>VWZE01008592.1:273942-297909 GCA_013396675.1 Eubucco bourcierii
ACTTATCAATTGTTTTGGTTAGTGTTCCCAAACAATTCTCCAGCAAGCGTATGAGTGAAGTAGACATCATGATGTTTTCCTTTCACAGCCTATAGTGTAATTTTGTCTATTAAAATATTCCAATTAGCCTCAAACCAGCACAGGATCTTAGAAATTAGTCTAATTACAGCTCCTAGGGGCTAGTTCTAATTTCAGCAACGTGACCATCAGCCCCAAACAGTTCAATTGATTTCTCCGAAATTATCTGTGACGGTTTGGGAGTTCCTCTCCCGCCCACACTTCATAAAATGACCCAGACTAGAACTCAGCCGGCTGGAAGTTAAGGACTGAAGCTCTATTTACAGCTCAGCACAATGTACAAGCAGATCTATACACTATATACAGGAATAGCTACAGAAATATACAAGTTAAAGGTAATACAGCAACACAACTCCCCTCCCAGAAATCAGAGACCCCAGGAGGGGCTCCCAACCACCCTTCCACCTTCTCCCCACCCCTGTACCTTACCCCAAGGTTTGCCTTACACGCAAGGTAAATTAGGAGGATCGGCCAGGGGAGTTAGAAGAAAAGTGGTTAGTGAAAATTAATCGGCAGAGGAGCCAGAACCAGAAACTGCTAGACTGCCCAAACTGCTCTCCCAGCAAGCGACAGACAAAGACCGAGACTTACCTGTATTTTGGTTATTGTTCCCAAATAAATTTTTTTTTTAGCAAGCCTATGAGTGAAATAGATATCATGATGTTTTCCTTTCACAGCCTATAGTGTAATTTTCTCTGTTAAAATATTCTAATTAGCCTCAATCCAGCACATTATCTTATATTGTTGAGATGTAGCCTTACTACAAAAATAAAATGGAATATCCAACTATTCCAAAGGACTTTGTTTCCTTGCCCAGATAAAAGCTAACAGATTACCAGTTTTAAGGTATTAGTGATGCAATCCTATGCTCTGTTGAAACATGACTGTTTTCCCAATAAACTGAAAGAAGCAATAAACTGAAAGAAGCAAAGAAATTGCTGAAATTTTGGTAAATATCTTATTCATACCCAGTGATTACAGTGATGCTTTTCAGCTTAAAATATATCATGCAATTTAGAGGTTTGTTTTTTTCCAATTAAAAATATGACTGTTTTGGAAGTTTGGTCAAAGCAATTGCATAAACTTGTGCTCCTGGGATTTACAGTAGTACCTTCACTGTGGTTTCATGTCACCAAAGAGAGGAAATACTTTGTTTTCTAACCTCTGTACCAAAATTTCCATGTGGAATGTGAAGATGTTTACATACTGTGAGCATGATTTTTAGACAGGGGACTCTCATATCAAGAGTACAGCTCCAAACCTTTAATATTTAGATTCTGCTCAGCTGTGGTATTTTACATCTCAGTGTTGTAGACATGCCACCAGGGATCAAAGTAGTGCTGCAGAGATCCCACTTTCTTAGTAAAGCAGGCATATGCCAGCCATCTGTTGTATCTGCTGATAGAAAACAGCAGTAAAGTTTCTCAGAGTTTTGCCAAGAAGAAAAAAAGGGGAAATTTATTGGTCAGCAGAGATGAGTTACAAGGCACCTTGTAGTGTAAGCTACATCTGGTTTCCATAGTAATTTACATGGAATATATGTAAACTACACAATTATTCTTTTTACACATCAGCATAAAGCTGCGTTAAACAAACCATTCTTCCAGGTTTGCATCATTTATCCTTTCTATAAATGTTCTAATACATTTTTAACAAAACTAAAAAATAAACCCTTAAGTTATAAAATATTTTCACTACTTTTACAGTAGTAGCTGCATTGTAAAGTGTAACTGTTGAAAAGAACTGGAACTGACAGGTCACCCCAAGCATTAAGACTGTGTTTTGTGAAAACCTACAGATTTCTCTCTCCGTGTTACCAACGGTTTTCTAGTTTGGGGTTTTTTTCCTGAAATAAAACATCCAGGCTGTATTTCTTTCCTCTTCATGGGAGTGAAAATGTTTTCTGTCAATATCACCTCTTTTTCATAGACAGTTTGCCAAGTTTGTTCTTAGTGGTCTGAAGTTAATGCTGTTACAAGTAGTGCTGTGGAGTAAAAGTAGTAACCATAACAAGAACTAACTGAAAGGATTTTAACATCTGTAACTTCTTATGTCGGTATCACACTTTCCAAGGAGGGTTGTTCGTTGTTTTTTTTTAATGGTAGCTACAAATGTGAATGACTTGTTTCTAGTCAAGTGAGTTTGTAGAATCACAGCATTGTCAGGATTGGAAGGGACCTCAAAGATCATCCAGTTATAACCCCCTGCCATGGGCAGGGACACCTCACACTAGACCAGATTGCTCAGAACCCCATCCAGCCTGGCCTTAAAAACATTCAAGTATGGGGCCTCCACCACCTCCCAGAGTAACCTGTTCCAGTGTTTCACCACCCTCATGATGAAGAACTTCCTAACATCCAATCTGAATCTATCCACTTCTAGTTTTACTCCACTTCCCCTAGTCCTATCACTATCCAACACCCTAAAAAGTCCCTCACCCACTTATAGGCCCACTTAAGAATTATGTACTTATAAAAGTACATTGTCAGTGACATGGACAGAGGAATGGAGTGCACCCTCAGCAAGTTTGCAGATGACACCAAGCTGTGTGGCACAGTTGACTTGCTAGAGGGCAGGGATGCCATCCAGAGGGACCTGGACAGGCTGGAGAGTTGGGCCCAGGCCAACCTCATGACATTCAACAAGGCCAAGTGTAAGGTCCTGCACCTGGGTAGGCACAATCCCAAGCACAAATCCAGGCTGGGTGGTGAATGGCTGGAGAGCAGCCCTGAGGAAAAGGACCTTGGAGTCTGGGTTGATGAAAAGCTCAACATGAGCCTGCAGTGTGCACATGCAGCCCAGACAGCCAACCGAGTCCTAGGCTGCATCAAGAGCAGCGTGGCCAGCAGGGCAAGGGAGGGGATTCTGCCCCTTTACTCTGCTCTCGTCAGACCCCACCTGGAGTACTGTGTGCAGTTCTGGAACCCTCAGCACAGGAAGGACATGGAAGTGTTGGAGCGGGTCCAGAGGAGGGCCACAAAGATGATCAGAGGGCTGGAGCAGCTCTCCTATGAGGACAGGCTGAGAGAGTTGGGGCTCTTCAGCCGGGAGAAGAGAAGGCTTCGAGGGGACCTGATAGTAGCCTTCCAGTATCTGAAGGGGGCCTACAGGAAGGCTGGGGAAGGATTATTTACAAGGTTCTGCAATGACAGGACAAGGGGCAATGGGTTTAAACTGGCAGAGGGGAGATTTAGACTGGATGTTAGGAGGAAGTTCTTTACAGTGAGGGTGGTGAGACACTGGAACAGGTTGCCCAGGGAGGTTGTGGATGCTCCCTCCCTGGATGTGTTCAAGGCCAGGTTGGATGAGGCCTTGAGTAACCTGTACTAGTGGGAGGTGTCCCTGCCTATGGCAGGGGGTTGGAACTAGATGATCCTTGAGGTCCCTTCCAACCTTACCATTCTATGATTCTATGAAAAATAAATGTGTGAAACTACACTCTTCCATAAGACATGCATGTATGTAAGGAATATGGTGTGACCCAGAGCTTTCAGAACAGTGATCTGTAGTAGGCACTTGCATCAGAAACAGAATTCTAAGTACTTTATACCTTAATTCAGGGCAGTGAGTTCCTGATCAGTATTTTTAAAGCTTTTGAGAAAATGCATCTCAAAACCTTGTTTGTTTCTTTGTTTGGGTTTTGGCTTTGTTTGTTTTGCCTTTCTCTGGCTTTGCACTTGGCTTCCAAGGGTTTGCTCTTCATTCATTCTCCTTTCCTGTGCAAAGTCCACCTTTTGAAAGACGCTACTTTCCTTCTATTAATGTCTCTTATTTTGCTCTTCAACCATGCTGGATTTGTTTTGATTTGTAGTGGTATTTTGTTTGCTTGTTTACTTTTTAACTGTTTATTTGTGGGCAAACTCTTCACCACATCAGACTGTAGCTCAGGTGTGCTGGAAATTCAGTCATTCAAAATGCACAGCAGAGAATGAATGGACATTGGCATTGCAATACCTAGTCTTTTGATAACAAAGCACACAGTGTGCTTTGCAGTAAATTATTGTGGAACACTGGAAGAGGTTACTCAGGGAGGTGGTTGGGGCCCTATCTCTGGAGATATTCAAAGTGAGATTTGACAGGGCTCTGGGCAAGCTGATCTAGTTGTGGATGTCCCTGCTGACTGCAGTTGGGGTTGGACTAGATGACCTTTGGAGGTCCCTTCCAACCCAGACCATTCTATGATTCTATGTATATTAAATATAGTAGATGTCTGTTGCTGCAGTTGTGTGTTTCAGTAAAAGTGGGAGAGAGCTTTTTTTGGTGTCTTCTGCTACGTAAATGGCTTTTTGGGATAAAAATGTATATGGAAGAAGCACAAAATTAACCACATTTTTAGGTTGTTGAATTCAAAGGTACCTTTGCGTTTCCCCTTTCTATTTGGTTTGCGGAGGCTGATACTTTAAAATCTGAATTGTAATAAACTGTGATGGTAATAAAATATGTGTGATGATGTAATGAAAGACTAGGTCTTACACAAATTAAAATTGATGTCCACATACAAGAAGCACTTTTTGGTAGTTTGAGGTAAACCACAACACACCTGAGCTATCTGTGACATTTTGAGCTGAGCTAATAATATGAGGTAATAGAAGTCCTCCTCAGTGAGCATGCATGCATTGAGACCAGATGCGTTTTCCTTTTGGGTGGCACCCTGGCAGTTGATGTGTGTGAGCTCACAGTCCTCTCCATTACTGCTACTCCCAATGTCTGTTGAGACCTGTCAACCTGTAGAAGAAACTACAGAATTATTTTTTTTTTTCCTTACACTTAACTCATAGAAGAAAGTACTACATAGGGAAACCCAGACATGTCCTGAAACTTCTGTGGGACATGTTTGCATCACCTCCTGCCCCTTCCCAGAACTCACTCCAGTGTGTCCGTGTCTCTCTTGTACTGGTGAGTTTAAGACTGAACCCAGCACTCCAGATGGGTCTCACCAGGGGCTAAGCAGAGGAGGAAGGATCACCTCTTTTGATCTGCTGGCAACACTCTGCCTCATGCAGCCCAGGAAGCTGTTGGTCTTCTTCACCACAGGGGCACATTACTGGCTTGTGGTCATTTTGGTTACCACCAAGATCCCCAGGTGCATTTCTGCTAAGCTGTTTTGCAGCTGCTTGCACTCCAACCTGTACTGGTGCATGGGGTTGTTCCTTCCCAGATGCAGGACTCTACACTTCCCCTTGCTGAACTTAATGAGGTTCCTGACAGCTCATATTGAAATCCCTGTGGATGGACACACGATCTTCTGGTGTATCAGTCACTCCTCCCAGTTTTGTATCATTTGCAGGCTTACCAAAGATGCAGCCTGTCACAACATCCAGTTCTTTAATGAAGATATTAAAGAGTAGGAGACCTAGTATCAACCACTGAGATACACTATTGGCCTCCGTCTGGACTTGCTGCTGCCAACCCTCTGAGCCTGGCAGCACAGCAGTCCACTTTATGTAAATTGCCCTTCCTCACTGCTGTGAGGATCATAAAGGTAAAGTCTAGGTGAACAAAATGCACTGCTCTTCTCTCATCTCCTAAGCAAACCATTAGCATGAAATGGACCCTGTAGGAGCACAAAACAGAGTAGGTTGTACAATCACAGCAAAGCAGCAAAACAGAATCTGCCTCAGAAAAAGTAGTATAAATAAAACAAAGACAGCAATACTGTCTTACAGGGGCACTGAGAAGGCTTTATCTAGCTATAGTACCTGAAATCCACCATGGGGGGTGTGTGTGTGGGGGTGTGTGTGTGTGTGTTCATAGTCCATTCATAGAAGATGTACAAAGATACTGAGGAGGAGTTAGTTGCCTGACAAGTCTGTCTGCCTCAGAGAAGAGGCACTTGCAGAACAGAAATGCCTAAGCAGAGGCTTACAAACATGACAAATGGATTTGTAATTTTTTTTTTTACCCAAACCACAAGAAAAATCGTGGATTTTTTGCATCTGATATGAAAGTTTGCTTTGTTTTGCATCTAACTGGTAGAATTTAGCTTGTTGAGCCACACAAAGAAAAGTGGGCAATTGCCTTCCAGCTTCTTCAGCACTTGCTGCCATCCCTGCCAAGTACTTCAATAAATAACCAAACACTACCTTCAGGTCTGGTCTCACAAATCCTCTGAAGTTGCTCCTTAGCCTGGATAAACAGCTGATGAAACCCAACTGATCCTAAAGGAAATAAATATGTCTGACACCAAGCATGGCAATCTCCCAGCCTCAGGTTTTGGCCCATCACCAGTGAAAACAAACTCCTCTAACAGCAGCCCACTAATGATAAGACCTGTCACCAGCTCTGAGCACTGAAGCACTGAAACCATAGCAAGAGCAGCAGAGGCAACCTTCAGAATGATGACTTGGACCATCCTAACCATCAGAGAATGTGTTCAGAGTTCCCAATACTGCAATTATGGCACCATTTTTTTTTTTTTGAGAACATGAGGAAGAATGAAGGCGTCCCAACTTTTTGATAAGCACAAGATAGGCACTCTCTGCAGTGTTTACTACTTGCTCTCAACTTGCAAATACTGATATAGTCGATGGGAATCTGACACTAAAAACTGAGTAGGCAAATAAGCAAGTCCACTGAACACCTTCAGTAAGGAGTGCAAGTACCAACTGCAGCCTGTTCCTTTCAAACTGCAGTAAACACTGCTTTCATTTTTCCAAGTTTGAACCTTAGCCAGTTCTTTCATGCAGAAGTTCTGCAAAATAAATTGGACTGTTTACACAGAGTCCATTTGAGTGACTACATTGAAACAAATTTATTTTTCCCTTGAGAAACCACAGATTAAATACAAACACCTATGTGCTTGCATTATTCCACACAGGGACCTTCAGGGAGAACAGGCAAGTTGCACAGCACAGCACACCAGCATCTTTCAGAGAGGAAGGAGAGGCAAAATACAGTTATGAGCCCTGTAATGTGTGCTGGTTTGAGGCTAATTAGAAAATTTTAATAGAGAAAATTACACTGTAGGCTGTGAAAGAAAAACATCATGATGTCTGTTTCACTCATAGGCTTGCTGAAAATTGTTTGGGAAAAAATAACCAAAACACAGATAAGGCATTCTCTGTCTGTCTCTCTCTGGGGACACAGAACAGCTTCTGGGGCAGTCTAGCAGCTTCTGACTCTGGCTCCTCTGCCGATTAATCCTCACTAACCACTTTTCTTCTAACTCCCCTGGCCGATCCTCCTAATTTACCTTGCACATAAGACAAACCTTGGGGTAAGGTGTAGGGGTGGGGAGAAGGTGGAAGTGTGGTTGGGAACCCCTCCTGGGGTCTCTGATTTCTGGGAGGGGAGTTGTGTTGCTGTATTCCCTTTAACTTGTCTATTTCTGTAACTATTCCTGTCTATAGTGTATAGATCTGCTTGTACATTGTGCTGAGCTGTAAATAGAGCTTCATCTTTGAACTTCCAGCCAGCTGAGTTCTAGTCTGGGTCATTTTACAAAGTGTGGGGGGCGGGGAACTCCCAAACTGTCACATAATGACAAGCAACAAATGAAATGCATAGCCATACTGAGAGTTGGGAAATTATTTGCTGGCAGGGTGTGTTGACCCTGGTTGATTTCGGCCCCTCAGTTCAAGGACAAGGAAACAACCTGAAAGAGTCCAACACAGAGCCACAAAAATGATGAAGGGAATGGAACATCTTCCTGATGAGGAGAAACTGAGGGAGTTTGGGTTCTCGAACTTGGAGAGGAGGAGACTGAGGGGTGACCTCAGGAACATTTATACATGTGTAAATGGTGTCATGAGGATGGAGCCAGGCTCTGCTTGGTGATGCCTGACAACATGACGAAGGGCAATGGGTGGAAGTTGAGGCATAGGAAGTTCCATGGAAACATGAGAGGGAGTTTTTTCACTGTAAGAGTGATGGAATACTGGAAGAGACTGCCCAGGGTGGGTTGTGGAGTCTCCCTCTTTGGAGATACTCAAGACCCTCCTGGATGCATTCCTGTGTGATCTAGCATAGATGATCCTGCTCTTGCAGGGGGGTTGGACTGGATGATCTTTGTAGGTCCCTTGCAGCCACTAACATTCTGTGATTCTGTGGTTTACTTTTGTGTTTGTTGGTTTTTTTTTTCCTTCATGCTGGTTTTGGACAGAAAGATCTATTCTGATTGGGTAGGCATGCTGACATTTCTGTACTGGCAAAGGAGCATAGCTCAAAGTGTATGACCCAACATGTTGCTTCTCTCCAGTCAGAGCTGTGATGTGTTAGCATTAGGTATAGAGTGGAGAAGCTCATACTGTCCCTTACAGACAGAAATTAAAGGCCTTTGTCACATCCAGAACCACTTGGTTCTCACATTTTTACTTGATATAACAGTGCCTTCCATTTGATGGGACAAACTCTGAGCCTTATCCTGTCCACTAATGGAGTTCACATTTGAACTGTGTCAATGTGACTATCCTGTTTAGTTAATGGACCCTTTTTAATTGTCTTGCCAAACATTTCCAGTCAAGCAAACTTCATCATTTATGTAGTTGGTGCCATGATGCCCCTGTTACTGTGGTATGTTTAGACAACAATTAACTGAAACCTAGCAGCAGAATTTTAAGATTTTAAACATTCCTGGAAGTTTTTAAGGCCAGACTGGACGTGACTCTGGGTAACCTAATCTACTGGAGATTATTCCCATCCATGGCAAGGGGTTTAGAACTTGATGGTCCTTGAAGACCCTTCAAACCTGACAATTCTGTAATTCTGTTTAACTTAGATAATATGACCTTTATTCATTCAAAAGTAAGGTTTTTTTCATCCTGTAAAATACAATCAATCAGTATAAGTTCATTCAATTAAATTAATGGGGAAATATTTAGAAGAATGAGGAATCTGAAAGTTTGCTGACAGAAGAAATGGTTACAAAGTGTTTGCAGTCTGTGCAGTTTCTTCATGTTAAGTCTATGTTTCTCCACCTCTCCCCAACCCAAAAAACTCCAATAGAAGTTTCTGTCTCTAAGTTTATATATATTTCTTGTCCTTGCTTGTAGAGACTGAGGTAACTGCATTAAGGTCTTTCTCTTCTTCTTGGTTTAGAACAGGCAATGGAGCATACCCAAGGTTCTTCAAGGTTTCTTGCTCAGGCCAGAGGTCCCATGAAGAGTGGAAAGCAGAAACATAGTTTTGCAAGGTGCAGGAAGAAAGGAATGGCAATTGCTCTTCTGTGAAAATGTTATTGTGAGATTCTTTCCTCTCCAATTCTTTTATATAACCACTCTTCATCAAAACAGAAGAGTATCCCCGAACTAACTCTCTCTGCTCTGAGGAGAGTTGTGCCAGCATCCTGCTTGAGCTGTATCTGATCATTCCACCCAGGACAGGGGAAGGTGGAGAAAGCAACCAATTCATGGGGGCTTCCCTAAGCATGGTGGCACATAGAAAGAGATTTTCCTGTAAACTGAGCAGAATTTATTGACGTTATATTCAATTATGAGACTTGGCAAAACTGCTTCGCACATTATTATTATGCCACAACAGAAAATGTGGTTTTGCTACCCTTGACACATTCAAAGGACAGTTCACTTTAAATATATAAGCATCTACTCTGATGGTAAACAAACAGCAGAGATGTTTAGGTGAAGCTTGCATTGTATCTCTTGATTATAGAAGTCCAGATAAGCCAGATTTAGTAATGGTATACTTAAATTAGTTGCTATGATAAAGTCTAATTTGTATTTCTGGCAAGGACAAGGTAAGTTGTGGAACTCTCCCAATGCATAGAAAATATTTGAAGACATTTCTTTGAAAAGGAAAAAGCCTTGGATTAGAATTTGTGCAACCTACATGTTGAAAACTACCGTTATCCAAACGTACCTTTCAGTATGTCATTGAAAATGGACCTTCTAACTGAGGTGCATTGTTCCCCTGACTCCTTCAGGAGTATCTTAATCATAAATAATAATTGTATTACTTTTTTAAAACCAGGTTTCTACTACTCTAGAAGTCTGCATTTGAAAGCATATGTGGATATTTGCATATGGTTTCAGCTTGAGATTTTTTTTTTCAGTGCACATTTCCCCCCTGCCCCCCCAAAAAAACCCTCCCATTTCTAATGAATCTCGTGGTCAGTGAATTGTGGCGTTCCAATTTCTGCCACCCCTAATTCAAATGCATCTCTGATTGTTAAATACAATTGAAAGGTTACAGAGACAAACTATTACATGAAGGCAGTTTGCTTTCATGTACAGGTGTATTTTATCTTGACTTGTGCATGTCTTGTACTGCACAGCTGAAAGCATCTGCATATTAATTTGTCCAGTTGACTTAAAGGGCCAGATTTCCAGGGCCGACTCAGTGTTCGTAACATCCGCTCATTCTGAGAAAGCCTGCAGGACTTCAGCACCTGTTCTTTGACTGTGTAAAAATCGCAGTCAGAGAAGCAGCTACATGATGCTATGTCTCACAGGTAAGAATTAGTATGGGCTTATGTACCTAAATGAGGCTTTAATGTCCTGTAAAAACAGACACAGAGTTAAGTCTGTACATACAGCATTATTCATTGGTATTTCCCATATTTTGAGCATTCTTGATCCTTTTTTTTTTTCCCCCATGAATACAAGTGAGATTTTTATATTATTTTGTTTCCTTAAGGGAAAAAAAAAATTGAAAGGTAGAAAGACTTAGGAGAAAAAACTTCATTTTGTTCCACAGAAATTTAGAAGTTTTAAAATATTTTGCATGTTGCAAAAGCCTAATTCCATTGTCTAGACAGCAGTGTGTCTTTTCGTTCTGAGCATAACAGAGACAGGATCCCAGTTTGGCATGCCGAGGAGGGTGTGGCAGAGTCCCTCTTGCAAGAAGCGCTGACGAGAGCAGGTTGTGCTGTGTTTTGCTCAGCTGCACTACTCCTGGGCTGTGCTTGTATGGCCTTTCTCTGGTACGTCTTAGATCCACATGAGGGAGCCCCTATGCTGTGTGCACCACCCTGAGAGCAAAGGCAGTTGGCCGAGCGTCAAGCTCATTTGATTCTGGAGTGCGCAGTGTTCTAGTCTGGTTTGCCTGAGCACCTCGTGCACAAAAACAGCAGAGCATTTGCACCAGAACGGCGTCCTCTAGCTAAGGCGGAACGGGCTGCCCAGAGGGGTTATGGAGTCTCCCTCTCTGGAGATATTCAAGCCCTGCCTGGATGCATTCCTGTGTGATCTGCTCTAGGTGATCCTGCTCTGGCAGGGGGTTTGGACTTGGTGATCTTTGTAGGTCCCTTCCAGCCCCTAACCTTCTGTGATTCTGTGAAGACAGCGATCATATTCTGACCAGTGGACTTCTTCACTGGCAAACTATGTCTGTGGTTGGTTTGATCACAATAGACTCCTGGTGCATCACCCTGTAATTCCAAACAACATCTTGCTAAGATGTAGGAAGGCAGCCTGTCCTCACAGCACAGTTGCACAGCACGCCTAAGTGGCATGCCACAGTCAAAGAGGTGGCACTTCGTGCGTCTTACTTTCCTGAGAGGTATGTTTAAGGAGTACAGCTCCTTGATTATGTTTCAGAAACATGTTTGTGATTCAGTGTTGCTGCAAAGAAACCTGTTAAAGTGAATGGCCTCAAGCTTAAAAACATTGCAGACGTGAGTCAGCTTGAATTATTCGTGGTGTGTAACCTTAACGAACAATTGCAAGATCACGTTTCTCACGGTGGAATCATGTGTTTGGATGTTTTATTTTTCTCTGGGATAAAAAGCCTTATGTCAGTGTGACAGCTCTGGCAGTGCCATCAATAATGTGCATGCCCTGTTTACATGCAGTATGTTCAGTAGCGCGTCAGAGGAACCATCATCTCACTGATCATTTTCAGCTTAGTTTCTTCCTTACTCCAGTATGATGAAATTTGAGAGCACCATGTGAAAAGTTGATGTCTGCCAATGGCACAGAAGCAATTCATCTCACTTTCAGTGCTACTACCCAATAACTTGCTGTGGGTTGGATTCGCACCTCAACAAATTGGAAATTTACCACGCTTATTCAGAGTTTTGGAAGTTAAATGAAATTCTATTTACAAAAGTAGACTAAATATAGAATTATAACAAGGCAATAAACATATACAAAGTAAATTTACATATATTTACAGTTCAACAACAGCATGATGTCCCCCTTGTACAATATTTCAGCTCTCTCCCCACCCCTGGACACAAAGAGGTCCAGGGAAGCTATTCGCAGCCAGCCTGCTGTCTCTCCCTCCCCCCTGCCCCTGTATCTTACAAAGCCAAAACAGAAGAGTGTCAGGCAGCCAATACAAGGTCAACAAGGAGTGACAGAGCAACCAGAAACCAAGCAGAAGGTAGCCAGAGAGAGAGAGAGAGGAAGCAAGCTTGTACTGCAAAATATATGATATTCAGCAGTCCAATGGAATTAGATAAACATATCTTATTATTATTCTATGTTCAACCACCAAAATTGTTTATCCTTTAGACTGGAATTCTCTGGAAGAATTCATTCTTCTTTACAATTAAGACACTAGGCTAGGGCACTACCCCTAAACTGTAACACCGCTTCAGCCAGGCTAACAGCTGTCACTAATCCATCTTATTTCCCATCCCTGGTCACACATTTCCATTCTCTTTCTTGTGCTGGTGCTGTGTGCTGCTCAGGGAGTTGTTCTAGCTGAAAAACTAGCCTTACAGAAAGAAGCAATTCATCTTTGTCTTGATCAGCTGTCTTGGTTAGCTCATCACATGGCCACGTGTGAATGCAGTGTTAGGCTGCCTTGAGCTGCTGTGGTGTAGTCCAAGTTCTGTAAGCTACACAAAATGTGGCAAATCAAGTAAGAACAGAGAAATGACTCTCAAGCCCCAAGCACCTTCTCTCAGGCAGAAATTCAAACAGAACCAAACAAAGCTGTCTCAGATGACTGATACTACAGTACATCCTGCTGCAGACGACAGGGAGGGTTTGATCCACAGGCTGCTGTGCCAAACACTGCATTTCTGTGTCCTGTAGTGATGCAGAGGGCAGAGCTGACAGGTCAGCAAGGTTTTCAGTGCAGTTCTGCTCCAGCATTTCCATGGACCACACAGCCCAGAGCTACTCAATTTAGTCAATAAAGGCTGGTTTGTGGTATTTGAAGACCTTCAGGAGTCTTTTGACTCTAGCAGGATTTAGGGGTTGTCAGCACATCTGGGATACATTGAGTGACAAGAAGGACAATTTGGCCTCAGTCTGGAAGAACAAACCAGATTTACTATAGCTGTGCATCAAGGAATAAATTACATCTCTGTTCTTGGCAAAACTCTTTAATCCCAAATGAGGCAGTTATCTCACAGGAGATTATAGAGTTCTGTTGTCATAGGACTCCTACTGCTTTTTCATTAGAGGTAAATTTGGGCTTGGGGAGGTCCACATATTCATTTCTGAAGCTGAACTGTCCCACTGGCATTTTCTCTAATAAAAATGAGGTTAAAGTCTCTGCAAAACATCCCTTTGGAGTGCTTTCAACTGCTAGCTTTCCCTATCAGGATTTGTACTGACAGATGATAGGTTACATTATCCATAGTTAAACAAAACAAAACAAAACAACAAACCAAACAAAAAAAAAAACCAGGAGGATGTAGCTTTCCCAAAATAAATTTCATAGCTTTCTGAGTAGGACTTATTCCTGCAAGGGCATGCAAAGGCTTTGTCTGGAAGCTCAGCTTGACCATGACTGTCGTAACTCTTCCTGATTTCTTTCATCTTCCTTGAATGGGGGATTTTCCTGGTCATGCCAGCGCTGCCTGTATCACTGCTTTTGTCTCTCACCAAGTTTGTCTGCACAAAACTTTTAGAATAGAAAATGTCAGGATCTTTTTTTAATCCCACTGAAAAAAAAGAGGAGAAAAAAGGAAAACCAGCATGGCTGTTTGTGTATTCATCACCTGAATACCCTTAAAAGAAAGATTGTAAGAAGAAAGGGAAGGCAAAAAAGACAGACCTTGAAGAACAGTTAGGGACTGGTACACCAGCAGTGCCTAGAGGCAGAAGGAAGACATTTTTGATGAGAGGATTTCTCCAAACAGCTGCTGCTGAAACTCAGTGAAGTGATACCACATGCAGTGAACTATCAGTGTTCAAGAGTGCAGCCCATGTGCCACAGTGAGGTTCAGTACTTACCCACTCTCTGCAGTGCAGGGTGTTGAACCAATGCAGAGCAAGTCAAAAGAGTCCAGGCTACATGAAAATGCCTATGCTGCAAATAGACTCTTATCTGCACCCAGGGAGAGAGAAAGGCAGCTGGTGCCTTTCTGACTAGGCTGAATTTTCTTCTGCAAGTCCTGATCTCTCTCCTCTGAGTGTACAGAAAGTTGAGGATGAGCTGCCTATTAGGAGGATTGTAGCAGGCTTAACCTGCCTGTTTCATAACAACACAGAAGTGAGGGAAAAGGAACACCAAAAAGGTTGAGATAAAGAGTTTAATATAAAGGAGATCACATAATCCACAATTACCTTGGCCTGTTTGCAGAAAAAAAGCATTGCAAAATGCAGAAAAGCAGCAATATAAAGCAGAAAACAGCAAGCTAACCAACTCCCACCTGTCCAACCACCATTCCCACAGAAAAGCACCAACACAAAACCTGGAACCCAAAAGCAACAACTAGAACAGAGAGCCTCTCATCTGACAGTCTCAACTTCAAACCGCATACTACTTTGCTTCAACCAGCACTTTCATTTTGAAACTGGCATGGGGCAGGATGGTTTTGAGTAATAACAGCAGTAATGACCTGTGACAAGGATACTTCATTTAAATGCTGGGAAATACTGTTCTGGACCTTAAGTCCAAAGATTGGACTCTGTGAAACTAGTACTGTAAACCATGGGTGGAGCAGTTCAGAGCCTGCTTGTGGAAAACAACCTAAAAGACAGAAAAGTCATTTGTGGAAACTAATCAGTTTATTATCAGAACCTGGAGATAAGGTAATATTTCTTTACTTACTACGAAGTTAAGTCCATTTTGCTTTGAACAATTCAAAGTATAATTACGGAGGACAGCACTATATGGAGGCTTGTGTGGTACAAGGAAATATTACAGTAGTATATTGTGCTGGTTTGAGGCTAATTGGAATATTTTAATAGAGAAAATTACACTATAGGCTGTGAAAGGAAAACGTGGTCATGTCTATTTTACTCATAGGCTTGCTGAGATGTTTTGGGAAAAATAACTCAAAACATTAGATAAGTCAGTCTCAGTCTGTCTCTGGGGCCACAGCGTCTCGGGCAGTCTAGATTCTGGCTCCTCTTTGCCGATTAATCTTCACTAACCACTTTCCTTCTAACTCCCCTGGCTGATCCTCCTGATTCACCTTGCACGTAAGACAAACCTTGGGGTAAGGTGTAGGGGTGGGAAGAAGGTGGAAGGGTGGTTGGGAGCTCCTCCTGGGGTCTCTGATTTCTGGGAGGGGAGTTGTGTTGCTGTATTCCCTTTAACTTGTCTATTTCTGTAACTATTCCTGTCTATAGTGTATAGATCTGCTTGTACATTGTGCTGAGCTGTAAATAGAGCTTCTTCTTTGAACTTCCAGCCGGCTGAGTTCTAGTCTGGGTCATTTTACAAAGTGTGGGGGGCGGGGAACTCCCAAACCATCACATATATGTTTACATACCAGAGTCTTAGTAGGCAAATCAACATGATTTCAGGTACAACAGCAGACACAAATCAACATGGTTTCAGGTACAACAGCAGACACATAAGTTCCTTTTCAAATATACTGACCAAATATTCTTTTAAAATAACAAATATAATCCCTCTCTCATTGTAGTATCTGTAATTACTTTGGCCAGTTACTCTGAATATTCACATAAAATGGCATTTGAAAAATCCACGCAGCAGGTGTTAACAGGGAGCAGTATTAAGGCAGTCTTTCTAACAACTGGTCGTGAAAGAGATTCTTTTTTTTTTCCCCAAAACCTTTCCACCATCACTTTAAAACACTCACTTCCTTGAAATACAAGGCTAAAGGCTATTATCTACTGGGCAGTAAATAAAAAGATTCTCAGAGGTGGTGTAGTCTTTGTCACTTGAGTGTCCGAAAGTGGAAGTGCTCTCCTTGGAGATCCTGAAAGGACTCCAGAGTAACAGAAGCTGCTGTGAGGTTTCATAACTTTTGAGAAAGTTCATTGCTTACATTTTGGGGAGAGATATTTTTAATACAGGAATGGCTGTTAAAGCTGAGAGTGAAACACATGGACTCAATAAAGGCCCAATTACATGACCTTTGCTGTTTGCCAGGCTTTTAACTTGTGTAAGTTATTGATTACGCTTTCATGAGATCAGAATCAGAAGGTTTTTCTTCGGTAATGGTGTGCTAGAGGAGCTTTATCCTTAACTTCAAAGCTGTCCTGTGAGGCTTAAGAACAAAGGGTTGAAAGTTTGAAGCACGACCAAAATGCATCTGTATGCATTATCTGTGTTTACCACCGTGCAAGAGGTGGATTAGCTTTAATCTTTAGATGTGAACTTTCTAGCATCACGTCAGATGAGCCACCATCTCCAAGGTTTACATTTATGCTTTTAAAAGTATTCTGTTTAATTAAGTGTACTGTCTGCTTGGATCTCCATCATAATCAGTCTGAATGCTTGTTAAGTGCTATATTTACCCTAATTGTAAAGTTTTGATTGAAATTATTGGCTTCTCTAAAAAGAATTTTCAGGGTAATTTATTATCTGCGGTCTGTGTAAAGATGCACTGACAGGGCTAACCAGCCAAGATTTTCACCTCTTTTTCAAGCTGCCAGGGGGAAAAAAAAAAATCTTGCCATTTGTTTTCAATGTAGATAGAACCACGAAGATGTGTTGCAGGTTACAGTAGTAGGTTTTTTTAGGAATTAACCTGATGAGACGATATTTTAGAGGTGTTTTGGGTTTTTTGGTTTGTGTTTTTGTTTGTGGGTTTTTTGTTTGGTTTGGTTTTGTTTTTCTCTAAGGAGAAGTAATAATTTCCCTATTTTTTAAATTCAGCCTTAGGAAACTGACACTTTGAACGCCTTGATTGTGAAGTCTCCGCTGTAGAGAACACTGATCTTTTGCTGAGTGACAAAAGAATTAATTACACCTTGCTTTGCTAGAACAAGAAATAATTTTTCAGGAGATTAACTTTTACCAATTCTCAGGATATCAGGGGAAAAAATACATTTAATTGAATATTTGAAAATTACTAGGGCTTGTGGATCTTTTACATTTAAAATCTGAATTTTAATGCTTTTCTTCTTTTTTGTGTTATTGTTTGCTTCTCTCCCTTTCTCAAAAACAGAGTTATCTAACCTTTATTGTAAGAAGGAAATAATTGGAAGGGAACTTCATCTCACACACATTCCAGCCTTGTTCACGATGACAAATATCACTCCTTGCTATGGATTTGCAAGATGTAGTTAACTGTGCATATTTTGCAAAACCCTTATGGTTTTGTCTCCTTTTAGCTTAATTTTCTCAGAAGTAAGCCTAGTGAAGCAGTAATAAAACACATTACAGGTAATCTGCTAAACAAGAAAGCATCTAAATATGGGGAGTTGTGCTCTCTTATTATCTCTTTTAGAGTAAAGCAAGGTAAAAGGAGTGAGAAGCAGGTTGCAAGGGAGTGAGGAACGCCAGTACTTTCCTCACTGAGAAACCCTACGTTTGTTTCGACTGCTGTCTAAAAAGTCTCACATGGCATACAACTTTGTATCCTGTACTTGGACTTACTAAGAAATTGCTGTGGATCTGTTTGCCCATAGGCTTTAGCCTTGAACAGTGGCCCCACCATCCCCATTGCATCAAGGGGCTGACTCTGATCTAAACCAAAATCGTATTTTCATTATCTGACTAATGATGGACAGGAACCCTCATTTGTCCCCATGTTCCAGGTAACCTGTTTTTCCTGCATGTGAGGATAAGTTTCAAAGTTAACACTCTGCTGGCTTACTTGGATTTTTCGTTTTCACTGGTATCCCTCTCAAGCTCCACTCTTTCTGCCATGCCTTTCATATTCCAGTCTTGGGTTAGTTTCAAATGACCTCTTCAAATGCTACAGCACTTGCAGAGCTCACGATCTGGCAAGAAAAAATGCCAGTTCAAAATGATCAAGTAGCCTGTTTCCCACATCTCCCAAAGAGATGTAGTCTAAATCTGTTATTTTTGTGGCCTAACCAAACATCTTGACAGTGATTTCTTTGTGTTACTTCTCTTTACGGGAATTCTTTCTTCACTGCTTGGAGGAAAGGGTAATGTATTCTGCAAAGATTTCTGTCTGCCTCTCCTATGCAAAGTATTCTTGGAAGCCTGAAATGTCACCTTTCAAAACCTGGGGTTCCTTTTGCTACCTTTTTCCAGCTTTCTAAGTCATTTTGATGGAGGATCTGATCTGTCATCTACAGTTAGTTACATGCCACAGGAGACACTAAGCACCAGTTAGTCATCTTCTGTTGACAAAATCAGAGGTTTTTTTACCCCTCTTTTTCTAAAACCATTAAACCCACAAATGATTACTGCTGAAAGTTGCCTGCAGGAACGCACTCAGTCATTAAAAATCTTCCTCCTTGTGGCTGGATTTTCTGCAGTTTTCTTAACGGAAAGAAAGTGGAAGTGTTGTAAGACTATGTTGGATGAGGTTCTGAGCAGTCTGGTCTAGTGGGAGGTGTCCCTGCCCATGCCAGGGGTTCTTTAAGGTCCCTTCCAATTCAGGCCATTCTATGATTCTATAAAACAGACATAAAACAGACTCTGCAAAGTTGCATGCATTTCATCACGGTGTTGTGTCATGAATAGCAGCTGATACTGAAAAAACAGGCAGGTTATCCTTCTTCTGACCAGGAGAGGAGTAGGCTTGGAGCACCTCAGTGCTCTCTACAAGTACCTCAAAGGAGGTTGTGGCCATGTGGGAATTGGTCTTTTCTGCTAGGCAACCAGTGACAGAATGAGGGGACACAACCTCAAGCTGCACCAGGGGAGGTTTAGGCTGGATATTAGGAAAAAGTTCTTCATAGAAAGAGGGATTGGCTTTAGAAGGGGATTTTTTTGGGATTGGCTCTGGGAGGTGGTGGAGTTCCTGTCCCTGGAAGTGTTCAAAAAGAGATTGGATGTGGCACTTAGTGCCATGATTTAGTTGATCAGATAATGTGGAGTGATAGGTTGGACTTGATGATCTTAAAGGTCTTTTCCAACCTGACTGATTCTGTGATTCTGTAGTGTCTTGAAGAAGCAATGGTCCATGCTGTAAGCACCTAACAAACACATACATTGCCTCACTTCATGATTTTATTTATGACATATGGAGCTGTGTGCATCTGTTCAGAGAAGGGCAACGAGGCTGGTGAGAGACCTCCAGCACAAGCCCTACGAGGAGAGGCTGAGGGAGCTGGGATTGTTTAGCCTGGAGAAGAGGAGGCTCAGGGGAGACCTTCTTGCTGTCTACAACTACCTGAAGGGTGGTTGTAACTGGGAGGAGGTGACCTTCTCTCAGGCAACCAGCACCAGAACAAGAGGACACAGTCTCAAGCTGCACCAGGGGAAGTTTAGGCTGGAGGTGAGGAGAAACTTCTTCACTGAGAGAGTCATTGGCTACTGGAATGGACTGCCCAGGGAGGTGGTGGAGTCACCGTCCCTGGAGGTGTTCAAGGCACGTTTGGACGTGGCACTTGGTGCCATGGTCTAATCTTGAGGTCTGTGGTAATGGGTTGGACTTGATGATCTTTGAGGTCTCTTCCAACCTCGGTGATACTGTGATAATGCATGCTAGAATTGTTTAGTGTATGCCTAGCCAGAAATCTGCATGGATCTGGGATAAAAAGGATCATTTATGATGGGCAGAAAATCTGTTAGGCTGGGTTTGTCATTTAATTGGTAACAGAATAGACTATGCAGCACTGGTAGCTTTAAAACAGTGAGAAGAAAATGCAGTTTGTTCCTTACATCTACTTGCAAAACTAACACACGTTCTCATTTCTTTGTTAGAAAGGCCACAGGTTTCATTAGGTCTGTGATGTACAACAGTTTAAGCTACCTGCTTTGCTGCAGATACTGCTGTTACTTCTAATCCTCTATGTGAAATGAAGAAAATATGAAGCACATTCCTTTGAATGATTTGGTTACCTGTGAGGCAAAACCAAGGTATGCACAACACAGCATCTGAATAACAGGAAAATTCTAACACAGGAGATCTTGTACTGAGGGGTGGAGTTAATGTAGGAATTTTAAGTGTATAGAATTTAAACTGCCGAATATCTGCTACAATACTTGTTAGAGGGCTTTGTTATTTTTATAACCTTTTAAATTCCTCTGATTTATAGAAAACAGCTATTTAAATCCATAAAAGTTAATCTTGGCCATGGAATTATTTGCCTAAAACAAAATTTCTTCCCTTTACTGCAGGCTTTGCACACATGGGGAACTGTTAAAGGTCATCTGTGCAGGGCTACCTGCTGCCTGAAGGCATTGAGTCCCAGGACCATTCACACAAGGTTTGCAGGGGCCCTTGACTCAGTTTCTGAGCTTTTCAAACAAGGTCTTTACAGAACAGTAGGGCATATTCTTCCTCAGGTGCTTCCTGAAGTCAAACCAAAACCAAAAAGTTTTCTGTCCATGCAGAGTGTGCAGTTGTCCAAGATCAACATTTATCTCAAACCTTGTTTCCTCCATCACCTCTCATAATTTGTCTAAGATTTATTTTCAGTATTATGGGGTTTCCTCCTTTATCTCTCAACAGTATCCAAGGAAATTCTGTTCTCACTAGCAATTCACTCACAATGGCCACTTACAACACAAGTTGTGGTAGTCACTAGACAATATTTTAATTGCACAGAACTATCTCTTCAATTAACAACCATGACTAAATTTCATGCTAGGCTGGAGCATGGTAAATATTTGCTGAGACCGTGTTGTTTGCTTTTCAGTCGTGATGATTAATGCAAGTTAATTGGCAAGCAACTCGAATTACAGCAGGACAATACTGGAGACTGGATGTGGGTATTGTGTCAAAACTGATTTTTTTCCAAACAGATCGGATTTATGAGAGCTAAATCTTTTTTTCAGATTCACAAGCTGAGGAGTTAATGTATTCTGCTCTGATGCAGCCTCTCTAGACTGTTCGCTGTATATAATTTTTTAATGTCTTCCAGCTAAGTTAGCTAGAGAAACTGAATCAAAGAATCACAGAAATGTTCAGGTTGGAAAACTCTTGGGATCACCAAGTCCAACCCATAATCCTACTCCACAAGGTTCACCCTAAACCGTATCCCCAAGCACCACATCCAGATGACCTTTAAACACATCCAGGATTGGTGACTCCACCACCTCCCAGGGCAGCTCATTCCCATGCCTGACCACTCTCTCTGAAGAAAAGTGTTTCCTAATGTCCACTCTAAACCTACTCAGTCACAACTGAAGGCCATTCGCTTTTGTTCTATCCCTAATTACCTGTGAGAAGAGACCAGCACCAACCTCTCCAAAAGGTCCTTTCAGGTAGCTGTAGACAGCAATGAGGTCTCCCCTCAGCCTCTTCATTTTTCAAACCAAACAGTCCCAGCTCTTTCAGTCTCTCCTCATCAGATTTATTCTCCAGGCCTTTCCCCAGCTTCGTTGCCCTCCTCTGCACTCACTCCAGCACCTCCACATCCCTCTTGTATTGAGGTGACCAAAACTGAACACAATACTAGAGGTGTGGCCTCACCAGAGCTGAGTCAAAGGGGACAATCACCTCCCTGCTCCTGCTGGACACAACATTCCTAATCCCAGCCAGGCTGCCATTGGCTTTCTTGGCCACCTGGGCACACTGCTTGATAATATTCAACTGCTTGTCAGTTAGACTCCCCAGACCCCTTTCAGCTAGACAGCTTTACAGCCACACTGCCCCAGACCTGTAGCATTGCTTGGGGCTGTTGTGACCCAAGTGCAGGACCTGGCATTTGGTCTTGTTGAAGCTCATCCCATTAACATTGACCTATTAATCCAATCTATCCAAATCCCTCTGTAGAGNAATCCAATCTATCCAAATCCCTCTGTAGAGCCTCCCTACCCTCACAAAGATCAGACTGCCACATAACTTGGTGTCATCTGCAGACTTACTGATGACACACTCCATGTCTTCATCAAGACTAAAATTTAACCAGCTTAGTCCAAAGCATGTGGTTTGCAAACATACTCTGCAGCAAATGGCTTCATGACTTTGAATTCATGGTAGCTGGATCTACCTGAGGCATAATAGACTGGATGTTAGGAGGAAGTTCTTTACAGTGAGGGTGGTGAAACACTGGAACAGGTTGCCCAGGGAGGTTGTGGCTGCTCCCGCCCTGGAGGTGTTCAAGGCCAGGTTGGACGAGGCCTTGAGTAATCTGCACTAATGGGAGGTGTCCCTGCCTATGGCAGGGGGTTGGAACTAGATGATCCTTGAGGTCCCTTCCAACCTTACCATTCTATGATTCTATGATTCTTAGACGTTCATTTATTTGCCAACTCAACAGATACATAAACCTTTGTACTGAAATTGTGAGAGCAGATATGTGCCCCAATGCACTGTGTGGCTTTCCTTCTGAGCAGCCTGTTGCTTGTGCAATTGTCATTTTCCATCTTTCTAACGTGAGCAGAATGTACTCCTGCCTCAAGCACTAATCATTGCTACGTCTCTAGCCTGGTTAGAGGAATTCCTTCCTTGAATGACAGTGAATGTTGTGGTTCATGCAGCAATCAGTCCCCTTTCCCACAGCAGATTTTCTTCTTGTCTTTGTCCTTAGGCATAATTTCAACTCTAGAAGATAGAATTCCAGTTCCTTTCCTACAAATCAAGGCTCTGGCTCACAAACTGAGCTGCTGCAGCAGTGTGACTGGAATGGAAATATAGGAGTGGATCTGTTTGGTCTAGTTGCTCATTGTTGTTTACTAGAATAGTAAGAACATAATGTTTTAATATCCCAACCCATTAGGACCTGGCTTGAATATAACCAAACATCAAAGCTAACCAATGAGAAACAGACAGTATGGCATTGAGTCACTGACTGTACTATTCTATAGAAGTGTGGAGCCATGTCATTATTTTTCTGATCCAAACTTTTATTTGAAAACAAAAATGTTCACAATCTGACTTTATGGCTTGTTTTCATATTTTGGCATGGTATGTTGTATTGGAAAAAAAGAGTCTTTAATTAAAAGCAGTCTTTTGAACATTACCCCCAGACTTCAGTTTTCATCTCTTTTACTGTTTTTCTCCATTTTCCCTCTCCCTTCCACAAGTATTCCATGTGTTTAACCCACCCTTAAACACTTTGATTGCTTCCTTTCCTGTTGTTTTGTGAGCCCTCCTCTGAGGTCTCCATGCCTATCGAATACCCTCTGAAGACTCTCCATGTGAAGTGTAGCCCTGCATTCTATTTGGGTTCTCCTTGCTGTCCCCACAGAGTGGTGCATGTGCTCCCAAGGCTGATGAAGGGGGAGGGGGTCAAACACAGCAGTACTAGAGACAAACCAAAGGAGACTAAGGGTGGTATGACAGAGATAGGGGTAAAACCAGCAGCCCAGCCGAAGTGTATGTACAGTAATGCACACTGCGTGGGTCACAAACAAGAGGACCTGAAAGCCTTGGTACGAGAGGCAAACTATGAGGTTGTTGCCATCACAGAAACGTGGTGGGATGACTCTCACAACTGGAACACTGCAATCAATGGCTACAGACTCTTCAGGAGAGACAGGCGAGGGAGAAGGGTTGGAGAAGTGGCCCTGTGTATTACGGATGATCTGGATGTCACGGAAGTAGAGATTAAGGTTGATCAGGTTGAGTCCCTATGGTTTTGAATTAGGAGGAAGGCCAACAAGGCTGACATCCTGGTTGGAGTCTGTTACAGACCACCCAATCAGGAAGAAGAGGTTGATTTATTATTCTTTAAGCAGCTGGGAACTGCCTCAAGATCACTTGCCCATGTTCTTGTGGGTGACTTTAACCTGCCAGACATCTGC
>VWZE01008594.1:485-17170 GCA_013396675.1 Eubucco bourcierii
GCTGAGGTAAAAGCTGTCCAACTTGCTCTTGATGTGGTTGAATGTGAAAATTGGTCTATCCTTTACCTCTACACCGACTCATGGATGGTAGTCAGTGCTCTATGGGGTTGGCTAAAAGACTGGAAAAAGAATGGTTGGCAGAGGAAAGGAAAACCTATTTGGTGTGCTGATCTATGGCAGGACATTGATGCATGACTGGAGAGAATTCCAGTGAAGGTGCGGCAAGAAATTGTTTGGGAACAATAACCAAAACAATAGATAAGTCAGTCTCTCTCTGACTCTTGCTAGAACAGCAGCTGCTGGGGCGATCTAACAGCTTCTGACTCTGGCTCCTCTGCCAATTAATCCTCACTAACCACTTTTCTTCTAACCCCCTTGGCCGATCTTCCTAATTCAACTCGTGCGTAAGGTAAACCTTGGGGTAAGGTACAGGGGTGGGGAGAAGGTGGAAGGGTGGTTGGGAGCCCCTCCTGGGGTCTCTGATTTCTGGGAGGGGTTTTGTGTTTCTGTATTACCTTTTACTTGTATATTTCTGTAAATATTCCTGTCTATAGTGTATATCTCTGCTTGTACATTGTGCTGAGCTGTAAATNTATATCTGCTGTACATTGTGCAAAGCTGTAAATATAGCTTCATCACTTAACTTCCAGCTGGCTGAGTTCTAGTCTGGGTCATTTTTGAAAGTGTGGGGGGTGGGGAACTCCCAAACCATCACATATATCTGTATTAAACTTTTTATTACAGTGTCAGAATTTGCATCCTCTCTGTGCTACAGAAGGTAGTGCAGAATCAAGTCCGTAGCCAGGATGGTGAATTAGAGTTAATTTGCATATCTCTGCACTGTACTTCTATGGTCACATTTACATTAGTAAATGAGAGAAGACTAGGCCATGTGGGCAAGTTCCATCAAATAACACACGTCTGTGTGACAAACTTTCTTTTGCTTAGTTCTTTCTACCTGCAGGCAGCTGTCCCTGTCTTGTACAAATCTCCTGGGTTCATGGCCAGTGTTGTGTGTGGGATTGCTCCTGAGCCCTGCTAGGATAGACTTTGCAGCTGATTTCACTTTTTATGCTTTAAACTGAGGCAAAAGGCATTAAGCTAAAATTTGTCAAGGTAGGGGTCTGTGCTGCTGCTGCTACTATAGTGGTGTCTGCATGTAGCTGAGCCCTGGAAAACTGCCTGCTGGAGGCATAATCTCATTGGCTTTGGTAACACTCTGTGTCCTTCAAGTCAAGCATGTGGGTACATGTCTTACTGGAAGAAACCCTCTTTTATAGTGGCCTGAAGTATTATCTTCAAGACAATGTCACATTCATTTTCGCAGCTCCTTTAACTCTTCTTTTCTGCTGTTGCCTATAAAGGAAGTGCAGCCCTATGTCTATTTCTTTATTACTGCAGCTGTCATCTCCATCTTACCTCTCAAAATATTGTTTTGTTTTGTTTTTTAAAATTTATTTTTAAACTTCAGCATTTCCTGTGCATTCAAATGAACTCTATATTGGATTTTTTTTTTCCAGACTAACCAGTAAGAGAGTCACTGTATCCATCCTTGATTACTCTAATTATTTTGCATATTAATCACAGAATTAATCAGGTTCGAAAAGACCTTCAAGATCCAATCCATCACCTTACACCTTCTAATTAATTAAACTATGGCACTAAGTGCCTCATCCAGGGATGGTAACTCCACCACATCTGAGGGCAGCCCATTCCAATGGCCAATCACTCTTTCTGTGAAGAGCTTCTTGCTAAGTATTTATTTGTACAAAGTGTTTTGAGATAATTGCTTTTCATTGTGTAGGCTGCTTCTTTGTACTTAATCTGGAAAGATAATGAAGTTTTTAAATATAAGAAATTCTATGTTCAATCAGTCCTTTTATTTTTTTTTTCTGTGATAGCATGATAGTTGATAAGGGAGAATATTTGGAAAAGAAGAAAACAGTTTTTGTTAGCTAACTGTTGCATACCTAAACTCAGAGACAACAGAATGAGGAAATTTCATTTAAGCTGTGGTATGTGATTGAGCTGATTCTGAGAGCCACACTTTGATATAATTTTTTTTTAACAATCAATAATTAGGCCATTCTATTATTTTCCACATATCTGATGACATCTGTGTAGATGTGCACTTAAAGAAATACATTTCTCATATTACAGGCTCTAAATACGGCATCTGCAGAATTTCTTCAAATCTGTGTATAATGAAAAATAGATGTAAGAGAAGGCCTAAACGCTCCCCAACCCCACAAATATTTCACATAAGTTTGAAAATGTTCCCTCAAAGTATTCTGTTGATGAGTAGAAAACCACTGGCAGTCATTAGAAAAATACAATAGTTCACAAAATGTGGTCTAATTTTCTACTGAGGGTGCAATTATAAGAAATGCAATGGTTAGCAGCAGAAAATACCTGGCCTTTTGATACTCTGTTAGGCACAAATGTTAGTAAATAATACTGTAGGTGTCTAGATGATTTAGTGTCTGCTTTAGATGGCAATTGGACAATTTAATCTAATTAACTCACAAAAATCCTGGTTTTGCTGTTTTGTTTAAAAAAAAAACACATTAAATTTAGAGTGAAAAAGGTAAGACCTTACTTGGTTCATAAAATGTCATGAATAATTTCTGACATTGAAAACACATTAAGCATTCCAGTAGAAGAACATTAAGAAGTGTGGCTAATCTTTCACTGCTTAATGAATTAATGTTTTTTTTCTTTAAATTGTTAGAAAGTGCATGGGAATAATTTTATTACTTTGATTTTTAAAAGAAACACTTAGATCTGTAGGGCAGGGACTGTCTTCCAGTGATATATATCTATATCTATATCTATATCTATATCTATATCTATATCTATATCTATATCTATATCTATATCTATATCTATATCTATATCTATCTATCTATCTATCTATCTATCTAGCTTGACTCCTAACTGAGATCTCTAGGCACTTGACTGAGATTTCTAGGCACTACTACACTGCTTCTTGTAAACATCTACTTCTTATAGAATCTGCATGGATTTGATTCAAGAACAAGTGAATTCTAAAGTTTCTGGCAAATAAGCTTCACACATATCTTGTATACACGCTGAGCTTCCCGTAAGTTTCTAATTACTCCTAAAATTAACACAATCTACAGTCTGTAGGAAATTATGCAAGCCTTTGGTTATATGAACTGTTAGACCCAGATATTTAGTAAATTTAATGAAGTGGTCACTTAATAAAAGTTTTCAGAGTTTAAATACACTTCGCTTTGCACTAAACTGCAGAATGAATTTGCAAATAAGGAAGCAAAGTTGCACGTGATACTTTGGGAATAAAATATGGTTGATAATTCCAAACGTCTGAAATAGCCATACTAGAGAATATCCCTTGCCGAAGAGCTTTATACTCCCTATTCCTTTAAAAAAGCTGAAATAATTTATTTTTTTTTTTGAGATTAAATCTACCAGAAACCTCCATCGTACTCCAGAAATTCACTCCAAAAAACCTGGTGATGAGACTACTAATTATACTGTACTTATGAATCAAATGCCCGTTATTTAAGATGGAGAAAAATAATTTTATTTTTTATTTTTGTTTTTATGATCAAGGGGGAATAGGAGTCTCTCAGAACAGTTGAATGGCTTTCATGACGCTGTGGGCTACAACATGGAGCAAGGTGGCTAAAAGGCATATAATCATAGAATGATACAATCATAGAATGGTCTTGGTTGGGAGGGACCTCCAAAGGTCATCTAGTCCAACCCCCCTGCAGTCAGCAGGGACATCCTCAACTAGATCAGGTTGCCCAGAGCCCTGTTGAGTCTCATTTTGAATATCTCCAGGGATATTCAATCACCTCCAGTGTTTTGCCACCCTCACAGTAAAGAATCTGTTTCTAACATCCAGTCTAAATCTGCTCTTCTCTAGTTTGAAGCCATTACCCCTTGTCCTGTCACTACAGGCCTTTGTAAACAGTTTCTCTGCATCTTTCTTGTAGGTCCCCTTCAGGTACTGGAAAGATGCTATTATGTCCCACTGGAGTCTCCTCTTCTCCAGGCTGAACAGCCCCAGCTGCCTCAGCCTGTCCTTGTAGCAGAGGTGTTCCAACCCCCTGATCATTTTCATGGCTCTCCTCTGGACACACTCTATCAGGTCCATGTTCTTCACATATTGAGGGCTCCAGAACTGGATGCAGTACTCCAGGTGAAGTCTTACCAGAGCAAAGTGGCAGAACACCTCTCTGGTGATCAGGACACTATGGACTGATGTGCCACAGTCTCAGTGATTTTGTTCTTGTGGTGCCTAAGTGGGCCAATCTAATTTTGAAGAGCTTTGGTATGACGCTTTAGGTCATAAGGAAATTCTTGTTGGTATCCACCAGTGGTATCCCCACATCACAGCTCCCTTATCTCTTTCCTTATTACAAAATCATGGAGTCATAGCACTGTTGAGGTTGGAAGAGAACACCCAACTGCCCACATAGAGCTCACAATCCCATGACTACTGCTAAACCACTGTCCCTAAACCCTATCCCTAAGCACCACATCAGAGCTGGAGTGCTACACTGAGGGCAAGAGGCATCTGCTGCTGAAGTTCTACTGGTGCTGATCAAATGATTTTTGTATGGTTGTAAAATATCAGGCTAATATCCTCAACTTTTTAACTTTGTTAGCCTCTTCTTTTTGTGATGTTTGTTATTTTAAAGGTAAAATACTAGTAAATATTTTAAATGTTAGGAATTCAGAAAATTATGCTCACCAGTCATGTTTGAATCTTAAATTGTGTCTCAAACAGTAGGCACTGTTTCAATTAAAAAAAATTGTGAGCAAAGTCAACTTTTGGCACAGCTTCAACTATTTAGATAGCTGGAGCTTAAATAGTCTATTTTTACAGCTGTTTCCAAATGAATTTATGTATTAGAATTAAGCTCCTTCTTGCTGCATTAACACTGTTTAAAAAGGTATCTTTTGAATCCAAGGTCAGAGTTTGTGCTGGTCATGAACTGCAGCATTTTCAACTCTGTTATTACTATGGATAATTTTACATCAGCTATTTTCTAAAATATAAACCATGTCTGTATTATCATTTAATCATCGATCATTTGATCAACAGTGGTCTTTTGCAAGCCTTTAAATTTTTTTTTCTTCAGTACCTAAATGTTTCCTGGCTTTCATTTTTCTAAAACACAATTAAAAGAACTATTATGGCTGAATTTTTCCTCAGTTCAGTAACAAATCAAAAGTATTTTTCATCAATTTTGATAGTGTTCACTCTAGAGTTAAACCTGACATTTTAAGTTGTGTTAGAGGTATTAGGTCTTTCAAACTTTCAAGCTTGTCAAAATCAGAAGTGAGAGGGGAGAGAAACCCATACTCCAGAATAGTTCTTGCCATGGAAACACTTGATTAATCTCAGCAGCTTCCATTTTTCTTAGTTAAGGTAGTGTCCAGTCACTTCTGCTGTTAATTGCAAATGCAAGGCTGTTTTACCTACAATAGCGGGTCAGCAAGTTGGTGTTCCTGCTAATTTTACCAAGCTGCAGAAGCATGTTCTCAAGTATACTGCAAATTAGTGAAGAGTGCATTTACCCAAGGGAAAATGTGCCCCAAAATAATTTATGATTAGCCCTCTTCTAGTAAAATACAAGGGACATGTTGTTCTCTCTGGGGCACTGTGACGCAGTTTCACTGATATAAAATTAGACAAGGCTGAGACAGGCTTTGCACAGGGTTTGTGGTTTACTTTGGGTGCACTGAGCACTGCTAGAGGATTCCAGGCTGTCACGCGCCCCAGCAGGGTCAGGTTCTGCAGATTTCTCCCCACAGCCATACATGCTCTATTAAACCTATAGTTCACTTGTTAAATTGTGGCACAATTTACTAATATTTTTTTCTCTCATTTGCTGTATTGCTTTTCCTGGGTTTTGTTAGGTTTGATTTTGGATTTTTTTTTAAATTTATTTTTTGTTTGTTTCATAGAATCACAGAATGTTAGGGGCTGGAAGAGACCTTGAAAGATCATCCAGTCCAACCCCCCTGCCAGAGTAGGATCACCTATATCAGATCACACAGGAATGCATCTAGGTGGGTTTTGAATATCTCCAAAAAGGGAGACTCCACAACACCCCTGGGCAGCCTGTTCCCATGCTGTCATCCTCACAGTGGAAATCTTCCTCATGTTTACATGAAACTTCCTGTGCCTCAACTTCCACCCATTGCCTCTTGTCCTGTCATTGAGCATCACTGAGAAGAGCCTGGCTCCATTCTCCTGGCACTCACCCTTTACATATTGATAAACACTAATGAGGTTTTTGTTTGTTCTGTTTTTGTCTTTTTGTTGTTGTTGTTTGTTTGTTTCTTTGTTTGTTGTTCTTGTGATTGTATTGGTTTTGTTTGTTGTTTGGGGTTTTGGGTTTTGTTTTGTTTTGTTTTGTTTTTTTTTTGTTTTATTGGGAAGGAAGGAGGGGCATAAATGGGAACAAAATGAGAAAAAAAAGGAAAAGGGAGGAATAACAGAAAAAAATCTCAGATACTTTCAGGCTTCAACAGGGAAGATGATGATTCCTGTGGTCAGACTTCCAACACTTCACAGCTCACCTCTCCATATTCTTATATACAGTGAGGCCTTGGGAGGGAAATTAGGTTATAGAGTGATTATTATGTGGTGAATAGTAAGTGTGTGCATGTATAACATTTTTAAAGCATATATGTATATAGGTTATCTGTATAAAATTTGTAGATATAAAATATAAGACAGCCTTATCTTTAGGAACTGCCAGATATTTCCAGGATTCTTCCACTACTGAAACTATTGGAAATCAGTGGAATGCTACAGAACAACAGTATCATTAAAGTGCAAATCATAGTGCTAATCTCCTCATCTCTGCCTATTGGAGAGCTTGGTTGTGGATAACAGTTTGGAAAACACATATGGAATATGAAAGCTGGCCTCACTGGCTTGAGAGTAGGCCTTTGGTTGCAATGAAGAAGTTTATTGAATAGCAAAATGTAGCAGGAACTCTAGAATATACTTAATTGAACTTTTCTATAATGCAAGAACATAGGATGTTTTCAGATCTGTACCAGGTTAGGGTGGATCCCTCCCCTGGTAGAACAAAATCACCACAACACGTAGTTTTTTTCTTTTTGGTTTTGTTATGAAGTCAAGAAAAAAAAGAACAAACTTATTTCTTACAGTTTAAATATAACAGTATAGGGAAGAGAAAAACAAGAAAATTATTACAAATAGATATAATAACCTGCGGGAAGACGGGGAAGGGGTCAAGCGGCGGCGAAAGCAGCAGCAGCAGCAGTAGCCAAAACAGCAGCAGGGGAAGATAGCAGCAGCCGCAGGCGAAGCAGCTGAAGCAGCAAGGGGAAAGTACAAGCTGTGCTTCCCAACATAAAGCTCTTGATGCTCCAATGAAATTATATTAACTTATCTATTGTTGCCATTATATAGCCTATCCCCAGAATATTCGCCTTACAGCTTCAACCTCCAAGGTTTCTCTGTTTTTTTTTTTTGTTTGTTTGTTTTGTCTGAGGTAGGAATCTAACTCAAACGGCCACAAGATCTTATAATTAAGTGCAGAAAGAAATAATGAGTATGTCAGGACTTGCCTTGGAAACTGGAGCTGTCAGCTGCTCACTGGGAAGAGATTCTCAATTTGTGACACTTCCCAGACTTCCATTGCACGAGCTGAACTTTCTGGAGAAGGTAATTTCCTCAGGTTTGAATTACTGTACACTGTAAAGAGCAATGTGCTCTTTAATAGTGTAGCCACATGTTTTTTTATTCATCTGTAGGGGCAAGGACTTTAGGGGCAATGACTGGGAGGAGAAAGGACACTGCACTGCTATTCTTCACCTGCTGAAGCACTGGCTTTGGTTGTGCTCTTAGCCTTGTCCGATGTGTTCTCTATAGAGCTAGGAAGAAGAAATTAAACGGATTCACAGATTACACTGGGTTGTAAGGCACCCTCAAAGGCTATCTTGTTCAAACCTCCTGCAGCAAGCAGGGACACCTTCAACTAGATCAGGTCGCCCAGGGCCACATCAGATCCAGTCTTGAGTATTTCCAGGGATGGGACTACAACCACCGCCCTGGGCATCTGATTCAAGAAGAGCAAGCCCATACACTGTTCTCTCTGTAGGGATAGGAATAATGGGGATGCGGAGGGCTAACAAAGCTTCACCTCCTGTCCCTCTGTTATCTCTGTGGTTGCTTCAGCTCTAAAAAGTGAATGTAAATAAGGTAGTTAAGTGCTACGATGGTGAGGCAGGAATTAAAAATCAAACCTAAAGCTGTAGGTCCAATAATTTATGGAAAAAAAAGGTTTTTAATTTAAAAAGAAAAGGTATCATTTCATTAAAAAACAAACTAGAAAAGAAAAATGAAGACTGCTACAAATGACAATTTTGGCATCACCCCAGGCCTTGGAGAGTGCAGGTGGTTTTTAATGTTTTTTTCCAGGAAAAACAGTTTTCAGTAACATCCCATCTGCTCTGCAAGCACAGGCAGGGGCTGTCTGTAAGAAATTTCAGTGCTATTCATTTCTTCTCCATCTTGTCTGTGATACCCTAGCCAATTTTCCTGGGGCTGATTTGCCTCTTCCAGAGAGCATCAGTTTGCCTTGATTTCAATGCTTTCAGATTTGTGTCTGTTGAAAAAGCTGGCCTAAAGTTTAAAACAAATAACTAAAATACTTCTAGTTTTGCTGGAAGAGCAGCATTTTGGGGTTTTTTGTGCTTGCCCCAAAGTAAACCAACAATATATTTGGAAATACATGTTTTTAAGTGAAGCCTTTTAAAAACAGCAACAAGAAAGTAAATTTAGCAGGTCTGGAAAACTGAGAGTGATTTTTTTTTTGACTGCAGTGTGTTTTTTAATCTTTTAAATACCTAGAGTTACTTAAGATGTCAGACCTTCTGGTGTGACCACATGCCACGCTGCAGAATAGATACCTGTTCTTCACTGATTTTCATAGCACGAGGGTTGTGTAATGAACAGGAAAATCCTTTTGACTTGGGAGGTTTACAACTTTAGACACTGCCCCTAATTTGTTGCTTATTTTCTACATGTTTTATAGTCTGTAAATTTTTCTGGATATTTAGACTTTCTTACAAAAACACAAAGCAAAGCTCTAAAGGATTTCTTAGTATTTCTGACAAACTACAGCTGCACATGAACTTGAGTACTGCTCCATTCTTTAAGAAGCCAGTAACATATCTGTGCCTTGGGTAGTATTTAGTAACATATCTGTGCCTTGGGTAGTATTTAGCAAGTACGGATTACAGTTCAGGTTTAAATCAGTTCTTTTTGTATCACGGTCTGTGTCTAGAGTTGAAATCATAGAATCATAGAATCATAGAATGGTAAGGTTGGAAGGGACCTCAGGGATCATCTAGTTCCAAGCCCCTGCCATAGGCAGGGACACCTCCCACTAGTACAGCTCACTCAAGGCCTCATCCAATCTGGCCTTGAACACATCCAGGGAGGGAGCATCCACAACCTCCCTGGGCAATCTGTTCCAGTGCCTCACCACCCTTACTGTAAAGAACTTCCTCCTAACATCTAGTCTAAATCTCCCCTCTGCCAGTTTAAGCCCATTGCCCCTTGTCCTGTCATTGCAGGACCTTGTAAATAATCCTTCCCCAACCTTCCTGTAGGCCCCTTTCAGATACTGGAAGGCTACTATCAGGTCCCCTCGAAGCCTTCTCTTCTCCAGGCTGAAGAGCCCCAACTCCCTCAGCCTGTCCTCATAGGAGAGCTGCTCCAGCCCTCTGATCATCTTTGTGGCCCTCCTCTGGACCCGCTCCAACACTTCCATGTCCTTCCTGTGCTGAGGGTTCCAGAACTGCACACAGTACTCCAGGTGGGGTCTGACGAGAGCAGAGTAAAGGGGCAGAATCACCTCCCTTGCTCTGCTGGCCACGCTTCTCTTGATGCAGCCTAGGACTCGGTTGGCTGTCTGGGCTGCATGTGCACACTGCAGGCTCATGTTGAGCTTTTCATCCACCCAGACTCCAAGGTCCCTTTCCTCAGGGCTGCTCTCCAGCCATTCACCACCCAGCCTGTATTTGTGTATGTCATGTGGGACGGAGTCCAATGCCTTACTCAGGTCCAGGTAGATGACATCTGTTGCCCTTCCCTTGTCCACTGTCACTGTGACTTCATCATAAAAAGCCACTAAATTTGTCAGGCAAGATCTGCCCTTGGTGAAGCCATTGCTGGTTCCCACCAATCACCTCTGGTTTGTTTTTCATTTGCCTTAGCAGGACTTTCAGCAGGATCTGCTCCATGATCTTGCCAGGCACAGAGGTGAGGCTGACTGGTCTGTAGTTTCCAGGGTCATATGTCACATAACAAAGTAGGTCAATATTCTATTCAGATTTAATGTTGACCTTTAGAACTACATGAATAACAAGAAGAATGTGCATTTAACAAACTATTATTTTAGTTCTATAACGTTATGCCTGATAATGTAATGAGTGGTGATCCTCAATATTTTCCTGAGGTGATGCCACATGGATAATTACATCAGTATTCAAAGGCAGTTCACTCTTCTTTGCAGTTTCACATTACCGGAAGTCATGGCTATGACAAGAAAACATATCAGCCATCACCTGACGGATGTTTGTCCAGCTTTGTGTTAGAATACACGGAGAGCCCAAACACATACCTCAAAACTCGTAAGTTAAGAGGAATGTTTGTCTTACTGTTATTTGGTGGATGTCTTCTTTCCACTTGATGGGAGGAAGAGTACAGGGAAAAAAGATTGTAAAGAGGGTGCTGTAGGTTAAATCTCAGTCCATTCTGCTATCAGTAATTTGGCCTCTTACGATGAGGAGTAATTTCAGTTCGCCAGGCTATTTCTTATTTATTATATTATTGGTACCAAATTTGATTAGGAGTGCTATGCCAGATTCAGTACCAGAGCATAAGTGTACTGCCCAGTAAACATATTTTTTATTTGAGATAATATTGCATTTCAGCTGATCAAATCCATGTATATTCAGAACATTGATTCTTATGTTTACAGTTCTACCTAGCTTTTTAATACATCACATGGAGTTTAATAATACTAAGACAGAAAATATAATCAAATAATCTTGCAAGCTCAGTATCAGTTACTAGAATTTTTTAGTTATCCATAAACACAGTGAAATAGTTCTCTTCTTCTGTACCTGAACCATAATAATCAATAAGATCTCTTATCTAATTAAAACTTAGGGTTTTAGTTGCTGTGTTTAGAAATGGTGTATAAAGGTGCTATTTGCACATACTGACTGGAGGAGCTGCCACAATAACCTTCTTAACACTTCTAAGGTTTAAGAGTATATATACCTATGGGCATTTTATTATAAAAAATGCAAATGGTTGATATCGTGATAGTAGAGTTCTGGTTATGGGAGCATGGGGACAAGATGAAGAGGCTGCTCCTGAGTAAACCTTGGGACTTTGCTCTAGGAAGAGAGAGCTAGACCTGGGTTTGAATAGTTTTCAGCATTTGGTTTGGAAATTGGCATGGATCTTAATAGTCACCTCTACTGAATCAGCTTGGGATAACAGGTACACAAGCCCAGTTCAGGCAACAAACATTGCATGGAGCAGAACCTCCTTGAGATCAGGGCACATCATGTAAATTCTTTCTCTTCTCCCATGCAACTGAAAGGAGTTTCAAACTTGTAGAAATGATGTAAGACTGCCTATACAGAAAGAAGTGAGTTTTAAAAAAAAGATTTTGTGTGTATCACATACGCTTTAAAAAAACTTAATCAGAAACACATCCACTGATTTCCTATTTATATGTAACTGACAAAGTGAGGAAGTAAGTATGTTTTTAAATGAAGTTTTGTTTTATTGTGCTTTTTAAAATTAGTGCTTTCATAATTATTTCATTTGTTTATTAGTTTCTGAATGCTACAGTTGTTTTGCAGAGCTAATTACATTTTCACTTGCCAAAACCCCTCCAGAATTGTATGCCCAACAGACACAACCTGGAGGTTTTCTCAAAGAGGGAAAAATCATGAAAGCATGTGGACCTGTGGGCAGTTAAATAATGTAACTTTTCTGCAGAAAGGAATTGTGCCATTCACAGAACAATTTAACTTGGAAGAGACCTCTGAAGCCACTCTACCCAAAGTGATGCAAACTCCTGGGTTTCACTGAGGTGCTCGGGCCTTTGTTCAGTTGTTTTCTGATGTCTCCAAGGGTGTAGACTGCACAGAATTTTTGGGCCTCTCTTCCAATATGCGACCGTTCCTATTGTGAAGGTTTTTTTCTTATCTAGTATCCATCTGGCTGTTTCTGAAACACTTAGCTCTTGCAAAGTGAGCAGTTAGTGAGTTTCCTCCATTAAAGAAATATGCAGTTGGGAAGTGTTGATCTTTTTTAACTAGATAAATTTAATGAGGTAATTATTTCATTATGCAGTGCGTTCTCTACTCACTGATGTTATAAATGGCTCATTCTGTGGGTAGGTACCATATATATTGATATTGCCTTGAAATACTTTTAATGTTAATTTTTTGCTGTTTCTTAGTGCTTGGTTACATATTATAGTCCACATTACATGGATGCTGCAAACGGCATATTTTCCTTTACCATCTGTTGACTTCGTATACTTTATTGCCTATTCATTTCTGTTTCTGTGAAATTATCAAGTACTGACATCTGAGCAGAATGATTCTTGTCATGGATCTAAAAGAACTAGGCTGAGTTTGGTATTCCTTCTTCTAATATTCAAACACTTAGTTTTAGACCAAAGAGTCTTTCTTTAAAAAAATTACATGTTCAATTCTTCATACTAGAAATTTACTTAAAGAGGTTTTAAAATAGAATAAAGAAGTGGGTTTGGTTTGTTTGGGTATTTTTTGTTGTTTTTGTTGGTTTTTTGGTTTTTGGTTTTTTTGTAATATAGAGAATTCCTCGAGGAAAAGCAGAAAATAACAGAAAGGCAGAGAAAGAAAAAGGCATTGGCGTAGTTGTTGAGAAATAACTGGACAGAGAATGAATTGAGACCAGACATGTGGAGAAGGGCTGGAATGTATCAAAGGATGGAAAACTGAATATGACCCTGCAATGTGCACTTACAGCCCAGAAAGCAAATTGCATCCTGGACTATATCAAGAGAATGAAGGCTAGTAGGTGAAGGAAGGTCATTCTCCCTCTCTGCTCTGCCCTACCTGAAATGCTGTGTTCAACTCTGGGGCCTTTAGCACAGGACAGGCATGGATCTGCTCTATCAGATCCAAAGGAGTGCCACAAAAATGATTGGATAGTGGAACACGTACTCTGTTAGGACAGGTTGAGAGAGTTGAGGTTGTTCAAGATAAAGAAGAGAAGGCTCTAGGGAGACCTCCTAGTGGTCTTCCAGTACTTAAAGGTGTGTGTGGGGGGAGAGGCTACAGGAAAGATGGGAAGGGCCTCTTTATGGGAGTGTAGTGATAGGATGAGGGATAAAAGTTTAAAAATTAAAGTGGGCAGATTTATATTAGATATTAGGAAGAAATTCTTTACTGCAAGAGACATGAAACACTGGAACAGGCTACCTAGAGATGTTGTGAATGACCCCTCCCTGTAAGTGTTTAAGGTCAGGTTAGATGTGACTTGACCTAGTAGAAGGTGCCCCTGCCCATGGCAGGGGGATTGGAACTAGATGATCCAGATAATTCTGTGATTCTACAATTTCACAGCCAAGATCTCAAAGTCTTTGTGGGAGCACAACAATTTTAATGGACAAGCAGTGGTGGCACTGACTGCATTGTCAGAGGAGCATCCCTCTGTGATGACCTTGCTTTAGCCATATGAGATGAAAATCTCTGGTTCTCCTCTGTAAGCAGGAAAGATTGCCTTAAGAAGTTTAAGAGCCACCATTCATGCCTATTATTATTATAATATTGTTATTATTATGATTATTATTACAATAGCACCCTTACTCAAATGTATCAAAAAATCATGATAGCTAAGATCTGTGTGGGATGCAGTCACGAAGTTCAGGCTACTCATTTTCAAGGGCAGTAATCCACATCTGATTCTTTCTTAACAACGCAGATTATAAACTTACTTCAAGAAAACAGAATCATAAAGAACACAGAGAAAATATTTCTGAGCTTGTTTGTTTAGTGATCTAACCCTACTTATGCACTGGCAGAGGCAGTCTAGATGAAAGCTTTGACATTGCAAATTCTAGGGAAAAGATGTTTACCTTTCACTTCTGGTTTAGTGTGATGGCATAGAAGGCTTTGCGAAAATAGCTATTCAGGCTTGTTTTATCTTTATGTAGATTGGAATAATACATTTTAATATCCTCTTAGGTACCAGAAAGCTTAATTAAACAGAAACAAAGAACATTAAAATAAAACACATCTAAACAAGTGCCAGATGCACTTGTGCTGGGAAGAGAAGTATAAATTGCAGCTTTTTTTTTCAGCACAGGGCTCTGAAAAGGCTATGTGGTGTTTCCACAAACAGTTCTCATTAAAACTTCCCTTTCTGGAGGCAGTGTCTGTTCCCAGGCTAAGTTCTATGTTCAGCCTGCCAAATTAGTAAAACAAACACATCTACTGCTTACAGTTGCCATTGTACTGTCAGCAAATGTGGAAGGCAAGTGGAAGAAGCACTGCTGAAGTCCTAAGCATACTTCTTTTCCTTCAGGTATGAGTTCTTGTTGAAAAGGGACAGGAGGGATAGTATGTGTTCATCTTCCTCTATCCTTACTGTTCAATTTCTTCTCTCATACTTCTCCCCAGCCTGGATATACTTGTCCTCAACCATGTGCTTGAGGGCCTTCCATTTACTCCAGATGCTTTTCCCAGTCCTGCAGTATTGCCTTTGTCCCAACCCTTTCAGTCTTTCCTGAGCCTTCCCAGTTGAATTCCCCCTCATTTAAAACAAAGTTCCACAACTCTTTTTTTTTTTTCCTCCATGAGCATTTTTTTTCCTCATTTATGGCAGTATCCAAATCAGTATTAGTGAAGACAAACCAGGAATTGGCAGAAGCAAAGGCCTTTGGTAATTTTAAATTATCCTTGCGGACAAAGAGATTATTTTCTGCATCGTCGAAATATAAACCCAGTAGGAACTCCTGTAGAAGAAACTTCTATTTTACATTTTTATGCATTTTACCTGCACTGGTAAGATCTCACGTGTAGCAGATACAGATCTGCCCCAGGCTTCCATCTAATGAGACTGTCCAAAGTAAACAGTCAGGTTTCATCAGCACTCTGGTGCAAAACTTCCAGAGAAAGTCTGGCACTGGGGGGATGTTGTGGGAGTTTCCCATGTGTACCAGTCTGTTAATAGTCAGGTTCATGAGCTCAAAGAAGAAAACAAATGAAAAACAAATAGAACAAATCATAAGGAGGTACATAACACAGGCTGGTCTACTGGGTATTTGCCCTATTTGGAGCAGTAGATAAAAAGTATCCTGATAGAATTTGCCATTAGTTTTACTTTTGCATCATAAAGCTTAGAGAGACTATCATCAAGATTTCTGATTTTAGCGACTTTTCCCTTCTGTAATATTCATCTTTGCATGAAGGTTCACTTCATTTCCCTTAACAGTTTAGCTGTTATAGGATGTCAGTAGAAAAAAGGATAATAGGATAGATAATATGTTTCTCTCAGGAGAAGAGTCATAACCATGATTGAAAGTCATGAAGTATTGCACATAGATGCACATGAAGCATTTCATATTCGAGCTTTCAAGTTAATTGTGTATTTTAAAAATGAGGCTCATTTAGAGAACAGCTTGACTTGAATATTAAAGCAATATCCAAAACATTTCTTCAAGTGAAAAAAACAACCCCAAAAGATCCAGAAAAATCTCAAAATTTTATATTTTCCCCAGGGGACAGTTTTGAAGAGCCTGAAGCCTCTCTACCTCTTTCACATTTTAAGAGGTCTAATTGTCAACATTTCTTCAGTTTTTGAAGACCTTTAAATCCACATGAGCAGGAACTAGTGAACTATTCACCAAAGTGAGCTTGCTTTGATACAGAGCTCGTGGCTTATGTCTTCTTTTGCTGGTCATTTTGCCACTCTTAAACCTTAAGGAATTTTTATATAAAAAACACTGATATGTGCTTGGTATTTTAATTATTTTGTTGGCTGTGAAATTACTTTTGGGCAGAAACAATTAACAACAGCAACTGCTAGGAAGAAGTAATCAGGGTAGGATTGGAATAGTTTGGTAGCCCTTAGGAGTTTGGGAAATATCCATGGTTGACAACAGTTAGAGGTATGGTTTGTAGACTGCTGGCTACAGCTCTATGGCAGCCTACTGACAGATATACCTGAAACATGAGGGGACAGAAAAGATGTACCTGTCATTACTGAGGGAATGACCAGCAAGATTTCTGACTTCCAACACAAAACCATATACAATGTCTATTGTCACATTATTACACAGCCATGGTGTGGTTGACATAGATGGTATTCTAGAGTCTGTGATGACCAGATCTTAATAGTTTCTTCATCAAGCAAAAAAAAACTTGCATTTGGACCAGTAATGAAATTTTTACTTCATGAAAACATTTTGAGTCATATAAATCTAAACGAGGAGGAATGGTGAATAAACACTGAAGTTGTCTAAATTCTAGGTGGATGCCAATTTTTATCCCATAAATTATTTATACTGTGTAAATTTATGTATTTGTCACTTTATTCTACTTCCGATTCCATGCCTTGGTGG
>VWZE01008594.1:19237-36542 GCA_013396675.1 Eubucco bourcierii
TTTTTTTTTTTTTTTTTTTTCCCCAGGGGGATTTCTCTGTTGATTAGGTAGTCGAGTGCCCCTACAGCACAGTACTTTGTAGATCTCTTCTAAAACACCCCCTTGTCTTGGACTTCAGAGGATTGGAAAGCTGTGGCCTTTCCACCAAGGACAGAAGGTTGAAAGTCAGGTGTTGCAAAAAGTGGATTTTGATCTTAAGACTTGTCATTTTGGAGAGGTACTAAGTGAGACCACTGACACAGGGAGTTGCCTAAGTGAGAAAGTTTGAGCAAACTCAGAATGAAGGATCATTTACCTTCTGAAAAACAGCCTATGCTCATTATCTGAAGAATGTACATTAAAACATCTGAGGGCAACACTCAAAGAATTAGCAGGGTTACTCAATCTCCATCTTAAAAATATGTTACAACAATGTCCCAGGTTGGGAACTATAAGGTTAAAAAGAGTCCTCTGGGGACTGGAAGATTGTTATTGAATCCCACAACTCTGCTATCTCTTCATAAACTCATGTCAAAGCCAGCTTGTTCTCCTTTCCTCCCCCTCCAGCCTTGTGCCAGGCAGGAGCTGCCTTATCAGGATAAACATGTAAGGATAGGCCTTGTTTAGGGCCTCCAGAGGCTGTGTCTAGGCCTCTGGAGGATGGTAGTGGCATGGGGAAGCGGGGGAGGATTGGAGCACTGGGGATCGTAGATTTAGTTTTAGGTTGGGGGACAATTTAGGGGGTTTGCTTATGGATTATGTATCTGCTTTGTAATTTCTATCTGTAACACTTCTCTCCAAATACAATTCTGTTTTTCTACAATTCGTTTGAGCGCTTCACTCTGTCGGCTCTTTAAACCCACGACAAACATTAAGATCTAGCTTTACACTAAAGCGTTCAGAAACAGAAATGGTGCAAAGGGGTTGTGTTTGCTGCCTCTGCCCAGGTGGGCAATTTGAGATCTCTGAGTTCCTCGGGGCAAAATAAAATCCTCTACCCTAGACCTCAGAGTAAAAGAAGAAGAAATATTCCTGTCCCCTCCCCTGTGATAGGAGCAGTGTTTTCCATCAGTGGGAACTTATGAGTAATTAGTACAGCATCTCATTTTTGTAGCTGAACCTTATCTAGTATTCTGTTTAGTAGCTGCTATCCATTCACAATTGGAAGGGAATAGCATTAAAATTTCCTTGAAACCCACAATTCTAAGTGCCAACTGTTGCAATAGTCCAAAGGTACATACTTCAACTGTTACAGTCATATCACTTAAACTCTGTTTTGGAGGGGGTGGAGGTCCTGAAATCTCGCAACAGGGTTTGCAGAATAGAATCATAGAATAGTCTGGGTTGGAAGGGACTTTCAAAGGTCATTTAGTCCAGCCCCTCACAGTCAGCAGGAACATCCTCCACTAGATTAGGTTTTATACATGTTATAATTTACATTTTACACTTTACTGTTCTCAACATTTACCAATTTGTACTATACAGAAACAGGTTTGGTGGCAAATGTCCATGAATATGCTTTTCTCAAGAAAATACATTCACCACCTTCCTGTATTTACAAAAAAGTATCATAAAGTATTAATGCTTCCTTCAGACTTGCAAACCCTTTTGAGCCATATTGTTTTTTCTGCTGAGAGCCTTCTACTGTTAATCACTACTTTGTTGACCCAACTCTCATAGTGTAATGAATAAAGCTAATATTCCATGTATATTTACTTTAATGCCTTATATATATTTTTTTCTTTTCCATTATTTTGTTTTAACAAATGGATAAAGTGATCCCAGAGAAGTTTTGTGCTCACACTTCTGGTATGATGAAATTAACTGGGTTTCTTATAAATGTATTTGTGTAAATACATTTTGAGAAATGATAAAATGCCAAAATAAATTGTCTATTTTTACAGGTAAACTGGGGAGGATTAAAAAGAATGATGCTCACCAGGTGTAAAATAACATAGACTCCATAAGTTGAAAAGCTCCTTGCTATTTCTCAAAGCTGCATCCCATGAGAAATTTAGTTGGAGAGGTGCTTGACAAAATTGCCATGTTTTGAAAGCAGATTTGAGGAAAATGCAAAAATCGACAAATGTTGTCCTTTGAGATTTTCTAACTTCCAACATTTTTGGTGTCAGAAAGAACTTTCCATTATAAAATCTAAGCTAGCCAAACAATAAAAAAAGCGATGGTGCAGTAAAAGAAACCAACAGCTGAATCCAAACCATGGGTTTTTGAGGTGAAAGTATTCAGTCATAAACTGAATGGTGGATTTTATGATTTTATTCCAGTTTGGAATAAAAGAGGTCTGAAATTCATAAATATTTTCTGTGGTATATAAGTGTTCCTCCTCAGCTCAGCTGATCCACCATGATTTGTTACCGTCATTGGAGTTTCTATGTTAACCTTCAATCCTACAGAAGAATCAAATATTCAAGATTTCTTTGGGAGAACTATTAAAAGATCTTTGTAAAAATTAAGGTGGTGGAGAAAGATATGTACTGTTATATATTTTCATAGAACCTAACATTCAAGATGTATTTGAATGTACCGAAAAAAAACTTTATGTTCTGAGGGAAACTGATGTAAAATTCTACTTTAACAGATTGATATTTGAATTGCAAGTCAGTGTAGAATACAATCCATGATGTACAATGTTGACTCCTCAGTTTTTGACTGTTGTTTTTATTACTTTGCTAATGGATCTTCCAAGTGTTCTGCAAAATTTCATGTCCTCAAGCATGTAAACATCTCAAAGTCAAATATTTTTTTTTTCTCTTAACTTCCACAACTTTTCTTTTACTCTTTGAAGTCCTGAAAATTCTGAGATGGGATATTTTTAAAAGTGTTGGGTCTTCATTAGTTATACAGTTTTCAACTGTTTGAGACCTTAGTGAAAGAAAACAACCAACCAACACAGCTGTAGATACCTTGCTTAAAATCCTTTCTTCATTTTTCTGCTGTCAGATTCTGCTTTCTTCTGGTGATGTAAATCATAAGTTTATAGATAGACAAATATTTCAACTTCATGTACAAAGCATGATGCTTAAAAAGTCTTTCAGTGAAGGATAAATAAGAAAAGGATGTCTGCTGCTGCTTTAGGATAGTTTTAGGACTCATTACGGTCTGAGTAAAAAGATTGTTTCAGTCTTGGTGAAAAAAATGATAGAACTTGATGCTGGTGATATACAGTTGTGTGAATATTGTTCAGGCAGAAGTGAATGATAGGTGGAAAACTATATTTGAGTAAATATTTGTACTTTTCACAGTTTGGCAGACAAACTAGACAAAGACAGGAGGAAGAGAGAGAGAGCTTTGGCTCATGTTTGGCCAAAGTCTGATATGTATTTCATCAGACTTGGGCCTGATGAAATTCATCAGGATTTCCAAAGGGATAGATTGGAAAGGAAAATAGAGTTTATGTTGTACAGCATACTGTCTGAAGATTATTAAAGGAAAGCACTAGCAACTCCTCTCGTATCCTGTGTCCAGGGTCCACAGGGCTGAAAGGCAAGGACTACATCCTTCTCAACTGTGACTCGAGATCTTGGTACTTCTCAATTTCTGAAGGGCTATCAACCATTGATAGCCTCTCATCTGAAGTCAGGTTGAAGTTTCTCAGTTCATTTTTTCCTCTCTGCATTTTCCAACTTGTGACAGTTTGGGAGTTACCCGCCCCCCACACTTTGTAAAATGACCCAGACTAGAACTCAGTCGGCTGGAAGTTAAATGATGAAACTCTATTTACAGCTTTGCACAATGTACAGCAGATATTTACACTATATACAGAATATTTACAGAAATATACAAGTAAAAGATAATACAGAAACACAACTCCCCTCCCAGAAATCAGAGGCCCCAGGAGGGGCTACCAACCACCCTTCCACCTTCTCCCTACCAATGTACCTTACCCCAAGGTTTGCCTTACGTGCAAGGTAAATTAGGAGGATCAGCCAGGGGGTTAGAAAAGTGGTTAGTGAGGATCAATCAGCAGAGGAGTCAGAGCCCAGAAGCTGCTAGATCGCCCCAGCAGCTCCTGCTCCAGCAAGAGACCGAGAGAGACTGACTTATCAATTGTTTTGGTTAGTGTTCCCAGACAATTCTCCAGCAAGCGTATGAGTGAAGTAGACATCATGATGTTTTCCTTTCACAGCCTATAGTGTAATTTTCTCTATTAAAATATTCTAATTAGCCTCAAACCAGCACACAACTAGATGTAGATATGTGAAAGTTCCCTATATCTAATACCAAGGTACTATGTCTCACCTGCCACTGGGCCAGAAAGGGATCATCACTGTGTTAGCAAAGACAACACTATCTAGTCAACAGCTGTCTGATCTAGAAGACACTGACAGCACCCAGAGCCAGAATTCCTTTCATTTAAAGCACTGTCCTCAAAGACACAAGATCCCTGGATCCTCATGTACAGACAATCAGTAAACACTGAACAAATGACTTAACTTGGCTATCAAGACAGACCAGATAGTCTTGAGACAATCTTACTATCTAGGAAAAGATATTGAGCTAAAGCTACTTGATGAATTTGACCTATCTACTCTTGTAAACTGCTGCATCATCATCAGAATCACTCTTTATTCTGTGTGCTAAAATTATCACCGGGCCTTAGTTTCATTAATTTTGTTCTTTACTGTTTTCAGCAGTTGGATTGTTTTGGGGAAATGCACACCACTTCACTGAGCCATAAGACAAAGTACTTTACGCACATTGTGCTGACCAAACATAATGTTGTGCTTATAAAATAGCCTGCGTTAATATAGAGTGCTGCACATTACATAAATGCACAGCTGCAGAGAAGGAGTTAAAGTTGGTTTCACTTCTAATATATACTGGTGGTGGTCTTTGTAAAACCTACATGATGACTTTCTTCCTAGACCATTAGTAAAGGTTCAAATGAGTCCTGAACAGAAATGAAAGCTACTGTTTTCTGAGTCCTCAAGTTCTCTGGGGGTATGAGTAATGTTTCTGTTCCAGTAAGATGCCGTGCATATCATCTCTCATATATTCTGTTCTTTTGTTTCTTCATCATACAGGCAGAGCAAGGAGCAGTGAGAGTGGGAGGACAACTTAAATAAATGGTTTGGAGACACTAGTTGTCATGTCTGAAATAATGGTAAAATTATCACACTTGCTCCAAACTTAAATAATGGGGTCAGGAAAGGATGACAAATTTCCCTATTCCTTCCCATGGCTAGCTTCTTTCTTGTGGTTAGATCTGAGGTATGTATGAAGAGGCACAGAAACTCATCACAACAAAATTAACCTTACATCAGCTAAATAAATTATTTCAGAACATATATTAACCCTTGGTAGCTTGGACACATTCCCAGACCTCTTAAAGCATTTTTGTTACAGGCAGTAGTACCTCAAAGCTCTCAGTAAAATTTTGGATGATAGGTATCCTGCTACTCTCTGAGGAAACTGTTGTATCACTCAGTATTACTCAATATCTAGGTATTGCAGTATAAAGAAGAAATATTTGTTTTCCTTGGAGTGTTAAACTTCCAAGTCTGTTGTATCTTTAAAAACCCAAAACATTTGGCTAAATTACAGGAACTCATCAGTTTATAGCCAAATGAAAACTGTCTATTAATATAAAAGAGAACTTGCTCTTACATGTTTAATAAACTCCTGTTGCAGGCAATAAAACTCAGTGGAAAAAAACAAAACTGATATGTGGAAAAGAAAAAAACCCTGGCAAACTAAACCAGGATAGCTGTATGTGTATAAACACATTAGGCTGTTTTTTCTGTTTGCCTCAGAGTATAAATATTATAATGGGATATGATTTGTTTTCACAGCCTTTGTCTGCAGCTGAGAAGATAGAAGCTCTGTATGTACTATGACAGAAAAATGTGTTTGTATTAGATAATACCCATGAAAACCTGCTGCTGCATCCATGGGTTCAAGCCCAGTGTGTGAAAAGGCCATTAGCTAATTGCAGCCCTGTCATATCTTATTCTGATCACAGCAAAACTAGTCTGTGTGATGCAGTAATTAAACTCCTGTCATCTTGTGAGTGAGAGCTGCTGCCATTGCTGCAGGAAATCATGGGGTTTTCTTGAGGAGAATGTACTTCTATCATGTTTCCCAAAATAATTCTCAAAAATAATCTTATACTGCTAAGGGCCAGAATTTGATCTTTTGTAGTCTTACTCAATGCAGTGAAGAAAATAATCCCCTTATTCTTAAGCAATTTATTAATTAGATGATAGTTAACTACAGGAACAAATTAAAGATGAGCCTTACCTGCTCCTATCTCTCTTCTTCTTCTGTGTGGCTCCATTGCCAGAAAGATGAACTTCCTAGGAGCTTCTGCCTATGTTAAATAATCTATTCCTTCGTGGTCCAAACCTAAAAGCAAGAAGTGAAGATTTTCCCACTATTTAAACACTAGAACTCTCTCCGATTATGATTCCCTTTCATTCCCTGTTTATTTTTTGACAAGTGAACAAAGTAGTTTCATTGTTTTTGTATTCTTTAATACTTTCATTCCTGGAAATACTGCAATATTTATAGGATATATCAAAACCCAAATGACATATAATGGATATATAAAAAGATAAATTGTCTCTGTGACTCTCGAGTTTGGAAAATGAGTTTCAGGCAGACAAATGTCTTTAAGGCTTTACTTATGGAAAAAAATCAAATAAAAATCTGTTGTAAACTTTGCCACTCCTTCATACTCAAGCACTAAAGTTGGCCCTTCTCCTTAATTAGGTTTGCCATCCAGGACCTGTGTCTTTCAGAGAGGTGCTGCAACTGAAAGAAGTGAATCTGACTTAATTTTTAAATTTAGAAAACAATAGAGAATTTACTACATATCCCATCTCTTATAACTCCTACCTTCTCATCACATCTCTTGCCCAGGAAATTAAAAGTTCTTCTGCACTGACCTCAGGCTACAGCTACAGGATAATTGCCTTTTGACTGTATTTGGCCTGGTATGACCTGAGGCCACTCTTCTCCCCCTCCTCCTTTCTCCTTCACCATCCCCTGAGTGCTGATTTTGCGCTCCTGTGCTGAAACAGTTTGTAATTCCTGGATAGGGAAGGAAAGGCTTTAATACTTAAAACAAACAGTTGGGAGAAGTAGATTCTTCTGTTTGGATTTGGCTTCTGGTACTGCTTCTGTGCTTTATTGAGTGAAAAATATGTAGATTATCCTGAGGAGAAAATAACAACAAACCCAAACTCCTGTGTATTTTCCTGGTTTAATTTCGTGTTAGTCTTGTATCTAATGTACTTACATTCAGGATCTTGAACAGAAAGTAAGTTTGAGCTGATCTGAGCAGAAGCAGAAAATCAGTTCTCTTTGTTTAGTTCTCTTCAGATATCAAGACACATATATTGTCCCCTCTGACAGCCTACAGCTTCAACAGAAAGGCTGGAAAGCTAATGCTAACCTGCTGTTCTCCAATAGAGAAGGGCTGGTAGGAGATGTGATGGTGGGAGGCTGCCTAGGGTGTAGTGACCGTGAAATAGTGGAGTTTTCAATATGCAGGGAGATAGGGAAGAGCATAGGCAAGAGCAAGGACAGAACCCTCACCTTGGACTTCCAGAGGGAAAACTTCAACTTGCTCAAGAAACTTATTTGCAAAGTCCCCTGGGCAGCAACCCTTAAGAACAAAGTCCAGGATGGTTGGACCTACTTTACACAGGAACTCTTGAAAGCACAGGAACTGGCAGTTCCCATGTGCCGAAAGGGGAACCGGCAGGGAAGGCGACCGGCCTGGATGAGCAAGCAGTTCCTGAAGGAATTAGGGGAGAAAAAGAAGGTGTATCGCCTTTGGAAGGAGGGGAAGGCTTCTCCTGACATGTTTAAGGATGTTGTTAGATTATGTAGGAGAAAAATTAGAGAGGCAAAGGCTCAATTAGAACTTAAGATGGCCACCTCTGTGAAAGATAACAAAAAGCATTTTTACAAATTTATCAATGCTAAAAAGAAGGGCAAGAAGAGCCTCCACTCCTTATTGGACCTGGAGGGGAACACCATAACTGAAGATGAGGAAAAGGCTGAGGCCCTGAATGCCTTCTTTGCCTCAATTTTCAACAGTGAGGAGGGAGGAGTTCAGGACAAGTGGCCTCTTGAGCTGGGTGATGCAGTCGGGGAGCAGTGTGTTGCCCTGGGAATCCATGAGGAATTAGTTCAGGACCTACTGAGCCACTTGGACACCCACAAGTCCATGGGACCAGATGGGATCCATCCTAGGGTGCTGAGAGAGCTGGCAGATGAGCTGGCCAAGCCTCTCTCCATCATTTTCCACCAGTCCTGGCTCACCGGAGAGGTCCCTGACGATTGGAAACTGGCCAATGTGATCCCCATCCACAAGAAGGGTCGGATGGAGGAACCTGGGAACTACAGGCCTGTCAGCCTGACCTCAGTGCCAGGGAAAATGATGGAGCAGATTATCTTGGGGGCAATAACTACACACCGGAGGGATGGCCAAGGGCCGAGGTCCAGCCAGCATGGATTTAGGAAGGGCAGATCCTGCCTCTCCAACCTGATCTCCTTCTATGGTCAGGTGACCAGCACGGTGGATGTGGGGAGGTTGTGGACGTGGTCTACCTGGGCTTTAGCAGGGCCTTTGACGCTGTCCCCCATGTGCCATGGTCTAGTCTTGAGGTCTGTGGTGATGGGTTGGACTTGATGATCTTTGAGGTCTCTTCCAACCCTTGTGATACTGTGATAAAACAGAGTTTATGGTACTTTACCAAGAGATTGTTTTGCATCCTACTATAAAAGCTCCTCAGGACGGAGAAGAGAGGCAACCATGCTAATTGAAAAGGGCTCAGAGTGGGATATCATGTGTTATTTTGACAGAGCACGTGCAAATCTCAGGAAATTAGAGGTGGGAACACACTCTGAGCAAGACAGGAAAAGGACTGCCATAGACAAAACAGCATTTGCTGCAGGATTGAAAGGGGTAAAACATAAAATGAATAAGCCCTGACCTGCATTCTGCCATTAGTCAAGAAAGCTAAAGAAACTGATTTCAACCTATAATACTTTATCCTGAAACTACTGATATGCATAACCACCAATAAGCACGAGTACCCAGGAATCCATTAGAGCATTCGTGAATGAAGGTTACATGCAGGAGTAAATGTAGGTGAGTTTGTGAGTATACAAAATCTCTCACAAGTTCCAGTGAGAGAGTGGGTCCAGCAAGTGCACCTTAGTTTAAACTGGGGAGAAAAGAGATGAGAAAAGAGATCCATCACTTGTGGCCCAGATACATGCTCTGATTGTTCAGGAGTGATCTTCTCTCCAGTGATATCCTCCTCTCCACTTGGGAGTCTTCCTTTGCTTCAGACTGAGAAATCTTGGTCATGAACAGAAGAAATTTCATCTTAGATACATCATCAGATTTTTCTGACAATATTTTATTGGACAGTTCTTAATTAGGACAAAACAGTCTTCCATTTCTCTAAAGCAATTTCATGCTCAGTTCCCAGCTTTGCAAGCCTTCATCTACTTGCACCTGTTTTTGTCACAGTAGCCCAAGTGAAGTTAGTGCTAATAATCTGTCTTAAAAATATTCATGATTTATGTTTGCAGTGCTTGTAAGAAAAGAGAAACCAAACCCCCAAACCCAGAAGATAAGCATTAATCTAAACCTTATATATGTACATAATTTAAATGGGTACGCTTCTGTTAGAGATAAATGGATGATGCATAACAGTTTAAAGGCCTTAGAGGACTTCATTTTATAATCTGTTTTCCTTTTACTCATTCATAAACTTTTTTAAAGCCCTTGTAACCAGATGATAGAGGAACTAGGGAATATCATTCCACTTGAAACAATAGCAGCTGTCTGCATGAGCAACGTCATATGGCTACAGAATTTCTGCTCTGAACCAATCCTCCTCTAGTTTAAAACCATTGTCCCTTGTCCCAATGCTGCACGCCGTTGTAAGCAGTCCCTCCCCAGCTTTCTTGTAGGGGCTCTTCAGGTGCTGGAAGGCCTCTGTAAGGTCTCTCCAGAGCCTTCTCTTCTCCAGGTTGAACAACCTCAACTCTCTCAGCCTCTCTTCTCAGGAGAGAGGCTCCAGCCCTCTGATCATTTTAGTTCCCTTACAAATTTAAGCAGGGAGCATGCCCAGACACTTTGCTGAACCAAGAACTGGTGTTAGGAGGCTATCTGCAAAGCACTGAGATAAAAGCATCATTTCCACAGCAAAGGACATGGAGGAACCTCCCTCTTTCAGCACTAGCAGAGCACCAGCTTCTGGACACTACCTATATCACAATAAGCCAGGAGCAGGAGTAGCTTCTCTCCCATCTTCTTTGCTGATTTCCTCCCTCACATATCTGCAGCCAGCACAAAAGCTTTGAGGAGAAACAGAAGAGCAAAGTGTTTGATACAGTCTTCTAAAAATGAGGGAAAAAGGTAACCACATGTGGTCCCTGGTGAGATCATTAAAGGCTCTCTGATGGAACGTCTCAGTCATATGAAGCTGAGTAACTTCGTCAGCTCAGGATGGACTTTTTAGCTCTTCCATAAAAAAATTCTGAACTTTGATATTTAGCTTTTATAAAGAAAGAATACATTTTACTTTTAGGAAAATGCCTTTAATACAAAAACTGCTTCTAAAAGTGCTTCTAATCCTTTAAAAATGTTGCCTTCAGCTGTCTGTGATATTGACAAAAGGAAAGTATTTTCCTTAGAGTGCATTTTTTTTAATATATATTTGGAAAGTATTTTGAGAATATACTTACAGATGGGTTTTGTTTTTTTTAAGAACTATTTTTTACCTGAACAAAACTGCTGTTCATTGAAATAGAGCTTATTATCATGACAATACTTCTGCAAGCCTGTAGGCCCTGTTATTATGGGAAACTGCCATCAGGAAACTGAAAGTATTCAGTAGAGATTTCTGGAGATCATAAGCTTGAAAAGTGAATCTAGTACTACCTGTACTTTGGTATGAAACATGTAACAGTGTTTCTCATAAACAAAGCTAATCTTGCTAGTTCATTTAGTCCTTTTCATATATCTACGACACATCAAATTCTGCATTATTATGCAACTGCAATATGTGAGTGTATCTGGGCTTCTGGATTTGTATGGTTCTGCCTTTATATTCATGGAATCCGTATCAAATAAAATAAACCAATATGGAGAAGGGTAAGGATTCTGGTGGAAGACTGTTAGACACAAGATGAATGCTAAGTTTTCTGTTCCCTAGTCAGAGGAGTATAATTTTAGGCTTAGGTATCTGGTGCAGATGTGCAATATTAGTTTTCCTTCATCAACATTCAGGCCTTTGGATGATGATCTCACTCTTTTAGTCAGAAATTTATTTCTGTGTGTGCTGTGTGAAGCAGCAGTGGGACGGAACTTAGATCTGTAGAAACAATTCTGTTCAGGATATTCAAAAGGGTTTCTGCTATATTGTTCCTCCTGATTTTAATCCAGTTTTAACCAAGAGAACTAATGTCAACTAAAATAAAAAAAGGACTATGTTCCAAGTACCAATTTATGAGGTAGTCATAGTCCCCAAGAAGTTTGTGTGCTTATATTCTCTGAAGAACAGACTTTCCGAATAAAGATTGCTCTGAAATATGATTTATGGAAAAAAAAAAATCTATTCCATAAATATTTCTGAATACAATCTCTACCTGTTCTTTCTTCTTCATGATATACAGTCTGACTCCATTGCTTGTCTTTCTATAATTTCTTTCTGAATTGTTAGTATTACTAATAAGTTTATCTATCAGGATTTTGTCTGAGATGCTGGAAGACACTAAGGTTTTTAGCTATATTAGTCCTTCAGTAAAAATAGTCACTGAACATACATTAGGTATGTCCTTTCTTGCGAGTTTTCTGGCTTTGGAATTGAAGAGTAATTTAGATGACAAAGAGATACACCCTTGATTTTCTTCAATTTGAAATGGAAGTTATGTGATTACAAGGGAATAATTTTCATCCTGTAAGTTCTTGTAATTTCCCAAGTCAACACTGCTGGGTCTAAACAGAGATGCCTCAGGAATATTTCTCAGCTTCCTGATCTGCACAAATATCTCAGTTAAGCTTAGACTCACTTTTTTTCCTCCCTGCTGTACTTCTCTTCCTTGATAAGCATTAATTTCCTTAGGAAAAAAAAATTGTTTTGCACAAAATCTCAAATTGTGCTCTAGGAAAACTGGGATGTCAGGATAAAGCATATTCTTGTGGTTAAGTGTAGCTATAACCTCCCAGGATAATTAATACCTTGGATTTGTAATACCAAAAAAAATTCCAAACAAACCAAACAAAAAACAAACAAAAAAACCCCAAATCCACCAAAAGAATAAACACAAACCAAAACATATTGAATTCTATATTTTGCCATTCAACAATGTGCTAGATTATCTTAGCAAACCCCATTAAAGCCACCATTCTTAAATTCTCCATTTTATCCCTTGTACCTTTCAGTCTGGCTGGAGGTTACAGTTGTATTGTGTTAGATGCAATTTCAGGTTGCTCTCAGAAGCTGTGTTAAGGTTGTCAGAGCAACCTAAGGCAAGAATTACCTCGCTTTTGCAGATTCTAGCTTCAAATGAAATATTTCCCAATGAGGGGAGGCTAAACTTAGTGGAACTTTATAAAAGTCACATACATGCCTATTAATTCTTCCTGTTGCTATTCATTTTCTCCACTTTATGTTCTCAAAATCAAATATTTCACCATAGCTAACACAACAGCTTACTTGTTGGTTGTAAATATATTTACTCAGTTGGATGAAATGCATCGCTTAGAGATCAAATGGTTTTGTGAAATGTTATCCAAAGATACTTTCCTGTTCCCTAGATGTCTGATACAGAAGTAGGGATTAATGAGTCCCAGAGGCCAGACTCTCAGTCTGTTATTCTTCTCTACTAGTTCAATTAATGTTTTTTTCTTCCAGTTTATTTTTAGGACCTATAAGATCCAGCAGTGCACATGTTTGTTTACATTCCACGGAGGCCAGAAGAAGAAATAAATATTACAGGTCTGTGTATTTCTTTTCTAATAAAACAAAAGAACAAAAAGACACAGATGTCTTGAAGTTCTTCATTAAGCAGAGTTGACTCCTCCGGACTTGCACTTCTCTAGGTTTTTTCTTAGTTATCTTCCCTTCAATCCCTATGTCTTGGTTTACCGCATATACCTTTGTTCCCTACATATACGCAGAACCTGAGTAACGGTTTCAGCTGGATTTATTTACGCATCTATGGCAGTGCAGAGAAGTGAATGGGAAAAGTTTATTAAGCAATGAAAAGGAGCTTAGTTGTCAGTGAAAACATGATTGTCCTGGTGGACAATAAGTCATCCATGGGATAACAACATGCCCTTGTAGCCATGAAGGCCAACAGCATCCTGGGGTGCGCTGAGAAAAGTGCGCACATGAGCTCAAGAGAGGTTCTCTTCCCCCTCTATTTTGCCCTAGTGAGGCCGCATCTGGAGTACTGTATCCAGTTCTGGGCTCCCTAGTTCAAGAGAGACAGGGATCTGCTGGAGAGAGTCCAACAAGGAACTACAAGTATAGTTAAGGGACTGGAACACCTGGCTTACAAGGAAAGGCTGAGAGACCTGGGGTAGTTTAGACCGGAGAGTAGAAGACTGAAAAGGTATCTTATTAATATTTACAAATATCTGAAAGCTGTGTTAGGAAGGAGAAGTCAGTCTCTTTTCAGTGGTGACCAGTGATAGGACAAGGGCAGACAGGAACACAGGAAATTCTTCCTCAACATGAGGAAAAGCTTTATTGTGATTGTGGCAGGGCACTGGGACCACTTAGAGTGGTTGTGGAGTCTCTGGAGACTTCCAAAACCCACCTGAATGTGCCTGTGTGGCCTGTCCCAGGTGATCCTGCTTTGACAGAGACATGAGACTTCATCTCCAGAGGTCCCTTCCAACCCTCACCATTCTATGATCCTCTGTTAATGTACACGTGGCTTTACCTCACAAAGGTAATCCACATAAAGAAACCTCAGTACCCCTCTTGTCCCAGTACAGACAGCCGCTACGAATGGCGAGCCTGCATTTGGAGTGTGCCCTGCCGGAGTACCCACGGAGAGCAGCGACAGGGATCCCCTTCCCCCGCTGCGAGTCATTCTTGACTTTACACTGGCCGAACCGTTTGTACTGGGTATGGGTGGAGGCGGAGTTTTGCTCCCCTTCCCGCACACCCCTGCCATGTGTACACAGGGTGGCCAGCCAGGACCAGTGCCAAAGGGCAGTGTGACCCCGCCTATCCCTGCTGAGTTTCCAGCGGTGGCAGAGGTGGCAGCCGCAGCCCTGGTGCTGAGCTCAAGCTGCAGGGCGAGCTGCAAGGGTGACCTGACAGTAGTGCCTCCTGTGATCGGTGAGGCAGTGATGGAGATGGACAGTCCTGGTCTGGTAGTGGTTTCTGTCAATGGCACAGACTCCATAATGATTTTCTTCCCTATTCAGCCACCTCCTTCTCATCCACCACCAGATCCTCCTCCTTTTTCAGTTGTCCATTGAGAAGGGGGAAGGAGAGGTTTTGGGAAAGGTTAAATAAAATTTGAAACAACTCTCTTTAGTTTGGGGAAGAAAGATAAGGGCACGGACTGGTGGTATGCCAGGTTCACTTCAGAAGAACTGCAGGACAAATATCACCCTGAGTGGTGGTGGATGGCCTGGCACAGGAGACAAGGAGAGGCATGGGACTCTTGTAGATACTGGAACTCTGAGAGATGGAACTTATCTGTGACAAAGGGATCTTCACTCCTGCATATGTGAGAAGCAGAAAGGAGCACCCGCTTGAAGAATGGAGCGGACTGGACTCACTTGTCCCATCTGACTGCCCCAGGGGTGGAAACAGCATTTGAGATGGATGTGGACTGATCCAGACTGTGCTGAGAGGGACTCTANATGCCAGGTTCACTTCAGAAGAACTGCAGGACAAATATCACCCTGAGTGGTGGTGGATGGCCTGGCACAGGAGACAAGGAGAGGCATGGGACTCTTGTAGATACTGGAACTCTGAGAGATGGAACTTATCTGTGACAAAGGGATCTTCACTCCTGCATATGTGAGAAGCAGAAAGGAGCACCCGCTTGAAGAATGGAGCGGACTGGACTCACTTGTCCCATCTGACTGCCCCAGGGGTGGAAACAGCATTTGAGATGGATGTGGACTGATCCAGACTGTGCTGAGAGGGACTCTAAGAGAATCTGCAATGAGTAATTGAGACTTTGCAGTGAGCAGGTGCTTGTGCATTTGTAGTTCAGTGGTAGAACACCCTTGGATGCGGGAGACCTGGATTCAATTCCCAGCTGGATGCACAAACTGCAAAGATTTGAGTGAGAGTGGACAGGGGCTGTCCATTATTTGATGTTGAGTGCTGCTAAGCACAATGCAGATGGAAACAGAGTTCCTTTGTTTGTGAAGAGGATTTGTTGAAAAAAATTGTATGGGTGTTTTCTGCCTTTTGGGTGGGGATACAACCTGTCCAAGGGGTGGTTATTTTCCTGATGGGGGGGAAGTCCAAGTCACATGTGTTGGGCAATGCAGGAAGGTGGTAAGATCAAGTGTGTTCCACAGAAGAGTTTGATTTTGACTGAGAGTTTGAGTTCAAAGTATGTAGAAGTTGCTATTGAGTTTCTTTCAGATAGCCAAAGTCATCTGAGAAGTCCCATTCAATGAGAATTGTGTCCAGGATCTGAGCGACAGATCGGTTTGAAGAAAGCACCAGACAGATGAATGAGTTGGAGGGCACTTTTTACTATATAGAGTCTGTTTTCTATTTAGATGAGCAGGAATTATGAGATTGAATAAGGGGTGGAATGTCCCAGGTTGGGAACGATAAGGTTAAAAAGAGTCCTCTGGGGACTGGAAGATTGTTATTCAATCCCATCATTCTGCTATCTCTTCGTAAGCTCACGGCAAGGCCAGCTTGTTCTCCTTTCCTTCACCTCCAGCCTTGTGCCAGGCAGGAGTTGCCTTATCAGGATAAACATGTAAGGATAGGCCTTGTTTTGGGGCCTCCAGAGGCTGTGCTTAGGCCTCTGGAGGATGGTAGTGGCATGGGGGGTGGGGAGGATTAGAGCACTGGGGATTTTAGGTTGGAGGGAAATTCAGGGGGTTCGCTTATAGATTATGTACCTGCTTTGCAATTTCTATCTGTAACACTTCTCTTCAAATACAATTTCGTTTTTCTCCAATTCATTTGAGAGCTTCACCGTCGGCTCTTTAAACCCACGACAAAGACATTAGGAAGTTACAACCAGAACATTTTCCTAGTTTCATTATCTGAACTTCTTTGTAAAAAAAACATGTTGCCTATATGGTTAACTACCAATCTAGTATAATGACCATAATTAACATTGTAACGAGAACATTGAATTTATAAACTGCAAAATTAATTTCTAGTGACTAGCAGTGAAGGGGAAAAGGACCTGGGGTCCTAGTGGATGGAAGGTTGACCATGAGCCAGCAATGTGCTCTAGTGGCCAAGAAGGCCAATGGCATCCTGGGGTGCATCAGAAGGCCTGTGGTTAAGTAGGTCAAAAGAAGTTCTCCTTCCCCTCTATGCTGCCCTGATGAGGCCACATCTGGAATATTGTGTTCAGTTCTGGGCATCTCAGTTCAAGAAGGGTTTCGGAGAACTGCTTGAAAGAGTCCACCACAGAGTGACAAAGCCACAAAAATGAAGGAAATGGAACATTTTCCTTACAAGGAATGTCTGAGGCAGCCAGGGTTCTTCAGCTTGGAGAGGTGAGAGACTTAGAGTTGATCTCATTGAATGTTTGTAGGATTAGTGAAACTATAGCAAAACAGCAAAAATATAGTCACTGTTTTTATGATTGGTCTGTTGTGTGCTGCTGTTGAAATCTGATGTTGAAGTAGCTTCTTTTCCATTTGATCTGACACAATTTACATCAAGACATCAGAAGCCATTTTGGTAATTTTTTCCACATGCTCTGCATGAATATATATATAAAAAGAAAGTAATTTGACAGCTCTAAGTATTTGAACTCTACCATAAGTTCTGCATCACCTGAACCCACTGAACAGGATCTTCCTTGTATTTCCTGATGTAACGTTAGGTTGTAACACTGAATTCAGTTAATAGTTTCTTAGAAACAAAACAAACAAACAAAAAAAAAAATCAAAATTCATCAGAGGTACCAAATAAGTCACTTGTTAAAACCTCTATAGAACAGAGAATTGGGAATTATTTCTCCTCCCCTTCTCTTTATCTGCAAGAGTAATGTGGACATTACAATGAAGAATTGGAAACTTCATGAGACAAGGGCAGTTGTAATTAAATAGGATTAAGTAAGGAGGCCAAGCCAGCACTAATGGGTGATGTTAGAG
>VWZE01008595.1:4723-55852 GCA_013396675.1 Eubucco bourcierii
GTTATTGCCCCCAAGATAAACTGCTCCATCATTTTCCCTGGCACTGAGGTCAGACTGACAGGCCTGTAGTTCCCAGGTTCCTCCATCCCTCCCTTCTTGTGGATGGGGATCACATTGGCCAGTTTCCAATCGTCAGGGACCTCTCCTGTGAGCCAGGACTGGTGGAAAATGATGGAGAGAGGCTTGGCCAGCTCATCTGCCAGCTCTCTCAGCACCCTAGGATGGATCCCATCAGGTCCCATGGACTTGTGGGTGTCCAAGTGGCTCAGCAGGTCCTGAACTAATTCCTCATGGATTTCCAGGGGAACACACTGCTCCCCGACCGCATCACCCAGCTCAAGAGTCCACTTGTCCTGAACTCCTCCCTCCTCACTGTTGAAAATTGAGGCAAAGAAGGCATTCAGGACCTCAGCCTTTTCCTCGTGGAAAGCAGTGTACTGCTCCTACCTGGCCTTTTCTTGTTCTGCAACTGAGTAGATGATCTTGAGTCTTTGTCAGCCCAATGTGTGTTCTGAGCCTGATGAAAACTAATGCTAAGGAGAAAGGGGGAAACAATTAGAGCAAGCAACAAGTGTTCAAGTGAGCGATGTAGTTGCTTTGAAGCAATTACGCATGGAGGAAGCACAGAGTCTGGTCAGAAGAAGGTACAAAGTTAAACCTGGACCTTTCAGGTTTGTTAAGATCAGCGCCTTATTGCTGGTCTAGCCTTACTTCTGATTTCAGTTAGCAGAAGGTGCCCAGCTGACACAGATGTAACGCTTATTGATAATGTTATATCACCGAATCAGATTTCCAGGTGTTTTGTTCTAAAGTTACTCACATTTGGTCCATGTTAGTAACACAGTTAGTAACTTATGTGGTGTCTCTCCACAAGGATGTTCGTATATTTGTTTAAATAGTACTTACAGACACTGCAGCTCCATCTCAAAAAACAAGATGACGGCTGTTGGCAGAATAATACACTTTTTTCCAAGGAAAAAGTAGAATTCTGGAATAAAGTGTCCGACCTCTAATGTATGAATGACAGTGTAAAGTACTGCCTGAGGAAGTGGCCAGACAGCCCAAGGGGCTGTAAGCAGCTGCTGTGCCATCAGCACAGATCACCAATGACTGCAGCTTCTCCCCCTGCAGGGGTAAGGGTTGTGGAGACATCGATCCCTGAGATATCTGAAGGCTACTTCAGTCCTTCTAAGAAGATAGTTGACTTTTTTATTATTTAGACTAGAGAAACATGAAGAATTTAAATGGTGTTTTCTATCTCTTAAAAACTCATTTGTCTTTGACTTACCTACTATGTAACATGCAGCCCCTATTGTGAGTTGGCAGTTTTTCTCAAGAAATGTGGACACTGTTGTAAATTGTTGGGTTTTAACTGCAGCATGATGTTTGTTGTTAGTAGTAGTAGTTTCCTCTTAATTTCTTGATGATTATCATACCTTGGAAAATGACAGCTCTCTATGCTAACAAAGCCCTTCTACTTGGGTATAATGTCACAGGAAATAAAAAGTCAAAGCTCTGTGAGTGTGGGAGAGTGTATTGTTACAGAATGCAGTGTAAGACAAGTAGGATAGGGAGATGGTTGTGCTGTTCCAAGAGAGGCAAAGTAGCTGTCTGCCATGTCTGATGGGTTCTTGTTGTTTGGGGTGTTTTTTGTTTGTTTTTTTAGGTTTTTTTTAGAGGGGGTGTTTGGAGGGTTTTTTTTGGTTGGGTTGGGTTTTTTTTGTCTAATGTTATTAGTAGGAAGAGTATTTATGTGATGCTCTTCTGCTGTGTGATTGGGTTAGTTCAAATGGAGAGAATTATCTTGACAGCACTGTTATGGCAAGAAATGAAGGTCAGAGGTAAAGGTGAAAGTAAGAACAATTGCAAACCATGCATTTGCAGCAGGAGAAATTAGGACTTGAACAGTCTTTATGGTAAAAATACAAATATTTTTAAAATAGTCAAACTTTATGTTGAATTGAACTGAACATATGCAGAACCAGTTAGAACCAAGCACTGTTTATAGGTAAACTATATTGAAAAATAATAGGTTAACTGCTACCCTACTGCTTATTCTGGGCACCTGTTGTACCTTTCGAATTACATTTTAGTTACAAAAATCTACTTTAGTTAACTAAATTCAGATCAACAGAGTTGCCAGAGTTTCCTCAAGGGTTTGATAGGAATGTCTTTTCTTGTACACAACCATGTTATATATATGTAAAATATATACAAATTATGTGTATATATCTATATTTACGTGTACTATTAGCAAATGGAGGTAATTAATGGTTTCTCCAATCCCTTTACTTGTATGATTAGTTTCTATTCCCCACCGTTCCCTTTTCTTTGATAGATATACTTGCACATATCTCCATCTTTGTTGCCATTAATAAACCATGAGTGAAGGTCAATTTACTTTAAAGGATTGCATAACAAGATTGCTCACTACAGTGAATAAGTGATGCTCAGTGATCCTAAGTAGATTGTCCAGTTCCCCTTTCCAGTGCATTGTTTCAAACCTTTTATGTTCCCTAAAAACCTTGAGTACTTTCCTGAAAGTACAGAATTAGAAGAAACCTTCAGACTGAACGCTGTACTCTGCTACTGTAGGCAATAGCATAATCGCCTTTATTATTTTTTCTCTCTCTGGCCTAGGAAGTGTTATATTTTTTACTGTTGCTGCTTGGAAGGTAGATTCATATTAACACTTTCAGTAGCATTAGAAATGTAGTATGGTTTGGTAGGAGGGAAAAAGAAGACCAGCGATTACATTGGATGTCTAGTATTGTATATGCTCAGTGATGTTATGCTGTGTCAAATCCTTTGTAGCCTGTAAAGCTGCCCAGTTCGTTTGTAGTTTCAGAATTGCTTGTACCAGATAAAGGAATGTGACTCTGAAGATGTAACAAAGTGTGCTGTAATCAAGTATTTGCTCTCAAGAATTCTCTATTCTATTGCTGCAATAGTCCATCTGCAAGCAGATATCTGTAGTGTTCATGAACATGAGTGCTGGAGGAGACCAATCATTAGAACTTATGCCTGGGTGGAGGATCAGAGATGGGAAAACAGAAAGACTCGCTCTGACTCACTACAGTGTATCAGTAATAAAATCTATCTCTGTTTGGTAAGGAACTCTAGGAACTAATTCCCTAGTTATTTACCTGTTTATTTTTTCTAGATATCTGTGCCTTGCCTCCAAGGCAGTTACGTACCATATGTTTTAGGAACTACAGAGGTAAGATTTCAGTAATGGCTGTTGTATACTATTCCAGATTAAGGATTTCTGTTCTTGGAAGGTTGATTAGTCATGTATTCTTAGTAACCTTCAAAACCTGGACTAAAATTTGGAATAACAAAAGAATGCTTTGCAGTTTAACAGTCTTGTATTGTGTTAGAAAATACAAAAAATAACAATCAAATGAGCTCAGAGAAAACAGGACCCTGATTCAGAACTCACTGGACTTCATAGAAGGCATCTTCTTTGGGGGCAATACAGTGGCATTTACGTTGTAACTAATGGCCAGGGGTTCCCGGAAGTTTTATTCATGGGAGATCACTTCCTGGGCTAGATAGCAGTTTAGAAACTGACTAATGTCTGTAATACGTAATGTATTTATTTTTTTAGCAGAACAAACATAGTTTACCATTTTTCATAGTATTAAAAAAACATAACTTACAAACAAACCAAAATAATTAGGCTGTATGCAAAGGCTGTGTGGACCATAAATGATTCACAAACAACTTTCTTTCACACACTAACATTTTTTGCCTTTTCAGTACAAAATAAAACAATTCAGTCCTCCAGTACTTGTGCAAAAAAGCAAAGAAGCAGAGCACCGTAGAGGTAGAAGTAAAAATGGATCCCCTGTGAGCTGAAACTGTTAGTGAAAGTAATGATATCTTTGCTTTTTTATGGGTTAGCAATAAAATTCCTCTTTGCAGAGGGGTAATTCAAACTTATGCCTTATTTAAGTGTACTATCAATGGGGCATGTTTTCACATACTTCACATTTTAGCCAACATAAAAACCAAAACTCATCTTAATATTTAGGGCAACCCTCTTCCCTTCTTTATTTTTGCTTCTCTTCAGTGTCTAAAATGAAATTGGACATGCACAAAGCAACTGTGGAATCAGCACCTGTAGTCATATTTTAAGTGTAAATGATGGGAGCATCTCGTAAATGACCTAATAAAATAACATTTGCTCTGTTTAAAGAAGGTGACTTTTCAAATTACAAATTTCCTTCCCTATGAGTATGTTATGAGGAAGTGTATAAAATCATTGTCTTACTTTCATTAGTGAGTATAAAGAAGCAAGCTTAATTTGTAATTTACAACTTGTCTCTGGGATGGAGAGAAGGAGGCTATAGTTAATATTGTCTACATGCAAGTATGCCCATGGGTGTTCTATCACATCCACAGAAAAGGTGTTCTATCACATCCACAGAAAAGATGAGTTGTACAGAATTTCAATCAAAAATTACCAAATTTTAACAAGACTCCCATTTTAAATAGAAGAGAAAAAACCCCACGTCAAGGTAACTGCTATCACTTTGCCCCTAGCTTGTATTACTAAGTCAACTGATATGTCTAATCTATAGAACTATGTGTTCATCTCAAATCTCTACCATACAAAACTGAACAACTTTAAGACAGGTAGTAGCATCTTTGACGGTGTCAGCTAAAATACGTTAGTTGAACAGTTAGTATTCTCTTTTGTCCTAAATGTTCTAGTAATTTATTCTGTGTGATCTGTGAAAGGTACAATATGAGCAGTGTCTAAGCATTAAAGGTCAGGTGTTTAGTGGTAATAAGTACCTTCCAGTTATGAATAGTCATCATTAGCGTTAGTGACTTGCAACCATTAAAGATGAAGATTTTTTCAGTGTTATCTTTGGGATTTTCATCACTACTTACCTAATACTGTTAGGCATCAATGGCAAATACAGTTAAGTTGTAGCTGCATTTTGCCTCAGGGGTCTTGAAACAATGGCTCTGTGCATGGAAGTTACACTAAGAAGAACATTAAATTTTCACAAACTGCTGTATTCTTGTTCTGATGGAAGGGTCAGAGTGAATCCTCTATGAAGGCACAGCTGCTTATATTACTATGATGGAATATTTTATTTACTGGTCTTCCAATAAAAAGTAGTTTTAAAAAGGCAATATAAATCCATTTAGTGGCATGATGCATTCTACCTGACTGAAGGCAGGATTAGCCATTTGGAGTGCAGCTGTAAGGGTATAATCAAGTAGAAGCAAGTGTTTTTATGCAAAATCTCAAATGGGATTCTTTTCATCTGCTTAACAGCAGAGAGGTGGTTTGTCATACTTCTCATAATCTTCATGTATGCATGAAGAAAAAGTTTTCTTGTGGTTGTTTAATCATTCTAAAGTTGATGCTTTGGTCTGGGAAGCTCCCTTGATATACATGCTCTGATGTTCCAGTCTTTAATGCTAAGTGTAGCTCTTGCAAAATAAATGTAAAGTCATCTTTCTTCAGATGTCAAGTTTAGATTTCACATGTGCATATTTATATCCTAATTCAGAAAATGGCTGCTGATTTCATTGGTGAAGTGTGAAGGATCTGTCTGCTTAGACAGCTCATTCACTGGATTCTTTAGGAGAATCAGTCCTCTGTAAATGGCAAAATATGTTTTAGGAAAATACTCTATTACTCTCTCTTTTAGATGATTATATCTATTTAAACTTATAAAGAAGCATCATTAGATCCGGATCTCTAGTAGTTAAAAAAAACCTCTACTTAATATTTAATATATTTTCTTTGTTTATGCTCTGTCTCAGTAATATAACTAAGGGGAATCTCCTTGTTTATGAGCATAAGCATCCCATTTATATCTACATGTTTATGAAACAGAAGAAATTTAAGAAAAAAAATTTTAAGAAAAAGTCACCAAGGGAAGGTAAATGGTTTTACTGATAATTTCTGCCTCAAGTGCTAGAATGACATGGGGTTTTTCCAGTTATATGTCCAGATCTCAAGAGACACTGTATTTGTTAAACTGATATTAATTAGAAATGAAAGAGAAATTTGGTAGCTTTAGACTTGGTTAAATTCTCCAGAAAAGCCCAGATAGCTTAAATCACAGAATGTTAGGGGCTGGAAGGGACCTTGAAAGCTCATCCAGTCCAACTGCCCTGCCAGAGCAGGATCACCTGTACCAGATCACACAGGAATGCTTCCGGGTGGATCTTGAATGTTTCCAGAGAGGGAGATTCCACAACCTGCCCTGGGCAGCCTGTCCCAGTGTTCTGGCCCCCTCTATTAAAAGAAAATTCCTCCTCACATTTAAATGAAACTTCCTGTGCCTCATCTTCCACCCATTGCCCCTTGTCCTGTCATTGGGCATCACGGAGCAGAGCCTGGCTCCATCCTTTTGGCACTCACCCTTTACATATTTATAAACATTCATGAGGTCACCCCTCAATCTCGTCCTCTCCAAGCTAAAGAGCCCCAGCTCCCTCAGTCTCTCCTCATAAGGAAGATGTTCCTCTCTGTTAATCATTTTTGAGGCTCTACACCAGACTTTCAAGCAGTTCCCTGTCCTTTTTGAACTGAGAGGTCCAGAACTGGACACAGTGTTCCAGATGTGGCCTCACCAGGGCAGAGAGAGGAGGTGGAGAACCTCTCTTGATGCAGAGAGAAGTGCCTGAAGCAGCTTTATATTCTTTCTGCACTCAGTAGCAAAGCAACTTTTCTATAAAATTTCTTACTTAGAATAATTCTTATCGCTTTTTTTTTTTTTTTGTGTGTGTGTCATTACTGATAGGAACATTCAAATTCAATCCAATACTGATGCATGCATCTTCATTTACAGTCAGTAAGAGTTGATGATTTGACATAGAGTCTGAGATAACAGTGGGGAAATAATTTTTTAAGAGTGTTGGATGTTCTACACAGGGCCTCCAGTTTGCTGATTCTGTCAAGAAGTCCTAGGTTCCAGTATGCAGAATATTTTTGTTGAAAGTATGCAATGCCTTCCAAAAGAGGCCTGACAGCATGAGGTTGTGCATTTCCTGGCAGCCATGACAAAATGATTCCAACTGTTCTTGAGAGGTGCCTGTGCTGAAAATTGCTGATTTGTACTTTGTCTTTAGGATTTAAATGTGGTGATGTTTATTTTGCATTATTGTTTAAATGATTCTCGTGAAATATTTGTTAGCGCAACACTCAGTTTGATAATGCTGTTTCTGTTTTAATCCATTAAGGTTGTGCTGGTGAGATGGAATGAACCATTCCAGAAATTAGCAACCTGTGATGCAGATGGAGGAATATTTGTTTGGATACAATATGAAGGCAGATGGTCTGTGGAGCTTGTGAATGATCGTGGGGCACAGGTTGGTATGAATGTTTTCTCTGCAGTCAAGAGTAATACATCTCTGAGGAGCAAAATGAACAGGACAGTGAATGGTGCTTTACACCTTTCAAAAAGCACAGGAAAAAAAATGAAAAATTTCTTTATTGAAAGAGATAGGAAATAACAAAGATGCTTTGCAATGGCAGTTCCTTTATACAATAGACCATGACATGAGAGCTACACCTGGGCTAATAGTTGCCCTGTCTAGTTCTGTGCAGTGATACCTTTTATTAAAACAACAGAAAACTCCTATGTGGCCTGTATATCTGTTGTCTTGTCTTTGACATGTTAAGGTAAGCGACTTTACATGGAGCCATGACGGGACTCAAGCACTTATCTCCTATAGAGATGGATTTGTGCTGGTCGGTTCAGTCAGCGGACAGAGACACTGGTCTTCAGAAATAAACTTGGAAAGTCAGATCACCTGTGGCATATGGACTCCAGATGACCAACAGGTAATTTTTTTAATAGCATTATTAATTGTATTACATTGATGTGCTATAAAATACACCTCCTAAAAAGTTAAGTAAAATGATTATTTTGTAAGAACAGTTTCCTTCAAAACTGGTGCTCCCACAAATAATTGAAACGCCATCATTTTCACGAGATAAATACGATAATGTACAAGTTACCTGTCATCATTTTCACCCTGATTCACATGCAGTCTTACTCAGAGTTCGTTCATTGAGGCAGAAATGTGTATTTGTACCCCTAATTTGTTGGTAAAATGTGTTTGAAGAGAGGTACAACCTGGACTAGTAAATCTCTAACTGGTCATTTCTGTATACAGCTGTACAGTCTGCACAGTGTGCAGTTGCAGCAAAAGCAGTTCCAGTGAAAGATAGGGTTATCAGACCATCAGATTTCCCAACCTTATGCAAATAGCATAACGTAAAAGAAGGACATTGTTTTCAGCATTTGAGTCCACAGCTTGTTAAGCTTTGGGGTAAAAAACCAAACACCCCACATCAAAGAGTTTAAAAAAATCTTCTGAACTGTTTTTCTGATTAAGTATGTGATATTTGTTACATCACCATTTAAAGAGAGGCTTGAGCTAGCCCACTGGTTTCATCTGCAGAATTTACAGTGGCCCTTTGCATTCACTGTTGAGCTTACTGGGAAAGTTTTTCCTTCCATATGCTTGTTGTCACTATGGTTAATGTGTATATAATATAACACTGAAAGAAATGATGGGGATAGAATAATGTAAAGTATTGCAATCACAACTGGATCGTTTTCCTTCTTTCACATTACACCACCATGAAAAGGTACTGGTTCAAAACTCAATGTGCCACTGACTTGAATTTATAATAATGTAAATTCATCCAGGACAGAGTTCTTTTGGGAATTGCTAGCGGAATAGAATAACACTAATAATATGCCTTTCTTCAACAGCATCTAGCAATTTTAGTGTTCTCTGTTAAGAATAATGGATTAATTATTGCAACACTGCTCTTTAAAGCCGGGGAGTCTAACTGCCTCTTTTTGAATCTGGGGAAATGTAAATTTGACAATGAATAATTTACTAAAGATCAAGAGGAAAAGACAAGCAGCAGGAGTGTAAAGTCATATCTAATAACTCTTGGTCCTATGTTTTAAACATGAGGCTACCCCATTTATGTGATACTCAGTTGCTGCTGCTGTGTTTGGTAATACCTTCACTGAAGTTTTTAATTTGTGGTGACTGTCTTCAGTTCAATTTAGCAATATGTTTGTAGTTTCTAATCTAGATGCTTCCTAAGTGGTTATTTCAGGAAACAAACAATTGTTTAGTGTCTGGTTCCAGCTGTGTGAAAATCACTCAAGTTACAGACCCTGCTGCTGACAGACTCACTGAAATAGAGACCAAAACCAACCACAAGATTCATATTACTCTGTACAGTTCTCCTAACTATGGGGTTTGCATGTTAAGTGATGATGGATCTTCGTACTGTTCTCTGGAGCTGGTGGAACAAATTGGTCTTCTAAACTGTATTTAGATGTATTTGCCTCTGGAGGCACAAGGAAATATGATTCACTGAAGTATTAGGCAAGAAACTATGTTCAGTTCAAACTAAAAACACCAAATTGGAGGAAAAAGGCATTGCGTATATTACACACAAATAAGCACATAGGGTAAGTAGACACCCTTGCAAAACTATGTCCTTAACTAATTTCTCTCCCAGTTTGTGTGAATGAGAACAGAATATTGTTCTAGCTTAACTTCAACGTCTTCCCTATTGCCTAATGTAATCTACTTGCCAGTAAAGTGAGTGAAAGATAGATGTCCACATTTAAATTTATATTTTCATACTATTCTTTTTGTCACCCCTCTGGCACCCTGAAGATTACTATTGAAAATATTCCTGGAAAACATTACTTTCCATGGCCCCATGACTTTTAATGTAATTAAAGTGGAAAGTTAAATTTCCAGGGTGAATGTGTTGTTTAGTATCAGTTTTCTATTATCCCGATAAAAATGCACTCAATGTATTTCATTTGTTCACCTTGCTTTTCAATTCTCTTAGCTTTCACTCAACCCTCTGCTGCATACATCCTCCTCTTCAAGCCTCATCCTCTGTCTTCTCTTATATCTGTCTATTCAACACCTGTAGGTTATCACATCTATCACTCCACCAGTGCTCTGTGGCAGACCTGCTACAGAGGAACATAATTTCCTACCACTCTTTTTCATTTGGAGGCAAGACATAGTTGGAACTAACGTATTTCCAGCCACCTTGTTTTGACAGAGAATATGTGGTCTCTCTATTTCTGTTCTACCTGTACAGAGGCCTGTAAGTAATGTAACCTGAGTTAATGACTGATGCCATCTGTGGTCGAAACTTCAGGGTAAACGCTTCCCATAGTCTTTTGAGAGTCTAGACATGGGATGAGAGCTAGAGAAATGGACAGAGTGTAGTACAGTCCTGCTGAAGCCTAGCTTGTATCTGTTAACTGATTTGGTATTAGCTTTGCTGTCATGACATTGTTGGCCGGTTTTCTTTTAGGAGTAGAACATTACCATTCTTCTTGTGGCTCTATAGCTTTTTCAGGATTTCTTGAACTCTCTTCATCTGTTGAGGACAAGCCCACTGTGAATCATAGCGCAGTTGATACAATCTGGTTGACTGAAGTGCTTTCTTACATGCCTGTGTCATCAGATAATCTCATCAACAGGTTTTTACTGTGGTTCATGTCCAGGTGTTGAGTCTGGACTTTGAGCTATGCCCTTCTTCAGCTAATTGAGTATATACAACTTTTGATTGTGATTCTGCATGTTTATTGCAGAGGACTAGAAGTCCACAGAATCACAGAATGCTAGAGGTTAGAAAGCACCTCTGGAAATCATCTAGTCCAGCTCCGCCACTATAGCAGGTTCATCTAGAGCAGGTTGCAGACGACTATGTTCAGGCAGATTTTGAAGGAGACATTACATGCTCTCTGGGCAGACTGTTCTAGTGCTCTGTCACAGATCTCTGGGCAGACTGTTTTAGTGCTCTGTCACACATAAAGAAGTTTTTCCTTATGTTCAGATGGAACTTCCTGTGTACCTGTTTGAGCCTGTTGCCCCTTGTCCTGTTGCTGGACACCACTGAAAAAAGACTCATTCTATCCTGTTGACACTCACCATTTAGATATTTATGAACATTGGTAAGATCCCCTCTCAGTTTTCTCCAGGCTAGAGAGTCCCAGGTCTCTCAACCTTTCCTCCCAGAAGAGATGCTCTGGTCACCTAATCATCTTGCTAGCTTTCCACTGGACTCTCTCAAGTAATTCCCTGTCTGTTTTGATTTGGGGAGCCCATAACTGGACCCAGGACTCCAGTTGTGTCCTCACTAGGGCAGAGGAGAGGAGGAAGACTATAGCAAGTGGTTTCCCTGGGATGTCTTCAGCGGGAGATTCTGGACAGAGCCACACGCAGATCCAAACAATGCCAATTTATTGAATATGAACATGCATTTCTATACCCTTCTAACAGACTATTCAGGCCAACCCGTTACAAAGCAATTGGTCCAAATCATTAAGGGACAAACTGTTGCCCCAAACAGCTGGCCCAAATCGCCCAGATGCAAACTCTCGTGGAATTCTGTAATTGGTCTAAGTCGTTAAGGCACGAACTGTGAGGGACCAAGCGGAGAGCTCATAACTATCTGTTCAAAATGCCCCTTGTTTTGCTCTGTCCCACACTGGCAGTCTGATGCTGGCAGTCTGATGCTGGAGTCCAACCAGATAATATGTCCAGTTGCCATATATATATATGCTGGGGCGATTTACTCTCCCCTGTTCAAGCCCACGGGGGTGGGGTAAGGTACTTGGCACCTACTTCTTTCACATTCCAAACCTCTGGAGCCAGAGGTGGAGGGTGGGGGAGCAGAACATTTTTGCGCCCCATTCAAACCTCCAGTGGGGCAGGAACTTGGGTGTGCCTTACCACAACCTGCTGTGCGCACTCTTAGTGCACCCCAGGATACCACTGGCCATCTTGGTCACCAGGGCACTCTCCTGATTCATGGTTAACTTGTCCACCAGAACTTCTAGGTCTTCCTCCACAGACCTCTTTTCCAGCGGGTCAGCCCCTAATCTGTACTTGTACATGAGATTCTTCTTGAATCAACTTCATTATGTTCCTCTCCTCTTAACTCTCCAGCTTGTCCAGGTCTTCAAATGGGAGCACAGCTACCTTTCTGGTGTCACTCCTCCCAGTTTTGTGTTGTCAGCAAACTCATTGAGGGCACACTCTATCCCGTTTTCCAGGTCGTTGATGGGCATGTAGAGTAAGCCATACTTGGATTAATCTTGGATGTATGGGATCACTCAGAAGTGTCACCTACCTTTGAAATGGTGGGTTTTTTTCAGAGCTACAGGAAACTGTAGTAGAACCTTCTTCCTTGGGGTCATGTGGAGTTTTTTTTCTGGTGAGAAGTCTCATCTAGGATCATGGGATGAAAAGTATATTTAAAATGAAAAGTGAGTTGAAATGAAATGTAAAAATGCTGTACCCTGTCTCAAGACAGTGCTGTAGTGTCATACCACTCTTGTTTGCAGAGAGGGATTGTAAATACTAAGTACAATGAATGACTTCCCATGTGAGAAAAACTTGAGTTTGTCTAGCCAAAGGGTTGGTTTACAATTATAGAAGCAATGTTAATAAGTAATTGAGGATTTTTCCTAAGCCCAAAAGTCATACAAAGTGTCTTTCCAGTGGTTCATCTCCCTTCCTGTTTGCTTACTCAGCTCCTAGTGACATTTTTCTGTCAACTTCTGGTGCCCTTAGGGTAGTCTCTCACTCTCTCTCTCCTTGTCTCAGATTTTACCTAGTAAAAAGATTTACCTGTTCACAAAGGAGAAAGGCACAATGTCAGAGAACTAGGTGAAGACTGTAGAGGGAGGTGGTTATCCCTTTGTTTATAGCAATATTATGTATCCCTGGACTTCACTGGGATTTTTTTTTGTTGTTGTTGCTGTTTCTGTGTGCAAGAAATTAATCAAAAGGAGATCGCTCTCCAATAGAGGGAAGCCTTGATGAAAATGAATGAGACAAACCTTGGTGAAAATGAATGAATATATATTAATTACTGGATACCTCAAGAGATGCTATTAGTCTGTACTTGTTCCCTGCATCTCAGCTAGTTTAAATCATTAGACTTTTCTGACATCTCTAAGAGCCCATTTCCATTTCCCATCCTCCCAACCCTCACCCCCTCCTCTTTCCTGTTGTAAATTTTTATTTGTGGAAATTCAGAGAGTGACCAGGATTCTCTTTGGCTAGGACATGACAGACTACAGGTGCATGTGAATTTAGCCACTATTCTTCCCTCTATTGGCTTTGAAAATAGATACATGTCGTGAGGTTTGCCACTTGAATCTACTGACAAGTATTCAATACAATGCTGATGTCACATCAGCTGTACATTGAAATTGCTGGCTGGTGCAAAGCCCTATGGGGCTTGTAGTTTGGACTGTAACACAGGAGGCTTCCCATTTTAGTTGCTGCTTTTGGTTTTGGGGTGTCGGTCTTGTCTGCTGTGCTGGCTGTGGGTTGGGGATGGGGGAGTCATTTTACTGCTGGCTTCTGCTGCTGTTGCTGCTTGGAAAAGCAGGTCCATATTATGAAGAGATACCATGTGCACTTCAGGATCTTACAAGACACTGGAAGAAAATGAGGAGACCTGCTTTGTCTCAAAATACAGGGTGTGGGAAGTCTGATTGTTTTGTAAATCTTCTGAAGCTTGCAGTGGTTGTTCAGGAAGGCAGCTTCTGTGCTGTTAGTCACTCGTCCTCCCAACATTTGCCATCCCTACTCCCACAGCAACCACAGATGCTCCAGCATCTTTTTCCCTGACAGTCATGATACAGGGGCAGGTTTCAGCTCCTGCAACTTGTCAGCAGCATCCTCCCTGCAGTGTTACAGCATGGAACCTGGGACCCTGCGATGATCTGGGAGTTACACACACACACACATACACACATTCCCCGAATTCACCAGACTAGACTTAGTCGGTTGGAAGTAAAGGAAGCTGTATTTACAGCCTAGCACAACTTACAAGCATGTATTTACAATATATTCCAAATATTTACAGTTGTATACAAGTTAAAAGTAATACAGAAAGACAAAATTCCTCCCAAAACAATCAGATTTCCACGAGGCTCCCAACCCAAACCTCCTCCCTTCTTCCCCCTCTTTCCCTCCCTTTGGAAATAACCAGATCAATCCCCATGTATCTCACATGATGAATCTGGAGAGATCTGAGGTGAGATGTCAGAAATAAAAGACTAAAAGAAGGTTTTGGGAGAAAAAGGGTTAGGTCAAATTAAAGTTGTCAGGAATGCCTCAAGACACGACTGCCACAAGACAGGGATTCATTCAAGCAACACTGCCTTAACAGCAGTAAGGGAGAGCAAAAAATGCCAGGGAATATTAATTTTGTAACTTAACATATAAATACGCATCTTTCCCCTCATGAACTCTGGGTGCAGAGACTATCAAATGACCATACATACATGTTTACAATAAATAAGGCCAACCAAAATTTCACTGTGAGGTACAGTCTTTGGGGAAGAAGACAGCCCAGACAGCCAACCAAGTCCTGGGCTGCATCAAGAGCAGTGTGACCAACAGGGCAAGGAAGGTGATTCTGCCCCTTTGCTCTGCTCTTGTCAGACCCCACCTGGAGTACTGTGTGCAGTTCTGGAGTCCCCAGCACAGGACAGACATGGAAGTGCTGGAGCAAGTCCAGAGGAGGGCCACAAAGATGATCAGAGGGCTGGAGCAGCTCTCCTATGAGGACAGGCTACAAGAGTTGGGGCTCTTCAGCCTGGAGAAGAGAAGGCTTTGAGGAGACCTGATAGCAACCTTCCAGTATCTGAAGGGAGCCTACAGGAAGGCTGGGGAGGGACCATTTACAAGGTCTTGAAATGACAGGACTAGGGGCAATGGGTTTAAACTGACAGAGGGTACATTTAAACTGGATGTTAGGAGGAAGTTCTTTAGAGTGAGGGTGGTGAGGCACTGAAACAGGTTGCCCAGGGAGGTTGTGGCTGATCCTCTCTGGAGGCGTTCAAGGCCAGATTGGATGAGGCCTTGTCCCTGCCTATGGCAGGGGGTTGGAACTAGATGATCCTTGAGGTCCCCTCCAACCTTACCATTCTATGATTCTAAGAACTGTAAAACTTGTTTTCATTGATGGGTGAATTACTCAGATTACTGAGGAAAAATGGCTAGAGGCTTTTTATGTCACTGAAGAAGTGTCATTAATTAACTAGGCAGCTTGTTCAAGCTACAAGGACTGCAGATGATGGTTAAATCGCATATAGTTGAGCAGTGCCATTAAAATGCAAACAAGAGGACAGGGGAAGGAGACTTCAGTTGTCTTTCAAGATAAATCTGCTTGTTATATAAAACAAACAGATAAACAAAACCCATCACAGCTTAACTCTTTTTAATATTTTGAGTTATTTGTAGAAGCATTTCAAACCTTTGTGGCAGACTTGCTATTAAAATTAATGATTTCTACCTGCTTGTGCTAAGGGTTCTGTGAATGTTTGGTGTCCTATTGCATCTTTTTATAGACAAAATATCTGGACTTTTTGTATATACTTTAAATGCTTCTGTAGAGACTTTGGATTATTGCTTTATATATTTATAGATGCTGGAAGGCAGTCACACTGTTTTTCTTCTTTGTTTGTGATTTGACTTTTATGATAGCACATAATAGTGACAGATTTTGTGTGAAAAAGTTATGTGAATTTTAAGTGCTGTTTATCCTTTCTCCCTACTCTTTTTATTTCTTTGTTTTAAAGCTGCATTATACAACTATTTCTGAAATAAAAGATTCTTTTTTTTTTCCTCCCTGGTGTCTATGCATAGCTTTATTAGCATTGTCTTTCCTTTTCCTTTTTGTCTTCAGTAGGTTTCATGCATCATTCTGCTGAGAATACAGCTTCCAAAAAGAAGGAAAGAGAAGGGTTAAATAGCTTGGTGCATTGTGCCTTTTTCAATTTTGCTCTCCTTTTCTTGCTAGAAGTAGCTATACTGCACATCTCAATACTTAGATGAGAACTTTCTAGGCTTTGCCTTGAGTTTTGGGGAGATTAGACAACAAGGATGCTCACCTTGGAGCCTCTAGAGTTCATCAGGAGCCACGATATCTCTTTACGACTGTTCTGGCAAGTTTTTCCCTGTCAGAAACCCCTGTCAGTATTGCAGAGTTGTTGAGCAGGTAATTGAAGGAGCAAAGGAAGAAGGTGAAACTTCAGTCTGCTTTCTTCTTCCTATCTTTCCCTTGATGCTCTTCATCCAGCCTGCAGTACCAGGATGCTGAGAACTGATGGGATGGTGTGATTTGTTCTAGTCACAAAGGCTGTAACACTGGGGACATTTAATGGACTGACAACATCATGGCTTGTGTTTTCTCAGTACCTCTTGTAGTATTTCATCCCAACACAGTTTCAGATGAGTCTAGCAAATAGTCTTTTCCACGAAAGAAGAAATACAACTATTTTAATGTTCACTTATCTTTGTAGGCAGGGTGTTTGATGTTTGTTACTGAGAAAAGTGAATGGTTGAATATCTGTATTCCCCTGGATGTGTGTAGTGTACTAGGATATACAGATTACCCTGAACAGTGTATCTTGTAACTCTTTCCCTTGATCTAACATGACACTCAGATAAGTCACAATATTCTTACTAGTTGACCAGAATCTGGGGTTTGTTAAGATCCCTATGCTCTACCACATGTTGTTCTCCCTCAGGAAAGGAAGAATGTCTAAGACAGTGACAATCCAGAGAATGGAGGGAGAGGTGAAGACTCATGCTATGCAGTCGATGTGTCTATTTAGCACTTTTATACCCAGTTCTGTTTTACATTTTTGGAGGATCAGTGTTTGAATTAGCAAAGTAAAGATAAGTGCAAATAGAAATGCAACCCATCTCTGCATGGGATGTGTCAGGAAAAGAGAAGTCATTTACCTCTACTCTCACCTTACTGTCACGTGTATAGAAAGATTTGCCTGAAGTCTTTAGTTTTCTTGGAATGTGGAGTACTTAATTGAAGCTATTTTTATAAAAAACACCATATTTGCTTCAGCTGTGGGGACAAATAGTAAGAAGGTGGGTTTGTAGTGCATCTGTGCAAAGTAGCAGTAGGCAACTTTATAGGCAGTTCAGGGGAAAAAAAATGGGGCACCTCCTCCAGGAAACTACTCGCTTCATAAAGAAAAATCATATGTAAGGTAGGAAGATTACTTTAATTTGTTTTGATTTTGAGTTGGGCAGGAGACAACATGTGAATTGAAGCATGATTCTTAGAGGAAAAAGTCTCCAAACTATGAGGATTTTACAGCTTTTTTTCAGAAACAGACTGTGCTATTTATTGCCAGAGCCACTTGGCTGAGAATACTTTGGCTTGGGGACCCCTATAGTTCACCCAGAGCACTGTGGTCTTTTCAGTTCAAAAGAAATGATGCTGCCAGGATGATTAAATTAAACTTTATTATTCCTGTGACTTGGTCTGTCAATTTTTTGTAAGTTAATAAGAAGATCAGGAGCCAAATGGAGTCTTGAACTTGGGTCAGATGTATTCAAGCCTGTGAACAGTCTGAAACCTTGGTGCAGGAAAGGACAATTAGTGTAATTGAGTCTGGAGGAGAAGATTTGTGGATTTCTGCAGTAGATCTTGTCTGGAAAAGCAAGACCAAGTTTCCAAGTGAATTGGAGACTAAAGGTGATACTTTCAGAACATGGTATCACATAGTCTTTCCATTGATTTGACAAAAAGAGGCAATGTCAGTGGGAAATGGGTGCAGTATCTCTTAATTCTCCAAAACCTTTCCCATCAATGTTTCATCCTGCCTGAATTCAACTTGAACTCTCTGCTCTTTATCCAGAAGCCAGTTTCTGGTCGGTGTTCAGATGCATTAGCTGAAAAGGGATTAATCTTTCCCTGATTTCCTTGCTTTTAGGACAGTCTAAAAGCAAGGACAGTTTCTTCAGTGCCTCGTTTTGGTAGCAGTTTATTACTCAGCCTATCTCCATATTGACTCAGTTATACTTGACCTCACCCATTCTATGTATTTCCTGACCATCCTAAGTTGCCCTACTCTACTAAACACTCAAAACATAGAAGGAATATGCAGAAGTTGAGGAACTGGGTTCCATTAGCATAGACCTTAACCCAGAAGCTTCTTGATTTTCTATTATGAAATTCAAAACAGCAAGGACACTGCTTCTAAACTGCTTTGTATTGCATTTTCAGTGGTTGAGAGTGCAGTCCTTGTTGCTAAGTAATACTATATTTAATTAGGAAAAAAAGTAAACCACAAAACCCCAGCAGGAACTCTCAGACTTCTGAAACTCTGATGGAAATTTTAGCTCCAGCATTCAATGTATGTTTCAGGGAATAACTAAAACCTTAACTTGGAAACAATGTAGGAGACTGCCAAGTGTATTTTCTTTGCCTGATTGAGTGGTTGGTTGTAAAATTAATTGCACTTTCCCGCCTAACTGTAAAAGTGTGTGGTTTTGTGACTAGACATGATTGGATATATGTGGAGAATATGTGTTTTCGTAGATGTGTGCAGTTTCCTGGCAGACTTCAGTGAGAAAACAGAAAATGGCATGGTTTGAAGACTGACTGTTCCAGAGAACTTCTGCTGTAGGAGTTCAGTGGTCCAGACTTGGAGCCCTGTCTATGTAAAAAACTACAGAAGATGTTCTATAGAAGATGTTCCAGCTGCTGACTTTTTGTTTATTTTGCCTGCTACTTCAGACGTGGTTTGGAACCTGACATAAGTTTAGAAAATGCCCAACTCTTCTCCATGTCTGAAGTAAACTGAGGCGTATTGGTAATTCAATAAGCATTACAGAAGAGTGACTGATTTTACTTAAAAATCTGATTGTTACAGGATGCTTTCTTGAAGAATGTCTTGAGTCAAAGAGTATAAAAATGTGTGTGCCTGGAAATACACAAGTCAGAATTAGTCCAGGTATAATTACAGGGGCATAGAATAATCCATCTTTCTGTGATTTATCAGAATGCTTTCAAGTAACATTATCCTTGACTGGCCAGTTGCTTTCATCACCACATGTCCAGAGCAACTGCATAGCTTGAGATCCTGGTTTCAAGAGTACTTGGGTATTTGACTCCTGAAAACGACATGCAAGGCTATTACCTCATTTACAGTCATTGAGCTATGTTATACTGTCTTAGAGAGATAGAAAGACAGTGTGGTTTGAAACCCCAGCTTCTGGGATTTCAGTATTTATTAAATGGATTTGTCACCAAGATCTCCAGTGTATTTGCTTTGTCTTATCATTCAAGGACTTTCTAACAGTTATCTGGACCCTATGGACTTTTTGTAAGAGAGAGAAGGAGCAAGCCTGAAAGTAGGTAACTAAACCAGTGCTTCTTTTGAAAGCATTAATGGTCTCAAGTGAGAATCTCACTGCTGTGTGTATATGCAGTTAGCCTAATGATCTTGTGGTATATCATCTCTTTCTAGGGCTCGGAATTGCTCGTATCCAAAGGGAAAAAAAATCCTCTCTGTTTTGTTATGAGACAAAAAGGCAGTCAAAGAAAATCTAGTACTTTCCCCTAAGCTTGTGTATGTATTGTGGTGATGTCTCTTTTTGTGTCAAATTATTTTACAGTGGCTGAATTTTTAATGGAAATAAAAAGTATTCAGTAGGAGAGCTGCTGTCTCTCTCTTTCTGGGTTTTGTGGGTTTAAAAAAAAAAAAAAAGGAATACTACATAGAGAAAAAACAAGCTTTTGCATATTAATGTATCCTAAGAGTGACTGCTGCACTCTCTTCTGCTTTATAATGGAAAAACACTAAATACAAAGAGCACAAGGAATGCAAAATGCTAATATCACGACATGCAACATGTTGTGACTTAGCGTCTGCAAAACTGGCATTTTCTTGTAGGCTAATGAAAGAAAGGCAATAATGTTTCAAGTACTTTGTGTGTTACTAAGCCTCCCTAATAATTGGAAGGTTGATCCATCATTTTGTATATTAATCACTTTATAGTTAGGTTAATTTTGGATTAATAAAATAGTTTTATCTCTATTAGTATAATGGCATTATGGTGATGACTGTGAAGGCTGTTCCTGTCATGAATACTAATATTTGTCCAGATGACTAAGTCAGGGCTAACAATACCAATTTAGCTTCCTTGAATGGCTCAGCATCTTCTGACAATGCAAATGCAGTTTTCCTTATTAGAGTTTTTGCAGAATGTCATTTCTGATATTCAGTGCTGATTTTTTTTTTCCTTTGAGGGGAGACAGAGGAGGAAACTGAAGGAGAAAGTGTAAAGATAGATCAAAAATTTGAAAAGGAGAATGTCAGGGAAACAACATTGAATGAGACAGCTGCAAATACAGAGGTACCCAGAGTAAAGTGTTAGTGGCATCATTTGTTCATCAGGATACATGTGCCAAACAGAAAAGGAACCAGAAAGGCAGAGAGTAAACCAAAATACTGAAAAAACAAGGCTTGCAAAATGGGTGGGTGGAAGAGGAAGACTCCAGACTTCAGAAACACTGTCCTGAAGAATGGTGAGAAAACATTTGTGAGATACTCATGGTTTACTTTGTCACAAGATGCTGGTGAGATTTCTTTTCTGGGCTATGGCTTTACTGTTGACAGACTCCTTGTTGACTCTGAGGGAAGTAAAAAGAAGTCCTGGAACAGGTTACTTGGAAATGCAGGAAGTCACTCTGTCCAAATGGTACATCCAGAGATCTGAATATGAATTAACTTAGCTGCTAGCACAAATAATCACATCTTTGTCCTAAGTCTTGAAGGACAGCACTATTTTCCTGCAATACGTTTAGAGAAAGGGTTAGGAACATTCAAGAAATGTGTAAATAAGGTTTATATCTGCACCTTGAAACTCATTAAAGCAAAAACGGAATAACAAAACACCTAGGTGGGACATTTCTTCCAGAAGGAGATCATGACTCACTGTTCTCCCAGAAGTCTTTGCATGTGCCGTTAAAATATAAAAATGGTGTATTGAGTTCTGAAAAAGTCAAAATATTCCAATGGAAATAGGCTCCCCCTTAGGATTTTCTGACAGAAATACCTGCATGTCTGCTTTGGCATAGTGGGGATGTGTGCTTTGCATGAATGATCTGGCAGGTACAGAAACCCCATCAGATTATAACAATAGGTATTTTCCTTACTGTGTTTGGATGGATTAGCAGTGCAGGAAGGAGAACTGGTCAGGAATGACTCCACAAAGGAGAAGACAAAGTAGTCAATTTGTGTTGTAAAAATGGGAACGTTAGGCTTGCCTCTATGTTGTGCTATGTTTTTAATAATTTTGTACTTTAAAAATAGTGGTGTTTAAAATATTTACTGTTGTGAGATAGCAGTACTTAACAGGTTACATAAAGTTCTAGGTATCACTTGTGGCTTTAGAAGGCTTGAGTACCTCATGTATGGTAGAACTCAGTTTTCTGTACTGGTCCAGTAAGCACCTTCTAGGACACATCTAACCCTTCACCTTTCTAATGTAATCAGTCACTTCCTGGAAAAACTTTGTGTGGTCACTCTGTCCTTACAGCTGGTACATATTCTATGGGAGGAGGAAGATATGTAAGTCAAGAAATTGCGCAGTGAATTACTGAACACTTGACCGCAACTTAGGAAAGATTAGAGATTTCATGACAGATGACATAAATTTTCATAACATTTCCGTGTATCCAGACACTTAAATGCAGTCCATGAATGCACTTTTTGTACTCCTACGAGGCAAATTCTGCCTGTCTGTGAAAATTCTGGGGATTAAATAATCAAATGTATACTAGGATGGCGCTTACTAGATTAATTTTCAATTCTGTTTGAATTAACAGGGTCTGTGAATTGTTTTACATCCCTCAGTTGTCAGATGTACATTCTTTGTAAAAAGTCAGAGAAGTTCTTTTAAAAATACTTGGCCAACAGGAGTAAAGCAGATAGATGATGTTCCTTTTCTAGCCATCTAACATGGCAATACTGGAATCTCTCACTTCAGAATTGCTATCCTGAAGTCGCCTCAAATGGCTTTATATTTCTTCCTGTAGCTATATAGCAAGTCATGCTTCTGGTGTTTCAGTCAAAGACTCAGTCATTTCCCTGACACAGAATGAAAATGTATTGCTCAGATTTCCTGGGAGTTTTGTTTAACCAGCAACATTAGAAATCTTCAGTTTTAGTACAGCAGGTCATGAAGGGAATATCTTACTTTATCAGTATCTTTCTGTAGCAGCATTGGCTGTTCAGTTTGTACAACCAAAACCTCAGATGGGAAACAATTCTGTCTTTTACCCCTCATATATACTTTTAGTCACTAAATACATTTTTGCTGGAGTTGGGTTGTCCTCAGTTATTACAAACATCAGTGTGACTGTAGTTCTGGAAAGCTTCTCTTGACAGGACAGACAAATATGTAGGAACAGTGACTAGGTTCCCTGCAGAGGTAAGTCAGCACAGCTTCTGTGACTTCACTCTGTATAGCATAACAATTTAATTTTGTCAGCTACTGCAGGTAATCAGATGTGTTGAAATGGCTGTATCTCTCACTTTCCTACTGGGCAAGTATATTCAAATTAACTGAAAGCTTGAGCATGTTTGCAGTTGATGAGTTCAATTTACTTGCATTAAACCAAATTAAATAGCAACAAAATGTGTTTTGTGCAGAAATAACATCACTGGTAGTAAACTCTAGGTCATTTATTGAGTAGGGGACCTCCTGAGCTGGACCTTCAGTGTACCAGGTCTTTGGTTGCTACACTATAGCTGTGTTGAGCTTGCTGCTGTCAAACCATGTTCTAGCAGTGCCTTATCTGGTCCAGACACATCACAGCGTTGTAACAGATCTTACAGTAATAGAAACAGTTCAGCACAAAAGATCAACATGTAGCAAAGTCACTAAATAGATTCGCGTTGTTCCTCTTGGGCTGAATTTGTTGGCTTCTTTTGGCTGTTCTAATATTCATCTGCTCAGGAGATGAACTCTTTAGAATGGAGTACCCCATCTTTTGATAGAATCCATATGACAGAATCATAGAATGGTCTGGGTTGGAAGGGACCTCAGAAGGTCATCTAGGAAGCAGGGGCATCCTCAACTAGAGGATATAACTTTCAGGAATTGGTATATGTCAGGCTGCTAGTCGAAGAGTGTTCGAAATCTTGAATGATAACTTCATAGATAACAGCCAAACAACTGTCTTTAGCTGAAAAAAATGTTAGATGAAAAAAAGTTTTTATCTGTCAGAACTAGCTTGGGAAACTCATCACAGGTTACCACAGAAGCTAATTGGCCAAGAGACTTCAGGGGAGGATGTTTTTATGTCATTCAGGTGTGTTATAATGAAGAAGAATCACTCTAAGCTTGGATTTTCTTAGAGAACCCAGACATTTCTGTTTCAGAACTGAAACAAACTTCTAGCTCTTGGTGCACTTGGAAAACTGGGTGTGAATTATCCCCATGCTGTTTATCCCAGTTTTCCCTTGAAAGCATACAGTATCAGGAGACTGTTGGAGACCACTCTGCATTTCTATCACATTTAATCAGCTACAGCTTCCCTGTAGTGCAGGATTTGTTATGTTTGATATGTTTTGAAAAGAATTACTTTTTTATATGGTGTAACTGACTCACACTTTGGAAGTATTTGGTGACTTTAGGTATTTTGTTACCAGATTATGCATGATTCTACAAATGCAATTCTAGAGATTGTAATGTATGTTAAAACAGTTGAAATAGCAAGTAGCATGAAATGAGTGGAGATGAGAGAAGACAGAGCAAGTGGCCAAAGAACCACTTTAAAATAAGTAGTTGGGATTATTTTCCTTTTAATTACTATTATTACCACTTAGCTTTTGTAGACAAGGGTTAACAAATCACTATAATTTGTTGATTACCTTTTTCTAACATTCCCTCAGACATCCTGGATCTGCAAGTATCTGAAAAATACTAATTCAGACAGCTAAAATGCAACATTTAAATTTCTTTGTTGAATCCTTCAGGCGTACTCTGTGGCTCAACCTTTTTTTGTGAAGGTCAAGAGAGTTTTATTCACCTGACATCAGTAGTTTGAGTGTGGCATTTATAACTTGAGTAATGTTATGGATTATAACACCATTAGACATTTTTACAGCTTCAGCAGGAGTTTAGCCAGCAGGACTATCAGTCTGATAAATGCTTTCGTCTTAAAGCTTGTATTGCCGCAATAACCCTGAAACTTAAAACTGGTCCTTGAAATCTATAGCCTGGCTCAAGAGGGTGAAGAGTGCCCTCTGACATTTCTAGGTTGCTAACGAGCTCTTTTGGGTTGCAAGAATCAGCTGTTATGATCTGAATTGAAAATTAATGTAAGAGTAATTTTAAATTAATTTGAGGCAGTGCCTCTCAAAAGAGTTAGCTTTAAATTGGTGTGATACTGAACTCTGGGTGATGAGTCCCAACATTTTGTTCCTGCCCAACTGTGAAGTGTTTCTACAGGATTTTAGGAAGCAGAGCTCTTATACTGCTCCTTTCAGAAGCAACAGAGTTTCATCTCCTCTCTCTGGGTATTTTGCAGCTATAAAACTCCTCCAAGACTGATAAAAAAATAGTCTATAGAGTGGGCTGAAAGTGGTGTGAGAAGGTAGCAATGACAACTGGTGGGATTTTGACTTTGTAGAAGATGATCGTAACAGAGTAGTTATTTTCTGAAAGTAGATAGTGAAAATGGCTGTGCACTGATCGTAAATGTAAAAACAGTTGAACTAGTGAACAGCATGAAAGAAGACAGGATGATACAAGTGGAAGAAGAATAAAGGACTGCAGGATAAAAGAGTGTGAGATAAACAAAGGTTGACTTTGTGCTTTTATATCTAACAGTAATCTAAAGCTTGTAGCAAGCTTTAGTTGCTGTTTTAACCCATTGAGTATTTCACATAAAAATATTTGTAACATGTAATGATTACAGTTAAGGAAACCAGATACGATTTTTTTCATTGCATCTGATAATGTGAAACAACTCCACTGATTTTCTTAAGATTTTAATGACTTCGCTGGAGTTCCTTTGTTAAACTGCTGTTCTGCTTTGGAACATTCTGCGTTTCCTCATCATCACCTTGATCATAGAAAAAAATTTAGTACTTAAAACTACTTTTGACTCGAGACCTTTGAAGCCACTCTTTCAGTCTGAAACTTTCAACAGTGCAACCATGACAGTTGCCTCCTAGGTGAGTATTATTGTACAAGTCTGCTACAATACACAGTTTGAATGCCTACAAGGCTGGCATGGCATCCCAGAAGGAATACAGGAAGGAGACCCTTGACAAGAACTGTAGAGAGAGATCCAAAATAGGTTATGATTCTTCAGCTTTGAAAAGAGATGATGAAGAGGCCAGATAATGGAGGTTTATAAAATTGTGACCAGTGATGAGAAGGGAACAATTGAGTAGGGAATGATTATTCTTTGTTTAGTCTTAAGAGGTAGAGGTTACCAAGTGAAATTAGCAGTTATAAAGCAGATAGAGCATTTTCTGCTGGGAACTACATGAGCTTGCAGAGGAGGTGCCTGCTCAATGCATCCTGTTCTTTTACCCTTCCCCAAACACTTGATTACTGTTAGAGGTAAGATACAATGCTAGATGATTTTTTTTACTTGTACATACAGTTTTTAGAATCTTAAATTTACACCAAAAACCACTGGAAATAGATAGTAGGCTGAAGGACAAGTATAAGATTTGACTTTCCTTTTAGCTTTGTTTTTAGTGTTTTCAGGTTGATGAGTGCCTTTAAACTTTCTTTATAGCATATTTGTCTCATATGGAATTACATGATAACCAGCAACAACCTTGGCTAATGCATTTATCATTTTATGGATTTATTAATCCCTGTTTCTTGGTGTTTTTCTAAAAGTCATCAAATATGCATGATCTTAACTTGCTTAAAACCTCAAGACAGAAAATGCCCATAAAAAAGAAATTACAGGTTTCAGTCATTGCGCTGTGACTATGGAGTAGTGTTGTGGCAAGGAAAAAAACCCTTGCATTATGTATTTTGTATTTGAAATGGTGGGTGGAAGCTCTTCTTCATCTCTTCCTGAATGTGTAGCAAGTTGCTGTCCTCTTGGGCTATAATTATCTACCTCCAGTTGAATGATCATATTAATTTTCACCTCTCTTTGTGGAAGATGTTCTTCCACCTTCTCTCAGCTCATAAACCACATAACCTCTCCTCCTCTATTCAGGTTTATCTTTCTCACAAGGTGTTTGTAATCTCTGCTAAGACCTCTCGTTTGACAGCTTTGCCTTTCGATGATGTTATGACTGTTTCATGCCTTGGTTTCTGCCACTGTTTTTAGGCATTTCTCTATAATCTAAGAATGCTGCAGAATCTGTGGTAGTCCTTCTGCCAACTTGCTTTAGTTGTAGTAGTGGCCAAATAAAAATAAAATGTAGTGGCTCATATTCAAGTGAGCAAAATGTACCCTACCAGGAAACATTACTTGCTCACAGGCTTTTTTAGGCTTTTACGTCTAGATTCTGCTACTCTAACTTCATTCTTTAGATGCATCTTTGGTTGCAGTGTCCTATTATGGCACTTGTTTACATCCCTGATTGCTTTGCTTTCAAAGCCTAGCACCTTCCAGCATAGCTAGTTAATTACAAGATGCTTTTGTGTGAAGGTTTGGGAGTTCCCCCACCCCCCCACACTTTGTAAAATGACCCAGACTAGCACTCAGTCGGCTGGAAGTTAAATGATGAAGCTATATTTACAGCTTTGCACAATGTACAGCAGATATTTACACTATATACACAATATTTACAGAAATATACAAGTAAAAGGTAATACAGCAACACAACTCCCCTCCCAGAAATCAGAGACCCCAGGAGGGGCTCCCAACCACCCTTCCACCTCCTCCCCAGCCCTGTACCTTTCCCCAAGATTTGCCTTACGTGCAAGGTAAATTAGGAAGATCAACCAGGAGGGTTAGAAGAAAAAGTGGTTAGTGAGGATTAATCAGCAGAGGAGCCAGAGCCCAGAAGCTGCTAGATCCCACCAGCAGCTCCTGTTCAAGCAAGCGACAGAGAGCAACTCAGTTATCTATTGTTTTGGTTAGTGTTCCCAAACAATTCTCCAGCAAGCGTATGAGTGAAGTAGACATCATGATGTTTTCCTTTCACAGCCTGTAGTGTAATTTTCTCTATTAAAATATTCCAATTAGCCTCAAACCAGCACATTTTGCAGAAAGATCTGGTGACTGACGTTCCGTGGGACTGAGGGCTGTGGTGTTATTTTCAGGTACTGTTTGGCACTGCTGATGGACAGGTTATTGTCATGGACTGCCATGGCCGAATGCTGGCCCATGTGCTCCTTCATGAGTCAGATGGCATCCTCAGCATGTCCTGGAACTACCCCAGCTTCCTGGTGGAGGACAGCAGCGAGAGTGACACGGACTCCGATGATTATTCCCCACCACAAGGTAGTGTTGTGTGCACATCCTTTTGTTTCAGCTTTTTTAAGTGCTCATAAAAACAGATAACCCATTTCTGTGTTCCAGTGTATGAAACTTGAATTAATAAGTAATATAACAGTGACTGTGCAATGAAAAATTTAAACTGTAATAAAATAATCCTGAACTTGCATGTCAGAACTGAACCACCCCACTGAGGACAGTCTTAAGTCTAGTTTGGATTCAGTCCAAAAATCAACCTTTTCTAGAATCATGTGTGTATCTGTCAATATAATAAGTGTATATATTTAACAGCTAACGATAGAAGATAATGTGATCATCTGGAAAAATCTTAGCATCTTTTAAAAATTAGTTCAGTTTTTACTTTTGTGCCACAGTTTTGGTAGTAGGAGAGATTTCTTACCTTAAAAGAAAATAACAACTTCAGATTTCCTGGCAAATTTCTAAGGCAAGACAGAGCGCAAAATTTAGTTGTTCTGTTTTGATGGAGATTTTTTTGGTTGGTTGGGGTGGGGTTTTTTGTTTTTGGTGGGTTTTGTTATTTGTCTCTTGTTTCGCTTTTTAACACTGAGGTTCATAGAATTGTTTTAGTTGAAAAAATCTCTAAGATCATTGAGTCCAACCATTGCCCTAACACCGCTATGGCCATTTAATCATGTCCCAGAGTGCCATGTCCTCACATTTCTTGAAAACCTCCAGAGGCGGTGACTCTACCACCTCTCTGGGCAGCCTATTCCAATGCCTGACCACTCCTTCCATAAAGAAATTTGTTCTAATATCCAATCTAAACCTTCCCTGGCACAACTTCAGTCCATTTCTTCTCATTCTATCACCTGATACTAGAGAGAAGAGACCAACCCTTACCTCACTGCAACCTTCTTTCAGGTAGTTGTAGAGATGTCTCTCCTCAGCCTCCCCTTCTCCAGACTAAACAACCCCGGTTTCTGCAGCTCTTCCTCTTAAGACTTGTTCTCCAGACCCTTCACCAACTTTGTTTCCCTTCTCTGGACACACTCCAGCACCTGTTCTTGTAGTGAAGGGACCAAAACTGAACACAGTATTCAGGGTGCAGGCTCATGAGTGCCCAGTACAGGGACATGATCGTTTCCCTGCTCCTACTGGCTACACTATTTGCGATCCAGGCCACCTGAGAACACTGCTGGCTCAGGTTCAGACAACTGTCAACCAGCAATCCCAGGTCCTTTCCCACCAGACAACTTTGCAGCCACGCTACCCCAAGAAGCTGCAGAGTACACAGATGAGAACCTAAATGATCTGCGTGCTCTAGCTTTCTCTGAGTCAGGCAGTGGGTGGACTCATTACAAGCCTGTTTTAATGATTACCCAAACATAATGTGTTTTCTTTAGAGCAGATGCAGCATAAACCTCCCAAAAGGTGACAAGTCTTTGACTCACACAGATGTGTAGGAAGGACTGGAAGTTTGATAGGTTTTTCTGAGTAAATTATATACACAGAGAGATGCTAATTACTAGACATCTTCCTCCAAAATGCTTTCTGATCAGCTTTCTTACAAGTTCAGAAAGCAATACTATTCTTGACAGGCTCTACCATTTTTGTTGACTGAAAAGATGGTAGTGGGGCCTTCAGAAAGCACTTTATCAGGGCCAAGCAGCATCTCCTGTCCTGGTACCAGGACAATTAAAAAGGAATTCAAGGCCTTGGGACAATTGATTGATGGGACAGGAGCACAAGTGGTGTTCTGCTCGGTTCCCTCAGTGGCAGGGGAGTACACTGAGAGGAACAGGAGAACCCATACCATCAACAACTGGCTCAGGGGATGGTACCAGCAGTGGAATTTTGGGTTCTTCGATCATGGGGAAGTTTTTACTGCGCCCAACCTGCTGGATCCTGACGGGGTACAGTTATCTAGGAGGGGCAAGAGAGTCCTAGCACTAGAGTTGGCAGGGCTCATTAGGAGGGCTTTGAACTAGGTCTGAAGGGGGTGGGTGAGGCAATCAGTCTCTCTGGAAAGGAGAGAGTGGGACAAAAACTAGGGTCAATTGAGGAATCGAGAGCCCAGCTGAAGTGCATGTACACCAATGAACGCAGCATGGGCAACAAGCATGAAGAGCTGGAAATCCTGGTCCACCAGGGTGACTATGATATAGTTGCCATTTCAGAAACCTGGTGGGAAACCAGGCACAATTGGAGTGCTACACTGGGAGGATACAGGCTCTTCAGAAGAGACAGGCGAGGGAGAAGAGGAGGGGTGGCTCTGTATATTAGGGAGTCACTCCTTGCCACAGAACTTGAGGTAGACCTTATTGCGGTCTACAACTACCTGAAGGGTGGTTGTGGCCAGGAGGAGGTGACCTTCTTCTCCCAGGCAACCAGCACCAGAACAAAAGGACACAGTCTCAAGCTACACCAGGGGAAGTTTAGGCTGGAGGTGAGGAGAAAGTTCTTGACTGAGAGAGTCATTGGCTACTGGAATGGGCTGCCCAGGGAGGTGGTAGAGTCACTGTCCCTGGAGGTGTTCAAGGAGGGTTTGGACGTGGCACTTGGTGCCATGGTCTGGTCATGAGGTCTGTGGTAATGGGTTGGACTCGATGATCTTTGAGGTGTCTTCCAACCTTGGTGATACTGTGAAATTGTGAACAAAAAGAGTTAAAGAGCAAATGCCATAGATGTTGATAGTGGTCATGAAGTGTTTGAACAAAGGGGTTTCGGTGAATGCTGAAAAACAAGGCCAGAGGAGCAGAGACTTTACAGAAATGTTTTTTAAAGGCAAGTGTTCCATTTGGACCCATCTCTGCATTGTATCCTATTAGATAACTTTTCATGCTGCTCTTAACATTAAGAATACAGTAATTTGTCAAATGTCAATTTGTTGTCTTAGAAGTTCTTATAATGCTTCTGTATGAGTTCAGGAGGACTCATATAATGACATGCTTGCACATGCCAAGCAGAATATATATCTTAACAAATACTTATGTGACGATACAGTTTATTACACTAGTTTTCAACTTGAGTCCCAGGGAAGCCTTCCAAAGGACTGGTTTTAAATTTGTGGACAGCCTGGGGAGTTGACAGTGTAGAAAGACTGAAAGTCATTACTATATAACATAATAGTATATGCATAAAACACTTTGGATATACTGCAGTAGAAATTAACAAAGTAAATTCACTGGAGTTTCACAGTAGACAAGCTAACAAGCTAACCCTACTTTTCTTTTGCTCATAGATGTTACAGAAGTAAGAAGGTAGAGTTTGAGTCTTGAAATTACGCCTGATGGCAGTAGGCTGAAGTACGGTGTATTTCAGCCTGGGTGTAATTATTTCCGGTTGTTTGCCTCTTGCTCACTCCGAAACCCTTGTTTTTGCAGATGGACCAGCTGCATATCCAGTCCCGGTGCAGAACACCAAACCACTACTTACTGTCAGCTTCACGTCAGGAGACATCAGTTTAATGAACAATTATGACGACTTGTCTCCTACTATCATCCGCTCAGGGTTGAAAGGTACTAAAGATGCTAATTCATCCTCTTCCTATGCTTTGTTTTTCATACTTTTAAAATGATGTATCTGTAGGCTATATGTTTGTGGTTGTCTCGCTCAGCCTAGAAGCACTTGGGCATGTAACTGCCGTTTCCAGCAGTGACACCTGCCGGTAAAAGAGCAGTACCGGGCTGGTAGTGTTGCTGTGTTTGAAAAAAATGGAACCATTTTTGAGATCGTGTTTTTATGGCAGTTTTGTAGAGCACTTGGTTTGTTTGCTTTTTTCAGCTGAACGTGCTAACATGTTTATGCTTCTTTGTGTGATTGCCTCTGCTGTGTGACATTTGCTTTGCACCTTTAATTCACAAGGTCTTTTCCCGTGTTTTTAGTAACCAGGTATGAAGCATAGTGCTGCTTTGATTCTCACAAATATTGAAAACTTGATAGAATTATTAATTACCGAGAGGCAAGTCCAGGAGAAGGAAAATTTCACTGAATTAATGTCTTGCAAAGTGATCATAGAATCATAGAATGGTAAGGTTGGAAGTGACCTCAAAGATCATCTAGTTCTAACCCGCTGCCATAGGCAGGGACACCTCCCACTAGTACAGGTCACTCAAGGCCTTGTCCGTCCTGGCCTTGAACACCTTCAGAGAGGGAGCATCCACAACCTCCCTGGGCAACCTGTTCCAGTGCCTCACCACCCTCACTGGAAAAAACTGCCTCCTAACATCCGGTCTAAATCTCCCCTCTGCCAGTTTAAACCCATTGCCCCTCATCCTGTCATTGCAAGACCTTGTAAATAATCCCTCTCCAGCCTTCCTGTAGGCCCCCTTCAGATACTGGAAGGCTATTATAAGGTCTCCTCGTAGCCTTCTCTTCTCCAGGCTGAAGAGACCCAAATCTTGTAGCCTGTCCTCATAGGAGAGCTGCTCCAGCCCTCTGATCATCTTTGTGGCCCTCCTCTGGGCCCACTCCAATACTTGCATGTTGTGGCTGTGCTGGGGGCTCCAGAACTGCACACAGTACTCCAGGTGGGGTCTGATGAGAGCAGAGTAAAGGGACAGAATCCCCTCCCTTGCCCTGCTGGCCACACTGCTCTTGATGCAGCCCAGGACTCCATTACTGTCTGGGCTGCATGCGCACACTGCAGGCTCATGTTGAGCTTTTCATCCATCCAGACCCCCAGGTCCTTTCCCTCAGGGCTACTCTCCAGCCATTCACCACCTAGCCTGGATTTGTGCTTGGGATTGTGCTTACACAGGTGCAGGACCTTACACTTGGCCTTGTTGAATTTCATGAGTTTGGCCTGGACCCACCTTTCCAGCCTGTCCAGGTCCCTCTGGATGGATCCCTGCCCTCTAGCAAGTTGACTGTGCCACGCAGCTTGGTGTCATCTGCAAACTTGCTGAGGGTGCACTTGATTCCTCTGTTGCTGACAAAGATGTTAAACAGCACTGGTCCCAGCACTGACCTCTGAAGGACACCACTTGTAACTGATCTCCAGGTGAACATTCCTCCTCCTGTTGATATGGGGATTGGCTAGAGTTTTACATGAAGTCATGTATCCAAAGGAGACCTTCTTTTGCTTTGTTAGTTGCATAGTTAATTCAGTTACCAAAAGTGGAGTTGATTAGCTTGCCTCATTGATTTCTAACCTGGCTATCATTATACTCTCTGAGAAAGATGAATTAAATCTCATGGTAGATTACTTAAGGTGCTGCGGACTAACAGAAAAAAATGGGATATACAATGCCTAGCTGTGGAAAAATCATCTCAGGAACATACATCTTGCCTCTGATATGTACAAAAGTGTAATTCCCTTGAGAAATATCAGAAAGTTGAAATAATACAAAACCATTTAAAATTGCACATAGCAGTCCTTGAAAATGACAAGTTGACAACTTGAAACAATTTTGAGATCCTTCCTGCCGACTCTCATTTCTCTCCTTCTTCATTTGAAGACAGCTTCTCGCCCACAAATGTCTTCAAAAGGTTCTTGACAGATTGAGCATTCCAGAGCACAAAAGTTTTGTCTTCACTTTGTCTCAACACAAGAAAACTGCCTTTCACCTCTAGTTCAAGAGTTAATAAGTCTAAAGACTAGCTCAGTATTCCTTGCATATGCAAATCTGGCTCTGAAACATAAACACAAAAACACTGTATTAGTGCTCTTCTTGAGTTGTTACAAAGAGCTAGAGAATTTAGGAGTTTGAAATTAGCATTCCCAAATGAAACTGGGGGTGTTATCATGAGGTGCCTGCAGGAGAAGTAACTGATATGTATATTCATATGCATGTATTTGAGAGACTAAGCAATCCCTATATGGTTCTGACAAACTCCTGCTAGACAAACAAGTAGATTTTCACAAATTAGATGTCAAAAGGAAACCTATGACATGGAGACCATGTGCATTTATGGATAAAAATCCAAAAGTCTTTCTAGTGTGAGGTTACACTAAATTAAAGCCTGTTTTGAATTATGCTCTTAGGTTCACAGCCAGCAACAACATGAGGCATTGCCAGACACATTGCTTTTTTGCACTGTAGGCTTTTCGAAACAAATACTCTTTGCTGCTCTCTTAGTGAGATTATTTATCTGCGTGTTAACTTGATTCCACTTACTCTGAAGCTGTGCATAGGATCTTCCACATCAGTTTTAACATCTCTAATACATTCTTGGACTTAGCTGCTTAGGAACCACCACTGATTATGTTCTAGACTCCGCACAGAGAGAGAGAAATGAATGAACTTTACACATCTTTTGCAGTCTACAAATCAAACCCAGTCATTCTCAGAAGTACATATGTATCTTATTTGCTACAACTTCAATTAAAGGATTTAGGTTTCCAGGTACTTAAGCAACTTCTGAGAGTATGATATAGCTATTGAGGTGACTTTTCTGCATCTGCAAATGCTCTTCTACTAATTCTACTTAGTTATTATTGCAAACTGTCTCTGTGATTTCAGATGTGGTGGTACAGTGGTGTACACAAGGAGACCTACTTGCAGTAGCAGGCATGGAGAAGCAAAGCCAGCTGATTGACCTCAGCAATGGTTCCCTATTAAAAAGTGCACTTGTCAAGTTCTACAATGTGCGCGGGGAACATATCTACACTCTGGAGACACCTGTGCAGGTAGGATGTGTATTTTAAGTTATCTTCTTCTCAATGATTTGATGACATTTTTCCTACATTACCTCATTAGTATAGAGCTGCAACATGAAAATGGATGCAAAAAGTCCCAGATGCATTCTAAGGTACAATATAGATAAAAATGCACTATAAATAACTTGTTTGTCTCAAGGTGGACATCCAAGAGCCCACCTGGTTCTGAGGCTCATATAATGAGATGAAATTTGTTTCCCAAATTTGTTGGGCCATGAAAAGACAATGTAGGTAAAAGAAATTCCGTTGTTTTTACAGATAAGCGACTGAAGAAATAAAGCTAGCTAACTTGCTTGATGTTGGAGCAAAGCCAAGAGCTGGACAAAAAATATTCCATGTCCAGTCTCATAACTACAAGCTCAGTCTCTCTTTACTATCACTGTCATTTTCTAATATACAACAAGTTGATCCAGTACAGTATTTCACTTTTTATGGCATCAGATGGAGAAGGATACATCAGAAAGTCTTGTTTCTGTTTCTACCTCCTGTACAGACTTCCACTGTAACCTTGGTCGTGTTACTTGGCAAGTAAATGTTAACACAAGGTATATGTGCTGCTTAAGAGCACAACACACTTCGTAAGTCTTCACTGGTATTTCAGAATCCAGCTGAATGTCTCTCTACAGTTTACTTCATTTTCTGCAGACTAGGAATGACTTCATTCTGATTTCTGGCTGTTACTAGTGAAAATTAATTTGTAATACCTTTGAAATCTGAAAGTGAAGAAAAATACTGTTTTGCTGAACTATGTTTAATGATTATACCATTTATTATCATTTATTTTTCAGTACCATGATCGGGGACGGATACAAAAGGATGATGTAGTAAACCAGCTGCTAAGCTTCCATGTTTGCATATATTTAGCATTAACTTGTGCTTATTAACATCAGCACTCTAATTTAGATAGAATTCTTTAGTGTTGTAATATATGAAATAATGGTCTCTAAAATCAACCTAAATATGTACAATGATGTCTAATGCTGATTTAGAATCCATACACAGAGCTTTATTGTCTTAAATATAGCACTTTCCTCTCTAGATGAGTTCTAGAGAAAACATGCTTATACCAGTGTTGCTTATTCCCAGACCAGGTGAAAAGCAAACTTTGTTCTGTTGCTTCAGTAGCAGGATACAGTATGTCTGCTTTAGCCGTGGAACCCAGTGTAACACTGGTGTCAAGCTGTGAAACTGTGGTTTCAGCATCGGAACTGATGGGGTCAGGTTGCTTTAAGATGTGAGCGTGTGCAGGATCTTCTCTTAATGCTGTGTTCCCAGTAACCTCAAACTCTCCTTCATTTAAATACTTTCATATCATTTAGTCCTCCCTATATAGCTTCAGCTTTTCGTATTTTCAGTTCTTCTCTTTTCTCCTCCACTTAATCAGCTGGGAAAAACAACATTTTATGACTGAGATGAGGGCTAATTATTCTGCCATTATATAAGTACTTTTAGGGCAGCTGAACAGGTAACTGCCTTGTCATAATGAAAATACTAACACAAGCCTCTCTGTTCCTTCCAGCTGCTAATTTTCACTGGAGTTGCAGCATTTTAATGTCATGAAGATTTCTTCCCCTGTTTTCAACTTTTGATGAAAAACCAACAGCTTTAGAAACTAAACCAGGCTGGAAGTGAAGGATGACAGGGGCAGGGAGCATCACTATCATGGAATCTCATTTCCTTGAGAAACTAGGGTGAAAGTAACATTCAAACTGATACATTTGTTTTTATTTAAGAACTGTGTGCATAAACCTGCCTAAAATTAGAGCTGCTCCTCTTACTAGGTGGTGTTTATTCTCTTTATTTAGTGCATTTAAATTCATATTTACTCAGATACAGGAGGAAGTGAAGGGTCTTTCAGAGGGACACCTTTATCAGCTCATGTGAACAGCATTATGCTTCTGTGTGTTTGAATGCTGGTCTAGCAGTATTACGAACTAATTGGCAGGTATGCTAAATCAGTCCTAAGTATTTGGTTTACCACCATAACTAGATAAAATACCACCCTTGCCACAAAATTACTAGTAACTTTTGTGCCTCAACACTCCATATATGTATTACATGCAAAGATGAAACAGTGTGTCAGTTGTCCCAGGAATTTGTCTGATGGCAAATTTCGTCAAGGTACGTTAAGTAGTTCTCTGTACCATGACAGTCAGTCTTAGACTGGGATTTTATAAAATCAACACTGGCAATTGAATGGATACACCCATAATTCTACAGTAAATTTGCATTAGTTTATGATTTATACCACTGTGTAGCCAGTGTGAGAGCAGATTAAACCTCAAGTGCAATGAATGATAAGAGTAAATCAAGCCCCATATGTTCCAGAGTCAGTTGTATGCACAAAAAAATTAGATAAAGAAAAACTGTAGTCACATTTTCATCAGTGTAATATTTGCAAACCCTGGTTCAAAGTGGTGTACCAAAGGCTTAATCTTTATGGAAGAGGTGTGAGAAGAAGACTCACTTGCTCTAAATCTGCTGCTGCTAGCAGCAGCTTTCACAGCGTTTCATGAACTGTTTCTCTGCTAGAAATGTCTTGGCATCTGATTAGACAGATTTAAGATGGTGTGGTCCTGCAGAAACCTGGTATTTTATTAAGGCCTGAGTTGGAAGGTGCAGTTCCAGGTTAAATGCAGATCAAAAGGCTTTGAGAGAAGAGGCTACCTTTTACGTTAGCCGTCTGAGCTGACTTTTCTTTCTTCATCTCCATTTATTTCACAATGTTCAGGTTTGCGGCTACTGAATTAACATTGCCTTTTGTTTTTTTCACCTGAAATCCTAATCAGCTTTTATTAGTTGACAAAGAAACTTCAAGAAGAGTTTGTCATCTTTGAGAAAGAACAATGGTTAGGACCAGCTGGTGATACATTCTTTGGAATATCATTGTTTTGATATATTGGCATTTTCCACGTGGGCCATAAGATAATCTCTGACTGCTGCAGAAAGCAATTGTTATCAGGACTGGAAAGTGGAGACACTTTTCTAAACAAAACTTTATATTAAAATGGTATCTCATAATTGTACTGAAATCTTAAAAAAAAAAACCCAAAACACCAAAACCATGTAGAATCAGAGACACTATAAGAAACATCTGCGTACATGCTACATAAAACATTATATAAGACCACAGCAGTGTCTGACCGCATTATAATCTTTATTGCTTTTATCACCATCAGTTCTTACTTGTTAATGTTATTCCCACTGTTTTGGGGAACAAAAGAATGAAGAAGTTGCATTACTATCCAGCAGCTATCCGCAAATGTTGCATCAGTGTGGAGATGTGCACGCAGAGTTCACAAAAGCTGAGTGGATCCTGAAACCATTGCACCTTCCAACTGTTCTCTGAGAAAAAGAGGGAAAGCTCTGTGTCTCCACATCAGCTCAGCAGTGTATAGTGAGAGCAAGCAAGAAACTATTACTAGATACTATTTAGCAGTTGGATTCTTTCTCCTGGGAAAAATCTTACTTGTTGCTGGGCTTTCTGCCCAGAAATACCATCTTTATTTCATTACCAGTGGGACTTCAAGTGCCAGCAGACAAGGAATTAGTGCAAGCATCAGGCAAGGCCCCATGGCTCAAGATTTCTCAGCTCAAAGGAAACAGCAAGAATCGGGATAAACAATGTTTTCACTGACTGAGCTGCCTACAATTGAGGAAAGGTATATAAAATGATGTTCTCCTCTGTAAGAGAGAGAGATGAGTGACCGATAAGAAGTAACCACAGAGCTTGAGCTTGAGCAGGAGTATCCATTCTCATTTGCTTTCCTGAGACAAGTTGACATCCCATCTGGGGATACAGATTAGAGTAAATGTAGCTGACATTCAAGCCGACTCTGGAAAAAAAATGGCAAAAGAGCTCCTTGTTGACCACCTTTTGAGATCTGTTTTCAGTCATTTTTGAGATGTGTTTTCAGTCATGGGACAAAGCCTTAGAGGGAAAGGGGGTCTGAGGACAGCTGATCCGTGTTCAAGGATGACCTTTTCTGTGTCCAGAAGCAAAGTACACAGACAAAGAGAAAGTTAGGAAAGAATGTTAGGAGACCTGCCTGGATGAGTAAAGAGCTCCTAGACACACACTCACACAAAAAGAAACTGTAAGGAGTGGAAGAAAGGACAACCAGAGTGGGGGTCCTATAAGGAAGCTGAGCAGCAAGAGGCCTGGTTGAAAAGGCTAAAACTTAATTAGAATGAAATATAGCCAGGGAAATCAAGGGGAACAGCAAAAGTTTCTGTAAGTATATTAATGGCAAAAGGAAGACTAGGGAAGGTGTGGGGCCATTCAGAAAGGAAGTGGGAGAACTGGTGACAAGTGACCTGGAGAAGACTCTCAATTACTTCTTTACCTCAGTCTTCACTGGCAGCGGCTCCAGGCACACTCCTGAAGTCACAGAAGATAATGGCAGAGACTGGAAGAAAGAACTGCCCATTGTGAGTGAAGATCAGGTTCATGACCATCTGCAGAACTAGAGAGTGTACAAGTCCATGGGACCTGATGAGATAAACCCACAGGTACTGAGGGAACTGGTGGATGAGGTCACTAAACCACTCTCTACTATATTCCAATAGTCATGGCAGACTGGTGAAGTCCCTAGTGACTGTAAAAGGAGAACCTTAAGCCCCATTTTTCAAAAAGGGAAATAAGGAAGATCCAGGGAACTATAGGCCAGTCAGAATCACCTCTGTGCCAGTAAGATCATGGATCAGATCCTCCTGGAGGCACTGCTGATGCAGGAAAATAACAGGTGATTTGGTACAATATCTGTATCAACAACTTCTTTCCTTTTTATGCTGTAACAGTGCAAATAAGTGGATGCTTTGTGAGCAGCAGTGCTTTTATGTTGGACATTGGAGTTCAATTGTTTCTTCTTACCATAGTCTGGAAGGAAAACTGGCCAACTGATTACTAACTTGCTGCTATAATTGATTCATACCCCTTGTCCTTCAAGAGAAAGACTGAGAAGTGCAGTTATTGAAAGATTATTGGAGCAGTGCATTTAAAGGTCAGGTCACAACTAGCATTTGGTTGATCTTTATTTCTCCCTGTCTTAATGACAGGCTAATTTTCCATGAACCTCATCTTTAATCTTAGCTCTTCACTGTAAATAAAGCATTGCTAAATATTAAGCTTGAGGAGGACTGGAGGACTGGCCATTCTGTAGAAAAGGAAGGCAGGGTGTGTCTGGTTAATCAGTAAGCAAAGACAAACCATTATGCTACAACAACTCTTTGGTAAGATTGAAAATATTAAGATTAAAACATGAGGTGTGTTGGGAGACTAAACGTACAGATGTAGGAGTAGAAATGTCATGATTTCCAAACAGTACAACACTGGTGGGTATTGTGTGGGTGTGGATGTATTTAAACATGCACTCACTCACATATTGTTTACATTAAAATACATAAATGGAATAGAAGTGAATCAGGGATCCAGAAATTTAGAAGGTGGTTGAACTGTGGATAAATCATGCAGTGAACCAAAGTCTTTTAACTTCTGACTTTCTACTCTTGCCCAGCTCCACAATTCTGTGTTGCCAGATGGTCCCTCCCAGCGTTTCAAAGCTTCCAAAAAAAACTTTTCCTTGGGAATATGTTTAAGGTTGCAGAGGTTCTTGTGTTGTTTCTGTCTGCATCTCTCTCTGCTGTACTGTGCATGGAGCAGTAACCTGGGGAAAGAAGGGGTTTCATCTGACTCCTTTTGGAATAACAGACCTGTCTGGGTGTGATAGCTTGGGTTATAATAGCTGCAATGCTAGACTTCATGGTAGGGCTATCTGAGCGGGTTCTATTGAATTATGGTAGCTGGGATATTAAACTTCTCTTCTGGCATTAAATTCTATCCAGTAAATAAACATTTGCCTGCTAAGTCACATACTTGTTTGTTCCTTCACAGTATTTATAGGTGAGATTTAGTTGAGGGAAGGTGAACAGAAGGATGTGGTTTGGATCCCACAACAACAATCTCTTAGGCAGTTCTGACTATTACAGTAGATGTGGCAGGTACTTTACTTGTGTTAGTGCCTTTTCAGTTGCATTTACTTTACACACAGCTTGAACCATCTCATTACTGCCAGACAGTAGGAGGGCTGAGACACACTCTAAAATGAAAATAACAGTAAAAAATACTTTATCTCTCATGAAATATAAGGCTCTGTCCCATAGCTTGTAGCTATGACAAGCCATGTAATAATTATTGATGGTACACAAAGCATTTCTCAATTCTTTTGAAGTTCTCCACTACAAAATGCCTCTAGCAATTACTGTGAAAATCACAAGGTTCACATATTGCTGCTTTCCATTTGCATATCAATCAGTCTGAAGGTTTGTGCCTCCATGGAAGTGTGTATGGTGTAATGAAAATGAGCATTTTCCATTCCTCACACTTTAAAATCAGTATTTTACTTGAAATTTAAATCTCAAATAAGCTGACAAGGCAGAGAAGGTCTTTTATTTGCAAAAGTTGTTTTGTCCAACCCTATATCTTGATGACTGACATTGATACAGTGATGTGCAGGTTCATTCTGCTCGTCCCAGTCTCTCACCTTTAAGCATCTTGAATTTGTAACTGTAGGGAAATCTTTTTTCCCCCATATTAGAATAGTAATTTCTAGGCTGATCTAATCCAGCTATCTGGTACCATGTTAATAGGAAGGAGTGTATAAAAGTGATTATTGATGGTGCCTTGACTCTTATTTTCTGTGTAGTTAATTCTTTGGAGCATCTTGTGAAGAGTGAAACTACTCCAAAGAGACCGTGATCTTTCAGAAAATAGAGTTCAGAAATTAGATTAAAAATAAGTTTGCTTAAATTTTTGAGTGTCATGGACTGTGAAAAAGAGAAAACCCTTAACAGGAAGGAGTAAACCTTTTATAGTTTGCTGATTACAACCTGCTGAATAATACTCTTTGTGGAATGAGAGTTTCTTTACTCTGTGTTGTTTATTTGTATAGATAGCAGCTACCCTATTGAAATTCCATGCAGTATCTGTATATATGCAAATACAGATGTTTTGTAATACAGAAAGCAAGAGATGACAGATAGATGTAGCTGAGAGTCACAAAGGTTAAAAGTAATGACAAGACTGTGATAAATCACAACAGACTGGTGCTTTACATGAGAAAACAGAGTTTAGAGGAGAGTTAAGAGACCTCCCTGCAAGCACAACTCAATATTCTCACATGAACATTGTTCATGCAGTAGGGAATAATGTCCAAAGCAGCATTTGAGTTGTTTATTGTTGTCCTGCTTCATGTTCTGATAGTTAGTACCAGCCACCCTTGTCTCTTCCTGGTTTTGCTGTCATGAGTTGAGACACTTCAGAGTGTAGACAAGCAGAAGACAAAAGGCCATTCTCTGTTTTATTACTGGTGCTCTTTCACAGTTCACATCCTCTGCCAACAGTTCAAAAGAAACACTGTGCTGCAGTAAACACAGTGTGAGACAAGAAAGCTAATTGGGTTTTGTCTACTAGTTTACTAAGTGTCTCTAGACATGTAATTTATCTTTCCGGTTGTAAAATGTGAGCCATTGCCAGTGGGTGAGGATTGATAGATCACTGAAAAATTCATCTAAGACACAGCATCAAAAGATCCTGCTTTTTAAGACTGTATGACTTTAAAGTAATTTATCCTATCTGTAGGAGAATTTCAGATGTTCACATTCTTCTCCCTTTTTTGGGGCAATAGCATGCACTTGTAGTTTCTGGAAGACTTAAGGTAACACAGTCGGTGCTGAATTTATGTGACTCTGCTGTGCAAGAAAGTACAGGCACTTTTAAAGTTGTGTCACTTTCCTCTTCATGCAGCGCCCCATTATCTCAATCTGTTGGGGTCACAGGGATTCACGCCTGCTGATGGCTTCTGGACCTGCATTATATGTTGTCAGAGTGGAGCACAGGGTCTCCAGTCTGCAGCTGCTGTGCCAACAGACCATTGCTAGCTGTCTACGGGATGACAAGGATATCAGCAAACTGACCCTGCCCCCTCGGCTCTGCTCGTACCTCACCACTGCCTTTATTCCAACAATCAAGGTAAAATGAAAGAAATGTGTTCATCTGTGAGGAAAAGGAAAAGATTGCTTGATTTCCTCCCCATGGTGCTTCTAAGTGACAATAGGTAAATTATAAGATGCTGTAATTACCATCATTGCAGTTTTAAAAGCTTGCTTAAAGGTGATTCCTGTCCTCTTCAAGAGCCCACTGATCTATTTGGTGCCTGTTAAAATCTGAAAAGAATGCTTACACATGCTTATCTGCATTATTCCATGGGGGTGGCCTTTCCAAGGATATTCCAAAGATGAAATATGCTGATGATTCACAAAGACTCCTGAAGAAGCTTACACTGCTTATAGTACTATGCCACATTTGTAGGAGAGATTGACAGTGATAAAACTGTTGCCTTCCTACTTGTTACGTGAGTCCTTAGATTGCCAGGAAAGTTCTACTTAAGACCTGTGGCTGCCCAAATATTTCTACCAACAGTAAGTTATTGTAACCTTACTGCTCCAACAGTACTATAGAAAAGTGAACTAGATATTACACCTTTTCCTGCACTATCTGCTTAACTTCTTAGTTTCGTGGTCTTGCCCTCAGTTACGTCTCAGGATTTCCAAACTCTGTATCCCACCGTGTAAAGCAGTGCATTAGCTGGTCAATAGCCTACACACAAACATATTTTTGTTACGGATTTTTTGTGTGCATTACACTATTTTTGTGGAGCCAGTTTCAGGTCCTTGTTAAAACAAGGCAAAACTAGAATAACGATTTTGAAATTAGTGGTGTTGGCCCAGCTTAAATGAGAATAAATTGTGCCTGTAAAATAATGATTCAACACATTTACATTTGAGTACTGCTAATCAGAAAAATCTGTGTGACTGTGAAACATTTCATTTGCCAGAGAAGAATAAATGCCTTAGGTTACAGCAACTCCTCAGTCTCCAAAGGTCACAACAGAAAACAGACAAACAAAAAACCAAAAAAAACCCACCCCAATAACCTATAGAAAACTTTCTCTTTCCTTTCTCCATTTAATTAAGCCTCCTATCCCAGATCCAAACAATATGAGAGATTTTGTCAGCTACCCAACAGCTGGCAATGAACGGCTTCACTGCACAATGAAGCGGACAGAAGATGACCCAGAGGTCGGTGGTCCTTGTTATACTCTGTACCTTGAGTACCTTGGGGGCCTGGTGCCTATCCTGAAGGGACGTCGTATCAGCAAGCTGCGGCCAGAATTTGTCATCATGGATCCTAAAACAGATGGAAAAGCAGGTAGAATGGAATTGTTGCCCTACATAGACAGTTATTTAGAAATACTTTACATATTAGCTTTTAAAGAGTTAAAGATGATCTGTATATGCAACATGAAAGGTGACATCTTGTGGATTTTTTCTGATACAAAAAAAACCTTTAGCGTGACCTTGGCTCAGGCCACTGAAATTACACCATGCTATCTGTTTTGCAAAATGGAACTTCTTGTACTTTGAATAGTGGGGAATAGGTTGATAATTAGCAGAAAATATTATTTAGTCTCAATTTTGTAGTTGATTGAATGCTATTCACCCATCTGAAGCATGTTCATTTGAGTTCGAGCCATTGGAAATGTGGAGTTTACGCTAGGCAGGATGAAAGAATGGTTCATTTTCTCTGCACGATTTTATCTCAGCTGCTGCCTGTGGACTGGATTTATGTTTCTGATGACTGATAGTTGTAATTGATAATAAGTTTTCTGAAGTGTTACTTATATTTTCTGGGGCCTGACTTGATAGATGAAATCTATGGAAACAGCTTGATTTCGACTGTCATCGACAGCTGCAACTGCTCAGACTCCAGTGACATTGAACTGAGTGATGACTGGGCAGCAAAGAAATCTCCCAAAATCAGTCGGGCTAGCAAATCACCCAAACTCCCCAGGTAATAGTTTCTTGGATATATTTTCTTCTTTTTCCCCAGGTTTTCTTCTTTTATTTTTAAACACTGTCTTGACACCTCATAAAATTAACAACCAACTCCTTTGGGAAGTTATGAGTCTTCTGGAGGAGTGGAGTGCTCTACAGTCCGTAGTTCTGGGGTGATCTCAGAGACTGGTGTTGAGGTGGACTTTGGGGAAGGTTGTAAGGAGAAACTTAGTGGGAAACAATAGGGCACCAGTTCCCCCCAGTCAGGCTCAAAGGAAAACTCTCCCACCACTGCCTCTGCCACATTTAAACTCTTGCTACCATAGGATATACTTTGTCCTTCAGATAATGTGTGTTTTTACCTCTTCTGTTCTCAGGGTTCCTGGTCTAGTTTAAGCTTTTATTTCCTCAGGCGTATTTTCAAATTCGTAAGTCTGTGCATAGGTGGCATAGGTCCTGGCATAGGTGGTACTACTGCTGTGGTTGCCTTACAAGGAAAGCCCCACAAACAGATCCTCCTGAACATCAGGCTGACAAGCTTATTATTCCTGTGCTTGCTTTCCTGACAACTCTTCATTCTGGTCATTATGTACATAGACAGAACCCTGAACCTACACAGAGCTTCACTGATGTCTGTGTTGCTTCTTGACATCTCTCTGCCAGCTTTATGTTACGGAGTTGATGCCTCCTAGCTGCAGCTGACTCTTTGTCAAAGATCTTGCATTGGGAGCTTGTCCTAGTGTGATGCAAAGCAAATGCGCCCCTTAATATGTGAGCAAGTATTTCTGTAGTACTTGACAAAACACCCTACAGTTCCTGAGCCTAAAACTGAAACAGTGCAGGAAAATCAGCCATCACTTGTTTTAATTTCAAAAGTACTAAGACTGTACTTTTGAAATTAAACTTTTTTGTTAATTATTTTTTCTACCAGTGAGCTTTTTCAGGTGCTTTATCGCTTATTCATGACCTCTTTTGTATAGTGGGAGGTAGGAATAACTTTTGGCTTAGAGAACTGACAAAGTTTGTGGAGCCTTAGTTTGCTGCAGTAACAGAGATCTGCCAGCTGCGGTGTCATGTTTTCATTTCTGGTGGCTTTGCTCGAAGTCTACATAGCTGAGATAGCTGAGCCCTACACCTTTTAATGGATTAGTGCAGGGTATATTGTATCTGAGAGAACTGCTCTAAGCATTGTTAAAATGAATCAGAAAGCATCTGGTTAAATTTGCTCCAAGTGTGTCAGGCCTTAAATATCTTTAAATTTGACCTGTAACTCTCCATCCTGTAGAATCTGCAGTCTTTAGGAGTCACTTAGAGGGCATTGTGCTAGTTGTCTGCATTACATTCCAAGGTGTGATTTTTGTGCATTTTTGCATGCCTGTTGAAGTTGCTAATTAGTCCTTCCATGCAGAATCAATATAGAAGCTCGCAAATCTCCAAAGATGTCACGAGCTGCACAGGAGATATCAAGATCGCCAAGATTACCAATAAGGAAACCTTCTATTGGTTCGCCAAGCCTAACGCGAAGAGAGTTTCCTTTAGAAGATATTACTCAGGTATTGTGAATATTGTTACCAGACCTGAGTCCAATGCTTTTCCTTCCAGTGGCAACAAGTTATGTTATAGATCAAATAATCATCAATAATTTTTTTTTTCATTCAATTACAGTGATTAGATGGAACAACTAGAAAATTGCATCTTCCAGTTTAGCGTTAGCGTTTGCAAGTGTTAATGCGTATCAAGTGTTGTTTGATGAGTCCTCACACCACTAACTTCTGTCAACATGCATGTATGTGAGAGGTTTTGTTCTAGGAGACGATGGCTGTCTAGAAGTGTATGTGAAAATGCTTCATCAGTTTCTTAGAGCTGTCTTAATACCACCATAGTTCTCTGTTTTGTTGAGATTGCAGAGAGAAGGAAAGGCTTGCTTCAGAGAGTCACATGTTCTCTGTTTCATAATTAACATGGCTTGCCTTGCCTACCTTTACTGGAAGGCAGGCAAGGAATTAGCACTTTGTGCTCTTCATGGTATTCATGCCTTGTGAGCAAATGACACTGAGCAGTCTGTGGAACTCTCTGGGTTATTTATTTTATTAATACCATTCCTTTTTTTCTGTTTTGTTTCAGCTGACTTTTTCTCTTCTATTAATCTCTTTTCCTTTATATTGAAACATTCTAGATCAGATACACACCAGTGGCAGACAGGACCTAAAGTCCTTTAAACAGGATGGGAATCAGAGGTTAGACCCTGCCTCTGATATTGAGAGCACTGGTCTTTGAGAAACTCTATTGGTCTTTCAGACCCATAATTTGACCACCATGGAATCAGTGGTATGGGAAGCTGCTTTGGAAGCTCCATGCAAAATATGTTCATTGTTAAAAGTCATTAATTTCTGTCTCATTTATTATTCTATAAAGTGATTTATAAGCATAGAACCAAAGGGCCGTCTGTATTACATTTTCAAAAAATGAATAGCCATGTTGTTGTTTTTGTGCAGGATAAGCAAGCATTTGAAAATAGACTTTTTCTCATTAAGCAGCTATCATGTTCTTCATCAGCTTTAATCAGTCAATCTGAGCATTGTATACACCATTTCTGATGGTGTTCAGGTATCAAAATGAGACTTCTTAAAAACTGAATATAACAGTTGCTACAAAGGCACATTAGGCTGTTTTAATAAAATAAAACCAAGGGAAGCTGAAGTTGTGTTATCACTTGCAGTAGCTTGATTGCAGTTCGTTTGGGTTTTTTCTTTGATTGGTTTTGTTTTGCTTTTAATTAGTGCTTGATACAGATGTTATTAGGTGAAATAATCTTGGTTTTGCTTTGCAGCACAACTACCTTGCTCAGGTCACATCTAATATCTGGGGAACCAAATTTAAAATCGTGGGTCTGGCTGCTTTCCTACCAACTAACCTTGGTGCAGGTAAAAGTAAATATTTATTCTTTGCATGTCAAACTCTTTCTAAGAAACACACTTATGCCATGTGATCCTTTTTAAATGATCAAAAGACTTCTTTAACAAACCACTTATTTTCTGTAGACAGTAGGAATTATATTTTACAAAATTCACAGTAACTAAAAGCTAAAAATGCATTAATAAGATGATCAATAAAATATTGGAAGTTTCAGTTGTCATAAAATGATTAATTAACAGTCAAGCTCAGACCTTTACTTTTGCAGTTCATTTGAAAAAAATCCAAATGAATAAAAAATTTTGCAAGAAGACTTATAAAAAGCATAAGTTTTAAGTCATTTTAATACAAATACTTTTTAAAATCAGATTTTTACAGTTATTTAGCTACTTCTTATACCAAAGTAATGTTAAAAAAGCTCTTACAGCATCATGCTCAAGATTATTCAAGTAAGTGCATAGCTTTATCATATGGCTGTCTTGCTGGATCATCAGTAAACTGGTAGCCTTCGTTAGAAGTTGCAGTTGTCTATTCTCTTGACCTTTTCCTAGGTAGGCTGGTTCTATCTGTTGGAATAAAGAAGGTCAAGTAAAGAGCAGGGTACCACCTATTTCAATGCTGAGTCCTGCATTGAAATAATAATGCAATACAGGATTTTTATGAGCTCTTTGGAAGTATTTTTTCTCTGTGCTGCACTATATAGCTAGGTCAGGGCTACATAATGATGCTCTGGATGCAGAATTAGATAGATACTTTTTCAGACTATATCAACTACTATCAGACAAGACTTGGAGTCCCAGCTTCTGGGGAGAGGACTTTCTCTGGCTCAGCCTCCAGGCAATGGTTGTCCTCTCAGACTGTTGTCACCCCAGGGACAACCACTGCTATAAGGCAGTGACAGCCTCTGCTGAATGAAGTATTATGGAAACACTCAGGTTTGCTCCAGCCACTTTTTTAAAAAAGCAATTTACAACTTTCTGATACTTGAAATTGCAGTTACTGTCAAAAGGTAGCGTAAGAATCTCTGCTGGGTAAGGCCAGAAGTTCTTCTAGAATGACTTCTAGTTCTGTCTTTGTCATTGACAGATAAGCAAGGGAGAATTTAAGTGTGGAGTAAGTGTGTAGTGATACTTCCTTAAGATGTTCTCCCAGTCTCCAATGGTTTGGGTTCCAGGGACTTCCTGAGCCAGCAAGAGGTTCCTTGTATATAGCAACCCTCAACAGATTTCCTTACTGAGAGCTTTCCAGTTTTCCTCTAACCTCATATAAGTTAGTAACATTTTGCAGTGAAGAATGCTAAAAGTAGAAGGGAAAAAATACTTTCCTTCCCATAAAAACAGATGTGAATACAAGATGATGTGATTCATTATTTCTGCAGATTATTTAACTACAGAGATGCTGCTTCTATTTAAAGAGAAATATGTAAAGGTAGCGATTTCTTTTATTCCATTTATGCAGACTTGCCCATACTTGCATTTGATCATTAATACATGAAATAAGAATAGATATAGCCCTTCTGTCTGCTTTGAAGTGATTCTTTCTTAGTTTGAGATGCTCTTTGTGCAACAGTTTTTAAATTATTTCTTGTTACACTCTTTCTCCAGTAATATATAAAACCAGTTTGCTGCATCTGCAGCCCAGGCAGATGACAATATATCTCCCAGAAGTACGGAAAATTTCAATGGACTACATTAACCTACCTGTCTTTAATCCAAATGTTTTCAGTGAAGATGAAGATGATTTACCAGGTAAGGAAGACCTGGAGGTCTGCCGTGTTATGGCTTAAGATAGATGGAGGTCAGATCTTATGTGCTTCTAGCCCAATCTGAGAAACACACAAATCAAAATCCCTTAGTCTGATGGTGTCCCTTATAAATGAATTAAATAAGGTTCATATGTATTGCAGATACTGCTTTCTAAAATATGTGGAAAATATAATCTCTATAGAGCTGCTGAGATTCAATTTCATTGGAAAGTTAATCATCTTCTGTTTGGATTGCTAAGAATTCTCTGTAGACCAAAGCTTTGCATTCTGCATCTTTGTAGGACAGAATTGTAATGTGCCAGCAACCCAAAAGAGTTGTTCTGATGACCTGACAGCAGCAAAGCACAACCTGCTGATAGGAGCATAGATTAGAGGGCAGCTTCCTGTAAAACTCAGTTTCCTTTTGAGAAATGATAAATGTCCACTTAGATTTTTATCAATACCAAGTTTTGCATAGAGACTAAAATAGTAATCTGAAAACAAGGGTGATCAGGAAGAATTTTGCATTTCATTGAGTTGCAAAGTAGCAGAAGATTCAAGGAGCAGGGAACCACCAAACGATGTGAATGTGTTAGGTAAAAAGGCTGTAAGTACTCTAATCAAAAGGAAAGAAATATGTTCAAGGCCAGGTTGCATGAGGCCTTGAGTAACCTGTAATAGTAGGAGGTGTCCCTGCCTATGGCAGGGGGTTGGAACTAGATCCTTGAGGTCCCTTCCAACCATACCATTCTATGATTCTATGTTGTCGATACAATTAACAAATAATAGATAAGAAAATTATTTCATACATTTTCAGAATTTTCACATTATTGAATGATTCCTGTTGCAAGGTTACATGTGTTTGGAACTGCAGGAGTGGCCATTGTGCAAAGCATTTAAAGGGTTGTGCTAGAATCCATTGAAACAAATTGAAATCCTCCCCATTATTTCAGATAAATGAAAACACCAAAGCTTCTTTTTGAATTGTTGGTTGCTTTGTCACCTGCTAAACTCAGGATATACTTCAGTGAGTCTTTTGTTTTGGTGTGCTGGGTTTTTTTGGTTGGTTTTGTGGTTCGGGATTGTTTTTTGGTTTGGTTTGGGGTTTTTTTTTAATTTCTTTTTTGTATGACAACAAACTTTCAAATCAAAGCTCATAACTGCTATCAGATCAGGGCAGGCTTGAGAAGCATCATTCCATCTTTGTCTTGAAGCTGTGTTCAGCAGGGTGCAGTGACACCTGACTCACTCTACTGGGAGTCATCCTGGGCCAACAGGGGCTTTTCTATGCCTCACCATCATGTAGCAGCAGCCCTAGAGGAAGCCAAGAACCCATGTTAGTGGTCCTTGTGTTAGGGCCAAGGAAAATGTGGCAAGAGCCACAGGTCTATGAGTGGATTTTCCTTTCAGTTATATATTTATTATCAAAAAACCTCCCTGAAAACTGATGAGTCCTGATTCAGCAGAACTTCTATTGATTTCAGTAGTAGTAGTTAAAACTGGCTAATAAGTGAATGGTAATTGAGACCTATCAAGTAAATTCCGTGCTCTGTAAATGTCCGTGGCAATCATAGCATAGGCTGAAAGTGAGCTCTATACTTTGTTGGAAGTATCACTCCTGAAAAGTCACTTTAAAGTTGATTACCAGCTGTTACTATAGGAATCAGTGGAGACAGACTGACTTACTTGTTCTGAGGTTTGATCCACTGGTTTTGAGGTCTCATAGTAGTCTTTCCAAATGCAGCAGATCACTTAAGCAAGTACATAAATATAGCAGGTACTTTAAAGGTAGTTTTAAAAGTCAAAAGTAAAGTGGAATGACAAAGTGCAAAGACATGCTTTTTTTTTTTCTTTCAACTATATTTAAAACACAGTTTCCCACGGTTTCTGAAATTTGTCAGTGCTGTAATTTTCCCGTTAAACATTTTTATCAGCTCACGTCTTCCACAAGTCCTGAAAAAATATATGAGAAATATTGCTTCAGAGACATTCCTTGTTTTAGTGCCCGTTACCCAGCTGCTTCCCATTGTCAGCAAAGGCTTGCAACCCTTCAGTCCTTTGGGGCCGGGGCAACCCCAAGGCACAGGCTCTTGCCACCGCCATCATGTGTGAGGGGATCCTGGGACAGTGGGTGACATGCTCTGTTGTTTATTGCAGTGCCCGGCGCTCCCGGTGCCCCCGCCAGCAGCCCACCGTGCACCGTCAACATCCCCATCGCTCCCATCCACAGCTCAGCCCAGGCTATGTCGCCCACGCAGAGCATCGGCCTGGTGCAGTCGCTGCTGGCCAATCAGAACGTGCAGCTGGATGTGCTGGCCAATCCGCCGGCGGACGTAGGCGGTGAAGGGGCGGGGCCGTTTCCGGTCGCGCCAGGCCGCTTCCCCAGCTCCGGGGCAGGGGCGCTAGCCGGGGGCGAGCTGGGCCGCGCCGCCCCAGCGCCCCTTGCCCCACCGCCACCCGCACCCTCTGCCATCGCCCTGGCTGACCTGCGGGACCACAGCGACCGTGAGCACGAGCCCCCACCCAAGGCCAAGGCCCCGCGGCCGGGGCCACAGCTGGTGGAAGGGGACGCCGTCGTCTTTGGGGCCGCTCAGGAGCTGCCGTTGAATAAGTTGAACCCCCCGCCACCCTACCCTGGCACCATCCCCG
>VWZE01008595.1:55875-93496 GCA_013396675.1 Eubucco bourcierii
CCTCGACCTCTGCCTGAAAAAGGGAGAGTTCTCCCTCTACCCAGCAGGACACTACCAGACACCACTGGGGTATGAGCGGATAACAACATTCGACAGCAGCGGGAACGTAGAAGAGGTGTGCCGGCCTCGCACCAGGATGCTCTGTGCCCAGAGCACCTATACCCTGCCAGGACCTGGCAGCTCTGCTACCCTGCGCATCACTGCTACTGAGAAGAAGATGCAGCAGCCCTGTGCCAGTGCCACCCTAAACCGGCTCACAGTCCCCCGTTACTCCATCCCAACTGGGGACCCGCCTCCCTATCCAGACATTGCCAGCCAGCTGTCCCAGGGCAGAAACATCACACAGAGGCTGGACAGCAGTATCATTCATGCAACTCTGCGAAGGAACAGCAGAGAGGCAGCCCTGAAGATGGCTCAGCTGGTGGATGGTCAGAGAGCCACGTTGCAACTTCCCCCAAAACCCAAGAGCAACACAGTGACAGCACAGTACCAGCAGAGAGTACCCACTGCCTTGTACACCTGCAGCCAATGCAGCAGCAGTGGTAGCAGCAGCAGCAACACAACTGCTGGCGGTGTAGGAAGCATCACTAGTGCCAATGCTGGTAGCAGCACTTCCAATATTGGTGGCATGAGACCCGATCTGAGCACAGGGAGTGGCTCCCAGCACAGCTCTGTCATTGCTCACTCTGTCAGTACTTCACCTCTGGCCTCCCAGTCATCCTACAGCTTACTGAGCCCACCTGACAATTCCCGTGACCGAGCAGATTATATCAACTCTGCCTTCACAGAGGATGAGGCCCTTTCTCAGCACTGCCCAGTGGAGAAATCAATACGGCATGTACCTGTGTCCATGACAGAGGCTGCCCTCACTGTAAAACGACCACCACCTTACCAGTGGGACCCTGTGGTGAGTGAAGAGATATGGGTTCCTCAGGAAAGAACATCTCAGAACTCAGTGCCAAACCCTCTAAAACCTACTCCTCTCATCATTGGGCAAACTCAACATCTGGATATGTCTCGAGTGCCATTTGTGTCCCCAAAATCTCCAACCAGTCCCACTGCCACTTTCCAGACAAATTATGGGGTTGGAGTACCTTACCCAGGAAACTACAATGCCCCTCCCCTTCCAGGAATGCAGCCCCCCTGCTCCCCCAAAGAAGCTCTGGCCCCAACACAGTTTGCACAGCAGGAGCCCACAGTTGTACTTCAGCCAGGTTATCCATCCAACCTCTCCTATTGCCCTTTGCCACCCATGTATCCAGGAAGTAGCGCCTGCTCTAGTTTACAGCTACCACCAATCGCCTTGCACCCGTGGAGCTCCTACAGCACCTGCCCACCCATACAGAACCCCCAGGGCACCTTGCCCCCCAAGCCACTCCTCGTGGTGGAGAAGTCAGTGATGTCTCCCCCACCAGCAGAGCTGCAGGGTCATGTGGGCTCAGAGGTAATGGTGGAGACAGCAGACACCTTTCAGGAGGTGCTGTCCTTGACAGAAAGTCCTGTTCCTCAAAGGACAGACAAATTTGGCAAGAAGAGCCGGAAGCGCCTAGACAGTCGAGCCGAGGAAGGAAACGTGCAGGCTATCACTGAGGGCAAGGTCAAAAAAGAGGCAAGGACGCTGACTGACTTCAATTCCCTGATATCCAGCCCTCGTCTGGGAAGAGAAAAGAAGAAGGTCAAAAGCCAGAAAGACCAGCTGAAGTCCAAGAAGCTAAACAAAACAAACGAGTTTCAGGACAGTTCAGAGAGCGAGCCAGAGCTGTTTATCAGTGGGGATGAACTGATGAACCAGAGCCAGAGCAGCAAAAAGGGTTGGAAAACCAAAAGGAGTTTGAGGACAGCCAGTGAGCTGGATGAATTCAAGTGCCGGAAGGCCAGTGAGAAGGAGGATGGGAGGCTGGGCAGCCAGGGCTTTGTGTATGTGATGGCCAACAAGCAGCCACTGTGGAATGAGGCTACACAAGTCTACCAGCTGGACTTCGGTGGGCGAGTGACCCAGGAGTCAGCAAAAAACTTCCAGATTGAGCTGGAAGGACGACAGGTAGGAGGGGGTGGCACATGCAGGCTAGGGTGGGGGCCAGGGTGTTGTAAAGTTGTGCCAGAAATAAGCTCAGCTTCTCATGCAGCCAAGTGCCTCCTGCCCTTGTTAACTGCTCTGTGAAAAAAATACTTTGCTGTGTGGTTCAGAATGGAAGGTGAAATTCATAAAGTTGCAAAGTAAGTGTACAGAGTATGTTTGGTCTTACTGCAGCTGGACCTGGGATTGAGGGCCTCTTTTAGCCTCACTGGCTCTTACTGCTGAAGGTAGGTGAGTTTCAAGGTGAATGCAACAGGTCTTCCCTATGGTAGCTGCATTTACTGTCTGGTTGTGGATGGCAACTGAGTGAGACATTTCTCCCAGAACACAGTACTCCTGGGTCACTTCTGTACTGCCCCTGTGTAGAGTGATCTGTGAGTAGTTCAGAAAGTCAAAAAAACATTTAGTTTTAGGCTCTCTCACCTTGGCTCAAGCAGGATGTCATTACCACAAAATGAGGCTATTAAGTGGTACTAATCAGCAGGACCCTGGACTGAAACTCAGGAGCCACACATTTATTTCCTTGTCCAGCTGTCCCATCTCTGTAAGTCTGAATTCCTTTTGACTTTACTTGAGAGGCAGATGTCTTAACTATCCCACATGTATGGCCACTGGTAATCCCTTGGGTTTTTTTGGTAACAAGAGCTCATTAAAAAGGCAGTGATCAGAGCTATTTATACCCCTTTCTTCTTCAGTTAAATGGCTTCAGATACACATGCCTGTGGCAGCTGTGTGAAGTCACCTGGCTGCAGGTTTTTTTGGTGGAGGAATAAAGCCTGACTCGTCTTTCACAGACAGCCTCCTTCTAGCTTGAGATTCTTCACTGTGGAGCAAATCTGAGCTTATGATGAAAAGAATGAAAATGCAGTAATAATAGGCCAAACTTCAGACATTCCCTATGGAAGAACAATGAACAACTTGAGTAACCTTGCTTTACATTTCAAACAGCTCCCACTGCCCCTTTGATAATTCATTCTCAGTGTAATTACGTGCTGGTGAAGTTTATACAAAGGAAAACAGAACTGCTAAGAACATACAACATACCAGCTATCAAGTGCTGGAGTCAGGAGATTAGTTTTTCCTCTTCCCTGAAAGCTTCTTTCTTTGAAGACAAAATCAGTTTTCATGATGGGCTGATGATAGGATCTCTCCAAGGGAGAGAATGGTATTTTCATGCAGGAAGCATGGTGTAACCCACATTTGCCGAAATAATTGGTGACAGTACACTTACACCAGTGCTATATATGGTGTAGCATATTTTAGAGCTCAGTTTACTCTGCAGAGTGAAATATTGCAGTCAGATACTCTCTACACATCAACAGTGCAGTGCTCTTAGTCTTCTTTGGTATTATTCCCCATTCTGTGAGTAGGCCCATTCATAATAGCTCAGGAAGTAAAGTGCTTGTACAAGGAACAAGAAACATTTCACTTTTATTCTTCTCTGGTTTCTTTTCTGTGGTTCACCTTTTCTGACCTTGTTCTCTTTATCCTTCTCTTCTTCCCCTGCTGCCCAGGTGATGCAGTTTGGAAGGATTGATGGCAATGCTTATATTTTGGACTTTCAGTATCCATTTTCTGCAGTGCAAGCCTTTGCTGTTGCTCTGGCTAATGTGACTCAACGCCTCAAATGAACAAGCAGAGACTGGAGAGTGGAAAATATTAACCTGCTCATGAAGAGCAGACCAGAAATGTCAAGGCAGCCTGCTTTAGGTGTGCAGAGGTGCCTGGGAGCAAAGAAGACAGTAAAACTGGAAAAGTCTCTTGGTGCCCGACAGAAGGGCATTAACTCTAAACAGTCATGGGTGGAGGGTGGGGGGCTGTTTTCTGTTTTGTTTGTTTGTTTGTTCATCTGTTTGTTTGTTTTCAGGTGTTTGGGTTTTTTTCTTTTTAAACATTGTCCTGGATCTCAGAAAGAGCAAAGGATTGAGAGCCATTCAGTGTTACGTGGAGAAGTGTGACTTTTGGCTTGTTGTGGTGGTTCTGCTGTGTTTGCTACAGTAGCTGATGTAAGCTCATTGGGGGATTAAAAAAGACTGCTCTTTTTGATAGACTGCCTTATATCATGCTGTTCTTTTTAAAATGGGGAACATAAACTTTTTTTCTGGTCCAGTTTGTACTACTACTCCTAGTCCTTTCCTCCTCCTCTACTACTATTACATCAGTGATAGCAGCAAAAAATGAAAAAAAAAAAGAAGCTATAATACTTGAAGACACATGTTTCTTCTCTGGTAATAACTGAGCACCACAAGTTCCAAGGGGGCTTATGTAGGTCAATATTTAATTTATAAATAATGGTGTGCTATTCAGAAGAAGGTTGTTACAGTAGGTGGTTTAAAAAGGCACTGTATCAATGAAATTGATGTCTGCTAGTTTTGCGTGCCAGGTTTGGGGATAATCTTTCAGTAGGTGACAAAATAGGCAAAGAAATACTAATGAGCATTGCTTCTTGGCTCATCCTGATCAGCAGTATTCTCCGACCTGTCCTGTAGTTGGGAGAGGTACAGTGTGACCAGATGTACCTCTGAGGCCATGCCTGTACATGCTCCTCATTTAAATGCGTTTACACTTTATAAATTAAATCTTTCAAGCAAATGGGAAGGCACAGTGTGTTCAGTCATAGCAATTGTTATGAATCAAGGTCTACAACAATGTTTCAGAAGTGTAGTAAGTCATCGTAAGAAGGAATTTTGTCAGGAAAACGATTTCAGTATAGGAAACGACAACATAGCTGGCTGGAAAACAAATGAGATGAAAGAGGAAGGAAAATTGGACAGAATCATCCCTTTTATCACCTTACTACTTGAGTAGTCTGTGACTCTGATTTGAGAATAGCTCAGCTAAGAGCAGGGAACCCAACACACAGAGTGTTACAGTGGAAGGCTTAATAAGTGGAGCATAGCTCCCTGCAGTTCTTTCTGGTGGACATGCAGACCTGTTGAGTATTTCAGGATTGTTTGCACAGAAGAGTCCATGTGTTGTGCACATACTTATTTGTTTTCTCTCTTTTATCCTTGCCTGCATTCTGCTACATAATATGTTTTGATACGGAAGTAGTTTCCTCATTTTGCTACATAGTATGTTTCGATATGGAAGTACTTTCCTCAGTAATATACAAACCCCAAAACTACTGTAATTATTTGGCATTAGATTACAAAGTGTAACTGGAAATTCCTTTCAGGAGTTACTCTCTTGAAGTGAAAGGCACAATGAGAAAGATATGTTGGTCGAAGTGTCAGTGTCTGCTTTGTCTTTCATCTACAGTTTAACTTACTCGAAAAATTCAGTATAACTTGAGTAGGTGTGATATTCTGTCCTTGCTTTTCTTAAATCCTGGTGGTAGGGCAGATGTGCGTTGCATTTGTTTCGTTCTAGAGGACTATATCACATAAAACTCTGTTGTAGTAGAAGTTAACCAACATGCAGTGAGCTTGTAACTTCAGCTCTGATGGGGCTTCTAGAGCTGTACAGCACAGAGGCAGTAATGACAGTCAGAGGGTAGTTTCAGAGAGTTGCCAAGGGAGATAATGAGGCAGATCAGGCACAAGTAGTGCCCTTCAGGGTAAGTCCACGACATGCCATCTGCAAGGTCGTTTTCTTGGAGGGAAGCAGCAGAGGTAGCAAGGAAGAAGAGAGAAGTAGATGGTACCCATGCCTGTATTATCCCAAAGCTCGGGACCTTCTGTTTGCATGTAGGAGTGGTCAGACACAACACTCCCTTTGGTATCTAGCAGGTCATTGTTTGCTTTAATTAACATTTCCTTCGGTTCTCTGGGCCCATTTGTATTCTTTCTCAAGTGTATGATTTATTCAGCAGTTTGAGTGTCTGTATGTATAATGTTTGTGGAACAAAGGAACTGAAGTGGATTTGGTTCTGGTCACTTTAAAATCAACAAAAGTGTTTTCCTTGGATTTTTTGTGGAGGAAGCACTATTAAGTCTGTTGTCTGTTTTGAGTTATACTGTACAGACAGTAAGTTGAATTTCCAGTTCACCAATTCCAATACACAACAAGGAAACTTGGCTACTGAGAGTCCTCACCTGCCTTAAGGTCTCTGCTAAGCAGTCATACCCTAATTAGAGCATAATAGGCACACACGGAACACTGTATGAGAAGGAACATGCTATGGCTTGCTTGGTTGCTGAGAAGAGGGACACTCAGTCACCTGTTAGAAGTTTGTATCTGGAGCAAGAATCATCACCTGTAGTTTGAAGCCAAAATCGTTAGTACATAGCGACAACATGAGTAATTTTACCTAAACAAAATCTACTCTAAATAGACTTCTATGTGCAGTTTCTTTAATTTTCCAGGGAACACTATTCCTGTTAATTTGGTTCATTGCCAATTTTTTCCATTTATGATCAGTTTTATGTTAATGGAGAACCAAGGAGTGAAACCTGATGGAGCAAGTAGCAGAGTTAGTAATTTGGTTTCATTGGCCACAGTCACGATTGTGTCCTCCCGATGGGACTTACACTTGGCATAAAAAGAGATCTGGGTTCTGCCCCAGCAAAGGACAAGGATAATTGTCAAAAATTAGGGAAATAAATGCAATTTCCAGCAGTCTTTATATTTATTTGTTCAGAAAATTATATATGATAAGATAAAATTCTGTCTTTTTGAAAATAATTTAAGTCCCTTTAAGTGAGCCTTGTAATGGCATAGAGACTATCCTGTATTTGAGAGAGAAAATTCTCTCAAATATGTAGAATTTCAGTTAAAGGAATGGGAATTATATAAACAACTGAGTGTGCAACTGGACCCTAAACTACACAAATAGCAGTGAAAGCAACAGTTGTTTTATTTTTTATTGAGATGCAATGTAGGAAAAGAGAATTAAAAGCCCCCTCAAAATAGTCCCTTAAATCCTGGAGATCACAATTGCAATAAACCAAAAGATAGATGTTACCTTTTACATTTTGTTAGTAAACACCAGTTTTCTGTAGATAACCAAGTTATCCTAGGAAGAATGTAGCAAAGTGTTCAGAAGTATCTAGTTTTGGGGTTTGTTTTGTTTTGTTTTTTACGTACAGCAGTTTCTGGTAGTTAAATATGGTTTCTTCCAAAGCTTTTTTATTGTTTGTTTGTTTGTGGTTTGTTTTGGGTTTTGGTTTTGTTTTTTTTATTTTCAGTTGTGCAATAATTGTGGTGTTTATGGGGTTGGTTTTTTTTGTTGGGTTTTTCTGTGGAATTTGAAATTTTTGTTATTTTGGGTTGGGTTTGTTTGGGTTTTTTTCCATGGAGTTTTGAGTGTTTTTTAAAGGTAATTTAATGCAGATTTCCTGTTAATGTCCAAAGACAAATTATTTATGTTGTATAGTAAGTGATTAAGGGATTGTTAGTATGTGTCAGTGAGTTACACACATTTTTTAATTTATATTTAAAGAGCATCTTTGTAATTAATTGTTTACTAGCAGTATGTTTTGCTGCAATAAGTTAAAAGTACATCTAGGAAGGCCTGGTTTTGCTGGATAGTGTGCAAAATTTCGTGATACAGGCAGGCAAAAATACTTTTTTGGCAGCTGAACAGAGAGTTTGCTATGGAGGACTCTGTATAGATTACAAAGAGTGTAGATGGCTTCATTGAGACCTGCAGGAATCTGTCTTTCTCCACTGTTTTCCTCCATTTTATCTGGCTGTGTATTTCATTTGGGAGTAGTTTTGAAAATAAAAGGCTTGATTTGCTGTCCTCTGTAGTGTAGTGCTTTTTGTTGAGATATGAAATACTAGGTTACATGATAGAAGAGGGTGTTAATGATAGAGGCTCAGTTTGTAAGAAGTTTGTTGTATAGTTTATTAGGGTTTGGCCATGGCATCATTCAGTGCTATGCAGAGATCCAAGAATGGAATAAGCTAGCTGAGACACAATAAGTGTAGTAGTGAATGCATTTTTTTTTTTCTGCTCAGACTAACAACGCTTTTTTTGAGCTAGGCTCAGCTGATTCCAACACAGCCATTGTGCTTTGGATATCCTAGCTACCGCTGCACAGAGCTGATGGATTTGAGCTATGGTACTGCTTGCAGCAGCTTTGCTTCTTCGAGATGCTCCATCAAAGAGCTGGTGGAGCAGGCTTACCTCCACTCATCCTTCTGGGTCTGTTCCAAGAGCAGTGTGAAGCTGCCACGGAGTTTGGCTCTAACAGTTTCGGGCAGAGAAAACCCCAATGCCAGCTAGTGGCCGTGGTGGCCGTTCAAAGTCAGAATCTGCTCTCTTGGGTTGCAAAGGAATCCAACAGAAAACCTGCTTCTATTGGAAAAACACAGCTAATATCCATGAAAAACAACTCCTAACAGAGGCTAGAAATTGATACTTAAACTCTGGTATGAAGTGCACCATACATGGAGTGGTAAATTTTACTTTGATGCAGTGAGAATATCCTGTTTCGGCAGTGCCACATTTCTGCAACACCCTAAGTAACTATGAGAAGGAGGGAGCTGAAAGAGGAAAATAAGTTAATTATCATGGTCGTTTTGCACTCAGTTCCAGAGTTAGCAGCAGTAAGACATGCCATGGGCTGCCTGAATATTGGTAAATCTGCACAGAGGTTCATCTCAGAGACATTTTCTGTGACGCAACCACAAAAAAGTTCCGTATTTCTCTCCAGTTTTGTTTCATTGTTTTTAGTAAGTTACATGAAGGTCTACAGGTGTCAGATGAAGATACCTGATTTAGCTGAAGCCTTGGCCCTAGACTTTCTGTAGGTCCAGGCTTTCCCTGGTGTGTATTTTTAGTGCCCTCTCAGAAATTTCAGTTTTCAGAGCTTGCTTGATTGTTGCCTCAGACAATTTCTGTGCATTTGCTTTTTACAGCCTGGTGTACGTGATCCTATCTTATCTTGGTGCCCTGTTACTTGTCAGAAACAGTTTAAATCCTGATATGAAGAGAGCAGCACGTGCAGAAATTGATTTGCTTGAAATGGGAGAGAAAACAGTAGGTTTTCACTAGCTTTGAAGAACGTGTTTCCCAGAGCAACGGTTTGGAAATTGCACATTTCTGCAGCACCCAAACCACTCCAGACTGGTAACTCCGACTTGGACGTTAGTAACAGGTGAGTCACTTGTGTGGCATGCTAACAGAGGGCAAACTTCCAGCCTCAGTACATGGTTACACCAAGATACGTAAGAAAGTAGAATCCAACCCACCATAATGTGCTTTCCCGTTACTGTGATTGTAAAGAATGGCTTGTGTGACCCGAATAGCCACTCAAGAAAGTTATAAAGCATTATAGCTTGAGTTGATACAGGGGTCATGTAAGTCATTAATTCTCAATAACTCCTTTAAAGAATGCTAGAAGTAGAATCCTACCCACAGAGTAGTCATTCAGATTTTTGCCTTTTATTTCTAGGATCCCAACACAGTGGAACAAGCCATTTCTGTTATTTAAAGATTGGCATAATGATTTCCCCAGTATAAGAGACCAGGTGTTGTTTTACTGCTGACAAAAATGGAAAAATTCTGCAAGGTGAATTTTTTCATTTTCAAGTCCATCCACGTTCAAGGCAGGCACAATCCTCCATCAGCAAAAACCTGCTACCCTCAGGAGCAGTCTGCAGGTAGGCACTACAGGTCCTCTTTACAGGATTGGAATTTACATACACCACTCTTGAAGGAGTAAGATTAATTGCTACTTGTGAACAACGGGCTGTATGAATTATTTTATCTTTGTGTTTATTTAATTTTCCTTCTAAAAAATTTCTACAGAGAAGTTTAAAGATTAAAAGACGTAGCTTTGTATGCTACCTGATATTTCTGAAGGTGTATCAAAAGATAATTTCCTTGGGTGGTTTGAGTATTGCTGCATCTAGAAAAAGTATTTTTAAGACAATAGGAATTAGCTAAATTAAAGAATGAAATAGGTTTCAGTGAAACAATGCTTGCTAGGAAAATTAAAAGCTTGACTCTTCAACTTTTGATTTTGCAAATGGACCTGTAATGAGAAATTTGTTCCTCAAGGCACATTTCTTATGGTGGAACGCTATGCAGGTGCACAGGCTTTCTGACCCAGAGCTGAATGCAGGATCAAAACACCAAGATTTGGTGAGACCTGAGATAAAATAAATTGAAAACAACTAATATTCAGAATACTCAATGAAAAATTTAGAGGGTATGATTAAAGCCTTCCAGTTTAATTTTAATCCTCTCTGTCCAGTTCCTTTCATTACACATGTTAAAACACGACCCAATTCAGCAATTCTGAATCCTGACAAATGTTGTCTATTTGTGGAACGTTTACCTTATTGGCTGAGTAGGTGGTTTAAGATGTGGATTAAGGTTAAAATAATAAGTTGGAACATTTTTGAACAGTGTGCAGACATCCGAGTTCCAACTATTTTATTGGAATAGTGCTCGGCTTGGAATTCCTACCTGTGTTGTTTCTAGATATTCATTAAGAACTTTCCTAATTTTCCATTTGTTTCGTTTGTTTGCTTGGTACATATTTTGTCTTTAGTTGCCTCTTGTTTCACTCTTTCTGCATTTGTTGCTTCTTTTTGTGTGTCGTGCATTTGGGGAAGAGTCTGTTCAAGATCTCGTTAATTGTAGATAAAATGTGTGGTGTTGTGGAATAGCATGAGGATGCATTTGATCGAAAAGGCACTGTAGCGTTTCCTGAAAAAGAAGGGGAGCTGCATTTGTTTATAAATGCATTATTTTGGTACTAAAACTTTGAACATGGTTTTGGATTTTTTTTTTTTCCTTTTTTATTTAAGGAGCATACAGTCATGCAGGCAGGTGCATGCATTTTTAAGCTAGCAAGCCCAGCATGCTTTTCTTAAGGCTTTTGAAAATTTGGTACACGATTTGTGTACTTTTACATACCTATAATATTTTTTAAATACGTTGTTTTGAATCTCAAGTTTTCTTTCTTTTTTTAATTTTTTTTCCCCCTCTCCTTGGTATACCATGGGATACCTGGTTTCTGTTGTACTTAAAACTACCCTGATCTGCCTCTCCTTTTATGTATCTTGTGTAATAGATTCTGCAGGAGGTGCCTAGAAAGCATTGTTGGTTTCCCTATAAAAATGTGGTTTGTCCAAATTCTTTACTGTCTACATGGTTGAGAGATGGACTGATTGCCCTATTTTTCTTTGATGACTTGGAGTTGTAAGAGTTGTCCAGCTGTTGCTTAATAAAATTTTGCAGACTAGAAAATTCCTGACTTGTTTTTGTTGCATTCTGCATTTGTTGAGCACCTTAAATGCTTTTAAAGCAGATGATAAATCCGCACTGGAATGACCTGAATGATAAGTAGCCAGATGCTGTTTTTCTTTCTCTTTTCAATAAGTGTATCCACAAGTTCCACTGAATCTAGAGCACCTACCAGCCCACCATACATTGTGTCATTCATGTGGGAGGATGGATGGCAAAGACTTTATGGTGATTATGTTCCTATCTGCCTGGGTATCAGATGATGAGGTTATTTTTCCTCTGCTTGCTTTCCTTTTTAAGGAGATTATCTTTGGGATTTGTGGTTCTTTTATTTTGTCATTGGTAGACTGGAAACTTTAACACTACCATGAGGGATTCCTCTGTCCTGTCATCTTTAAAAACAGAATAAAATGTTGTAATGGACAGTGTTGATTTTCTGGTTTATAACTAAAGTAAGCATTCTAGGGGCTTAGAGAATAAATAAAGTCAGTAAAGTTACTTAGCTTGCATAATAAACATCCCAGCTATGGCACAAATAAAAGAACCCTGGCATGGGTCCTCATAATGCACTGGTGGAGTTTTGCAAGGATCTCTGCTGGATCCTCATCTGTACACCATGGTCATAGGTGGTTTGAACATTGAGTTTGAACATTGAACTGCAAAGTTTACTGATGATATGAAGTTATACAAAATAGTAAAGGCAATGGCAAGTTGTCAATCTCAGAAAGTATTTATGAAACTTGGCAATAAAATAGTAGGTGAAACTCAGCGTAGGTAAATGTAAAGTGACACACATGGGAGAGAAAACAATCCTAACTTCACTTGCAGTAATGGTCTCTTTAGTGATCTCTGCTGCTCAGGGGAGAGCTCTGTTACCTGATATGCTCTATGAAAGCATCTAGTTGAGGCTCAGCAGCAGTAAAAAAAGATAGTAAAATATTAGAAAAATAAATGACAGCAAAGCAGACAATACAGAATCACTGTATAAAATTGCATTTCACCTCGCTTCACATACTGTGCAGTACTAGTTCCCTTGTCTCAGAAAAGGCAGAGATCTAGAGAAGGTTGACAGAAGAGCAACAGAAGGTGCAGATCGACTTCTACATGAGGAATGACTGCAAAGCCTAGGACCCTTCACCCTGAAAGAGAGAGACCTTAGAGAGATTGCTAGAGAGCTGCCAAAACAGAAGTAGCATGGAAAGGTGGATAGGGATTGTCTGTTAATTTGTTTCTTCCTGCAGAAAAACTAGGAACTATAGAATAAAAATAAAGAGACATAATAGTGGGGCAGGGAAAAAAAAAAAAAAAGAAACAGATGTGATACTGTAGGGAGGTGAGTAGCCAAAGCTACCTTGCCAAAGGATGCTGTGATACAAGATGTTTATAAGAATTTAAGTGTGACTGGAAATGCACATGAAAGAGAGACCTACTGGGACACTAAACAAACAACAGGAGCAGAAAGTCCCTTGAGCTGAAAATAGTCAGAGGCTGGGGAGTGTTAGGGGAAATAACGTGAGTTTTCTCTGTTCTCAGTCTTCCCAAGGGAACTGCAAATGACTGTTGCAGGAGACAAAACACTGGGCATTTTTATGGATTCTTGTTGCGAACCAGTGTCACCATTCATACACCAGCATTAAAACAAGCTTAAACCTGGAGTGTCAGCCTCTGGCAATGAAGAGAAAGTGGAGGATTCCCCACCTGGTGTCTGAATGCTTTGCACTGTAACTGTGAAGAGTCCTCCTCTAGCCTCAGCACTTCTCAGGGAATGAGTACTGGGGGTTCTGGCAACATTTGTGACCTCTAGATGAGTTTTCAGGTAAAATTAAACTTCTACTAAAATGCAGAAATTACAAAATTGGGTTTAAGTTTGCAGACAGAGAAATGGAACAAGCAGTGTAGCTTCTGGTCATGGCACTTTGCTTTGGTCTTTGTGCTATTTTTTGCTTTGGCTAGATTCACTGTTTCCTTGAGCTAGTAACTGGTCAGGTGAACTGAACACTAAGATGAATTATCTTAGATTGAGGTTCCAGTAGTTTTCAGGTTTTTCCTTCTTTGTGTACGATATTGATTTAAAATACAGTAACCTGCTTCTCTGCACTTCTTAGTGTTAATTTGAGGGGTTCTGCCATCTACAACCCCTAACAGTCCATTCAGATTAACAATCTGTGTCTCTTGGGGCACTGAGCTAAGGCAGTTTGCTTTGTTCTAGAAATCATTTTTGGAAGTCCCCTCTCTGAGGGGTGCAACCAGCTATATTTTATACATGTGGTCACTTGTAGTTTGTAAATAAACTTCACATTTGCTGCATCACCTTCTGTAGGTGTTGGTCCAGAAACGTAACTGAATGAGAACACTGGAGCTGCAAGCAGCTCTTGAGAGCAAGGAGGCATGAAAGCAAGCAAACAGATGTGGGAAAGTGGCTTGTCTGGGGGAGATGGTTGCTGAAACACACCTGCCTGGAAATGGCAGGTGGCACAAATGCAAAATTTATCAACTAGTGGGGCCTGTAGTAAATAAAAATCTGAGCTTTTAGGAAAATACCCTAGAAATATTCCTGTGATTAATTTTCTCACCACTTAGAGGAATTAATAGCATTTACTTGTTCTTTTTGGGTTTTTTTCTTTGTACAATTGTGATTGTTGTTGATAACAGTGCTGTCTTATTTTTATGATTTAGATGAACACAAGAGCTATTTGTGCCTCTGCCTTCTATGCTGCCTGGTTTAGAGGTCAGAACATGTGCAAACATTGAGGGAACAATAGTTAAGCAGGACCATCTTTAAAAGAAACTGGGAATACAGCACCTGTATATATAACTAAGCTTGTAAGTGTGATTTGACTACTGGCTAGCTTTTTCACCCAGACAGGGCATTGTTGTTTCTCTCTGGTCACTGGCATATTCCATTTCTTGTTGGGATTGCTATCAGTAATAAAATAGCTGTATGTAAAGGGTTAACCCTGCTGGGTGGGGGGAGTGGTCAGAACTTGACCCCACATCTGCTTGACCAGCCTGTTCTTTGGGTGGTTTTACCCCTTCTGTCTCCTCCTTTCTTTCCCCCTTTCCAAAAAATGGGAGGGAGAGGGGAAGGCATACTGCTATTATTGTACTGGTTTCCCCTGAGAAGCTAAACTCAAACCAATACACTGTCTTACTTAGTGTTAGTTTTTTTCAACAACATCTCAGCTTCCATATGCAGTCTGTATGGGATAGACTTGGGAGCTAAGTAATTATCTATTTGTGAGGGAGCTGTACAAGATTAGAAGAAAAAAAAACAAACCCCAAACACTTCATACCAATTGAGGTTCATCTTACACCTTTCATCTCAGTCTTCATCAGTTACAGCTATCTATTGCATATTCCCATTTTCTGTTCCATTTAAAACAGAGACATTTCAAATTTTTTTTAGTTTTATCAAAGGGAGACCTTTTAATCTGGGGAAATGTTATGCCTTATGCCATCTCCCAGTGCTGTTATCCTTTCCAACTCTTCCACATTTTCTTGCGTTTCTCACTTCCCTGTGGATAAGGAGGAAAGTTACATTTGAACTGTATTGAGTAGCAATTCTTTGTTCTTTCTTATTGCAGCCTGTGCTGACAGTCCTCTCTTAAAAAAAGAGAATCTTTGTTCCCCATGTTGCACAGGTTTGGTAAGATTCACAGAATCATAGAATGGTTTGGGTTGGAAGTGACTTCTAAAGCTCATCTAGTCCAATCCCCATCTGCAGTCAGCAGGGACATAGAATCATAGAATCATAGAATGGTAAGGTTGGAAGGGACCTCAAGGATCATCTAGTTCCAACCCCCTGCCAGAGGCAGGGACACCTCCCACTAGTACAGGTTACTCAAGGCCTCATCCAATCTGGCCTTGAACACATCCAGGGAGGGAGCATCCACAACCTCCCTGGGCAACCTGTGCCAGTGCCTCACCACCCTCACTGGAAAGAACTTCCTCCTAACATATAGTCTAAATCTCCCCTCTGCCAGTTAAACCCATTGCCCCTTGTCCTGTCATTGCAGGACCTTGTAAATAATCCTTCCCCAGCCTTCCTGTAGGCCCCCTTCAGATACTGGAAGGCTACTATCGGGTCCCCTCGAAGCCTTCTCTTCTCCAGGCTGAAGAGCCCCAACTCTCTCAGCCTGTCCTCATAGGAGAGCTGCTCCAGCCCTCTGATCATCTTTGTGGCCCTCCTCTGGACCCGCTCCAACACTTCCATGTCCTTCCTGTGCTGAGGGTTCCAGAACTGCACACAGTACTCCAGGTGGGGTCTGACGAGAGCAGAGTAAAGGGGCAGAATCACCTCCCTTGCCCTGCTGGCCACACTTCTCTTGATGCAGCCTAGGACTCGGTTGGCTGTCTGGGCTGCATGTGCACACTGCAGGCTCATGTTGAGCTTTTCATCAACCCAGACTCCAAAGTCCTTTTCCTCAGGGCTGCTCTCCAGCCATTCACCACCCAGCCTGTATTTGTGCTTGGGATTGTGCCTACCCAGGTGCAGGACCTTACACTTGGCCTTATTGAATTTCATCAGGTTGGCCTGGGCCCACCTCTCCAGCCTGTCCAGGTCCCTCTGGATGGCATCCCTGCTAGATAAGGCTGTCCAGAACCCTGTCAAGCCTTGTCTTGAATATGTCTAGTGATTGAGCCTCAACTACCTCCCTGGGCAACCCATTCCATTGTTCCACTACCCTCCTCTTTTTCCTTTCAAAACCATTTAGAAATTCTATACTTTTTTGTAATCTAAAGTATTTATTTTAGAGGAGAGTCTATATGAGGTGTTTCTAGGAAAGGGGGATGCTAAAGATGATTTAAACATCATGGTGTCTTCTAATTGTCTCACACAGAGGTGGCCAAACGCATTCTTTTCTTTACAAGTCACATAACTGATTTGACTTTGAAGTGACTTCTCTGTCTCCTTATATGATGCTTTCTAATGATGGAAACATCCTTGTTTTCATCAGATCTGTGCACATAGCTTAAGATCTTTCTACTGGAGCTTGTGTGGTGGTTAGTATAATCTGAGTTGTCAGACATTTATTTTAATAGACTTTATTCACGCACTTAGAGAATTACTAAACCCAAAATACCAGTTTTGTTCATAAATCCACTGCTAATGTTCCTATTTAGATTATACTAATAATTTTATCTGCAGTTTAAAAGATATACATGTTTTAACAGGTTTAATTGTGTCTGATCAGTGGAGCATATTGGGGGGAAAAAAATCGTGGACATTCTTCCAAAAGCTGTGACACACATAGAATTCACACTGGAAGTTCTGCTGTGCACTTCAGAAGTCCTAAATGCTGATGTAGTGTCCTTTGAAGCCGTGAATTGAGAGAGCATAATTGGTAGAGCTGCTAGATTCGTAGAGGCATTTAAGATTCCACTTCTGGAGATAATGGAAAACCTGAGTGAGTAAAATGCCACAGGCTAAGTATCATCAGAAATACTTCAGCAAGGCAGTAGCAGCTGAGGAAGGAGATGACTCTGGGAAGTCAGGGGAGCTTTCATGGTGGGAATCAGCAGCATATGAGACTGAATATGCCTTACTTCAGAAGAAATAGAGACCAAAAGTATTCATGAGCTGACACTTAAGTATAAATCAGTTGTATTCAGATACTTACATTTACAACGTGAGATCTACAATGATGATCTTCTTTCCCATCATCACTAGATAGAGAGTGACCATGGAAGCTTTTTTCTCTTTTGGCTTTTCTTCATTTTTACTGTGTGAATATTAAGAGAATCAAAATAAGATGGTAAATGGTTAAAATTATCATCTAAAATCTAAATATTCTGAAATAGAAAATTATGCAGACTAAATGTAATTTGCATCCATTAGGAACATATCTCTATTTGTCAAAAGATAGTAAGAACCTTAAGGCAAGATTGCTTGCATCTGTGAAGATACAAGGAAGCCAATGAAGAAACAATTCAAGATGTGCAGCTGTCCTAAACTGGAAGCCAGGTTTAAGAGACCACGGTAAGGAAATAATGGAGATAAAGCTATATTTATCATATTCACAAAGTTACTACATTAATCTACTATGCATAGGTTTATTGAGTCCAAGAGACAAAGTTGAAAAGAAATTCATCACAAGAACAAGTGTTTAAAATGGTTTTGAGCAGAGTTTTACAGACAGCCGATGTGACCTTATTGCAGCTTTTCAGTATCTTAAGGGGAGCCTACAAAAAAAAACTGGGGAGAGACTTCTTAGGATGTCAGGTAGTAATAGACCTAGGGGAAATGGAACAAAGCTACAAATGGATAGATTCAGACTGGATGTTAGGAAGAAGTTCTTCACCCTGAGAGTAGTGAGTCCCTGGAACAGGTTGCCTAGGGAGGTGGTCAAAGCCCCATCCCTGAAGGTGTTTAAGGCCAGACTGGATGAGGCTCTAGACAGTGTGATCTAGTGTGAGGCGTTCCTGCCCATGACAGGGGGATTGAAAAAAGATGATCCTTGTGGTCCCTTCCAACCATCACTGATTCTATGATTCTGTAATTATGTGTCAAGTATCTTTAAATTTGATCTCTGGATTCTTTGCCTGTTACATTAGTGTAGCAGGCAATTCAGAAATAGTCAGCTGAAGAGATTCGAAAACCAGGATATACAACTAAATTTACTCCCAGAACACTTCAGTTAGGTGGTAATTACATAATCACACAAAAGAACTAACAGCTCTGATTTAATTGATTAATTTCAAGATAACTCATTGTAACTACATATGACAATAAAACATCAGGTGGGTGTTGAAGCTTTGTTTGAGAAGTTCAAGTGCACAAGATAAATGCAGACAGTGCTAATAAGGAAAATGTCAGTCCATTAACTGCTTGTCCTGTTTCCTCTCTGATGTTGATAACATGTTAAAGTATGTAAATTTAGGGAAGATGCACATAATACCAGGAAGAATCATTATAGATGGAAGGAGTTCAGAGGAGGGCAGTAAAACTAGGGAAGAACCTGGAGAATATATCTTACAAGGAGTGACTGAAGGAGCTGGGGCTGCTTAGTTTGAAAGAGAAGAGGCTGAGGGGAGACCTCATTGCTGTCTGCAGCTACCTGAAAGGACATTGTGGAGAGACTGGTGCTGGTCTCTTCTCACAGGTAATTAGTGATAGAACCAAGAGGAAATGGCCTAAAGTTGCAACTGGGTAGGTTTAGACAGGACATTATGAACAATTTTTTCACAGAAAGAGTGGTTAGGCATTGGAATGGCCTGCCCAGGGAGATGGTTGAGTCACCATCCCTGGAGGTGTTTAGAAGTCATTTGGATGTGGTGCTTGTGGATGTGGTTTAGGGGTAAGCCTTGTAGCTTAGGGATATCAATTGGACTTGGTGATCCTGAGGGTCTTTTCCAACCTGAGTGTTTTCGTGATTCTGTGATTATGATAAGGTGTCCAAGCAGAAATACAAGATTTTTTTCAAGTATCAACACTAAGGATGGAGTTGGAAAGTGCTTGTGAAAGGATTTTGGAGGACTTTTCTTAGGAAAAACATTAGTTGTGATGCAACATAGAAAGCCAAAAGAGTCCCTGTGTATGCGGTGAGCAGTGGCCATGTTGGATGGGGTAGAAGTGTGACTTCTGATGAGGTCATCAACTCTGTTAATACAGAATGAATTTAGTCCAAAGAATAAACTGTATTAGCTAAGCATTGACATCAGTAGGTCATTAGCACTAACCGGATTGTAAAGAGGCTGCAAAATTTGTGTAGTTTTTGATATCTCCAAAAGACAAGAAGAAAAACAGGCGTAACAGTGGATGCAAAGTACATATGCAGAGAACATCTCCATCAGCCTCTGCAGCCATGAGACTCTCTCCTGGCAGTGCTGACACAGCCAAGATCAAACAGGTCAAACATTGGAACAAACTGCCCAGGAAGATGGTGGAGTCCCCATCCCTGGAGGTGTTAAAAAAAAAAAATGTGTGACCATGGCACCTGGGGACATGGTTTAGTGGCCATGGTGGTGTTGAGTTGATGGTTGGACTGGATGATATGAAAGGTCTCTTCCAACCAAAACAACTCTATGTGATTCTGTGATGTATTTCAAGAGCAGAACTGTGTAGTGGTGGAGAAAGTTTTTTAATCCCACCAGTAACCCAGACCTCATCACATTTGTGGCAGAAGAAAGTAAGTTTATGTGATAAATTCTCCATGTTGTAAATGAGTTCCTGAACTGTCAGTGATTTGGAAAAAAAACCCAAACCCACAAACAAAAACCCATCAGATTTCAGAAACTGCCTTATGAAAAACTGATGGACACCAGCTGTCTGTGTGCAATCTGTGGCTCAAGTGATGGGTACAAATCAGCCACAGTTACCCCTGAAGACATAAGCTTAGCATTGCATGTAGAACATTTGTATCTTAGCCAGAATATCAGATGATTTGAAGACAAGCCTGGACAAGATTCATGGGTGTCCATGAAGTCAAGTGGTCCCCTGAGGTTGGTGTCTGTGGAACTGAAGCAAGCCTATGCATCTTGTTTTGGATGCTAACACTGCTAGGTGAGTCAAAGTTGGGAGACACACACTCCTGCAGGTTCAGCTGTAAACACTGGCAGTTTGATCAGATGTCTTTGAAGTACAGGTGACATGAAGTCCTGTGATGAGCAATACTTGGTGTCAAATTTGTTAGTCTTTCTTCCAAAACTGATGAAGCAGGTCCCAGCTGTCTTTGGGCACCACTGTTTGTTTGTGCTGTGTGCATTCATGCTGGAATTTGGAGGCAGTCGCTGCAGCGCAATCCTCTTTTACTTAGTCATGCAAACTTTGGCTAAACAACTGGCACACAGAAGTATCTAGGCAAGACATGGATGTTTGGATCATCACCACCATGGCTGCCTCTCACATTTAGTATCAGGTTTGTCATCCGTGGTCAGTGAACGTGTCCAAATCAGTAATGACTTGGCTTGAACAAAGAGAGGCAAACTGCAACTTTCTACCTATCAGGAGATAAGGGACAAAGAGACATAATGAGAAAATCAATTTAACTGAAGATTTGTAAGACATGGAGGTGAATTCCTTTGTTGGAAATACAATCTTACAAGTGTTTCATAGTATATAGCATTAAGGGAAAACACTATGTTGTCTGTTTATAGTGCTTTTAAGCAATGTCTATCATTCTTACAGTATTAATAGTCAAATATTGACTGATAAGTATGTAAAGCATAAATGTTGCAGTCCAAAAATACGTCACCAGCAGGGTGAGCACCATTTCTAACAGTTTAGTAATCATTACTTTGAAGCTACCAAAGGCTGCAGGAACCAAACAAAGTCTGGCAACACTGATTTCTTCAATGAGCATTATTAAACTGTGCATCTTCAAATTACTCCAGCAGATGAATTTTCTGACCTTGGTTCATTGACTCTCTGAACTGAATGCTACTCCCAAGACCTTTATACACAGCAAGCCCACAAAATTAACTGGATTTTCCTCCTAGGTGGTTCCTGACAATGACTTTTCTAGTGCAGTGACACAGAGAAGCCCTGTAACAACAGCTATCTGTGCTTGATGCGGTGACTGAATAAGCCATCATTTCAGCTCCTCGGTGTTGCATTCTAATAGTTTCCCTTATATTTCACTGTTCTTTGTTTCCCTTGGTGAATTCAAGGCAATTAAAAAGAAGGGAAAAAAGAAAGAAAAAAAAAAAAAAGAAAGAAAAGAAAATCAACTTCAGCACTCTGGCTTTCTAGTATATGATACAGTATACTAGCAAACCTCAAAAGGAATTTGGATCTATCAGTGATGATAATGGGGGTAGGAGGATCAAGGATCCAGGGCATATTGAAAATGAAAAGGAAGCCTTCCCAAAGCAAATACCAATTCCTGTGGTGCACATGCTGTAGGAAGAGGAAGGCAGAATAGCTCACCCTATTTCATCATGCCTGCATGAATTCACTGAGAGGGGGACTTCCCTACAGAGTGGATGATGAATGAACATACAGAGTGATGCTGCAGAAATCAGATAAAGTCTTCAGAAAGCTAGAGATGATCAGGGAACTTCAGACTGCAGCAGGATCTTATGGTATGTCACAAAACCAAAGCAAATGTAAAACAGATTCTTTCTGTGACAGAAATCACCTGGGATTGAAAAGCAGTGCATTTAAGCAAAATAACCAGAAGAATTTTTATTGCAATGCTCATCTGAGGGACCAGACAGTACACCCACAGACAACCAGGAGAGACTCAAAGAATTTGAGTCTTGAGAGCAATGTGGAGATGTGAGGGGAAAAAAACACCAACTCAACTATGTTGTGTCCTGTGAGCAGTACCCAGGAGGTGGACTTAATTTAAACTATGACGGATCCCAAGAGCTTTAGCTTTAATAATTGCGGACAGTAGTAGCTGGATAGGATCTTGCTATAGCTTGAAACTTATGGAATCATAGAATGGTAAGGTTGGAAGGGACCTCAAGGATCATCTAGTTCCAACCCCCTGCTGTAGGCAGGGGCACTTCCCACTAGTACAGGATACTCAAGGCCTCGTCCAACCTGGCCTTGAACACCTCCAGGGAGGGAGCAGCCACAACCTCCCTGGGCAACCTGTGTCACCACCCTCACTGGAAAGAACTTCCTCCTAACATCCAGTCTAAATCTCCCCTCTGCCAGTTGAAACCCGTTGCCCCTCATCCTGTCATTACAAGACCTTGTAAATAGTCCCTCCCCACCGCTAAATAAAATGCTTCTAGAAAAATTCCTTTCTCACACAAGGAGGCAAAAGATATTGTGGAGGCATTAGGCAGTGTGTCAAGAAATTCCAGGCTCCAGAGCCAGTTCTACAATTTTAGGTCTGAAGAAGACTACCTCTCTCCAAAGAACATGAGATTAAAAGTATACAAACTAACTCTAAGGAAAAAAATGTGGGTGTCTGCTCGCTATACTTTGTCACTCTGAGCAGTGCAAGATGGTATAGCATACTACTTACTGTTCGAGAACACATTGCTAGACTTGAGTACAGTTAACACCTTCTTTCTTTCTCTGCTAAAATAGATGGGTAAATTAACTATAAATTTAAAGTGCAAAATTAAATGCCCTGCCAGAGTAATTTCTCAGACAGTTTAGTTAATGACTTGCAGTAATAGCCAGAATTGATTGGTGTCAATTCATCCTGTTTCACACTTTTTTCTTTTCTTTTTTTTTTTTTTNTTGAGACTTGTCTAGTTTGTCAGGAATGGTGACACAGAACAGACTGAAGAGAATTCAAGCCAACTGGTGTACCTTTTAAATGATCTTTATATAGTCCAAAAATTTTCAGGAGCCTGAGAAAATGCTTAGCAAACAATATTTGGGGGGGAAAAAAAAAAAAAAGGAACTAGCTGGCAAGCCAGCCATGCTGACCTCTGTAGCAGGTAAAATAATAGAGTGCAATATAGGAGTCAGTTATAAACCTCACACTATAAGGATGAAAACCACAAGGACAGAATTCTAGGTGATATGTTTTTATGGATTAAAAAGAGATCTTATCCCACTATGTCATTTGACACCATTCCTTGAGGTTATTACCTCAAATTGTAGATAAAATTTCATTCAGGGGGCATTTGATAAAATACTGCCTGTGATTCCAATAAAGAAATAGCAATAACCAGTGTGAAGAAACTGTGATGTAAATGGGTTAGGAATGAACTGATACTTTTTACAAAGTTGCCCACAAGGTGGAATCATCACTGAGTGCAGTATTTCTGATAGGATTTTGCAGACCTGGGTACTAGATCTGAGAGTCAGGAGCACTTGAAAGCAAGTACAGGGCTGTGGCTGATTAAATCTGGGCATGGAACAAAACTGCCAAAAAGCCAACAGCACTAAAGACAAAACAGTGAAACATTACAGACAAAATGCATTTTTAATATAGGCAAATGCAAAGCTGTTCATTTAGGAGCAAGAAATTGGACATACATTCAAAACCAGTAGCTTAACTTCAAAACCTGCAAATCAGAACAACCAAGCATCTGAATGTGTTACATTAGCAATCCTGAGGTCTTGAATATCAAGCCAGTGCAATCATCAGGTTAAGAAGCAGAGCAGTGGAAGTGAGGGGATTTATTTCCCCGATAAAATACCGGGTCTTGGAAGAAAGGACAGCTTTGAGAAGCTCTGGCATTCAAAAATGAGAAAATACCTTGCAAGAAGGTCTCTTCAGCTATTTTGGAGAAGAGCATTATTAAGTAATTCTAACTGTCTTTAAAAATGTGAATACTGATGTCAAAAGGCATTTTAATTTAGCAGGAAAAGGCACAGCAAACACTAATGACTGCGTGCTGAAACCAAATGCAAAAAGAAGCAAGACAGATTTAAAGATTTAAATGATTAACACTAGAACAAACTTAAAGAAGTTATAGGTTCTCCATCCTATGATGTGTTCCAATTAAGGCTGCTTTAGTTAAAGGTGTTAGGATAGGTGAAGAGATAAATGTCTGAAACATGCAGTGACCAAAGATTAACTGGCTCCAGCAGCCTGTGTCACTATTTACCAAGGTCTTGGTGTGCCCATTAGCCTTCACCATCTCCACACTCAGCTTTCCTTCCTTCTACAAGGAGAGCAGAAGTGAGGACCCAAGGATTAGAAACCTTGTCTTTTCTGAGCTTGTGATTTAACCATGTGTGTGCCCAGACCCAGGATATTAAAAATATACCTGAGTTCTGCAAATCATCCATAGTCCTAAATGAGTGAGTAGGAGACACCTCTGTTGCTGTGTTCAAGCAAGAGCCAGTTCACTCTAGCAGGCTGCAAATGCATGCTGTAAAACCTGAATTACTTACTTTTTTCTATTACAGAGTAAAACCCTGGCAACACTTCATGGTTCTAGTTATATCTAGCAGTATCTCAGGGTTCTTATCCTTAACTTGCATGTGACTGCATATGTGGGCAATAATCTGCTTCTAAAAGGGGAGAAGTTTTCCAAAATGTCTAGCCTTTTCACTTTTTTCATGTGAGTTTTAATTTGTTCCCTGAATAATGATGTACTATATGGCTGCCCATCCAGGGTCAACCCTCCACACATTTGCAGTTGACGGTGATATAATTTGCATTATTATTAATTAATCCTAAATATTCTTGAGAGATGAAATTATAAATCTCAGAAGAGACCTGACTTTCAAAGGAAGAGTGATAAGTGTCTTAAAAGCAAAGCAAAGATACAGTTCTGGCGCTTCCAGCATGGGAAGGACAAGGAACTGTTGGAGCAGGTCCAGAGGAGGGCTGTGAAGATGATCAGAGGGCTGGAGGAGCTCTCCTATGAGGACAGGCTACAAGAGTTGGGGCTTTTCAGCCTGGAAAAGAGAAGGCTTTGAGGGGACCTCAAAGTAGCCTTCCAGTATCTGAAGGGGACCTACAGGAAGGCTGGGGAGGGATTATTTACAAGGTCTTGTAATGACAGGATGAGGGGCAATGGGTTTAAACTGACAGAGGGGAGATTTAGATTGGATGTCAGGAGGAAATTCTTTACAGTGAAGGTGGTGACACAGGTTGCCCAGGGAGGTTGTGGCTGCTCCCTCCCTGGAAGTGTTCAAGGCCAGGTTGGATGAGGCCTTGAGTGACCTGTACTAGTGGGAGGTGTCCCTGCCCATGGCAGGGGATTGGAACTAGATGATCCTTGAGGTCCCTTCCAACCTTACCATTCTATGATTCTATGGTATTTTTTCTTAAAATAGATACAATAAAAGTGGCAGGATATGACATTGTCTGCAGTTTCTCAAACGTTATTAAACTGTTTAGAATTACAGAATCACAAAAACACTCAGTGTGTTTGAGGCTAATAGGAATATTTTAATAAAACAATTGTATTACAGGCTGTGAAAAGAAAACAATGGTGATGTCTTCTTCACTCATAGGCTTGCTGAGATGGATAAGAACAAGGACACAAACATAGACAGAGTCTCGGTCTCTCTAGCTGCGGGCTTTGCTTGCTGGCCTCTCTGCTAACCTAACTAACCACTCTGCTTCTAACCCGCCCTGGCCGATCCTCCGAACTCACCTTGTGCGTAAGGCAAACCCTGGGGTTAGGTAGAAGCGTGGAAAGAAGGTGGAAGGGTCGTTGGGAGCCCCTCCTGGGGACTCTTATTTCTGGGAGGGGTATTGTGTTTCTGTATTACCTTTAACTTGCATGTCTCTGTAAATATTCATGTATACTGTGTATGTGTCTCTTTGTATATTGTGCTAAACTGTAAGTACAGCTTCATTCCTTATCTTCCATCTGACTGAGTCTAGTCTGGGTGATTTTATAAAGTGTGGGGGGGTGGGGGTGGGTGGGTAACTCCCAAACCATCACTCGCAGGTTGGAAAAGACCCTCAGGATCACCAAGTCCAACTGATATCCCTACACTGTAAGCCTTACCCCTAAACCATATCCACAAGCACCACATCCAAATGACTTTTAAACACCTCCAGAGATGGTGACTCAACCACCTCCATTCCAATGCCTAACCACTCTTTCTGTGAAAAAAAATGTTCCTAATGTCCTGTCTAAACCTACCCAGTTGCAGCTTTAGACCATTTCCTCTTGGTTCTGTTACTTATTACCTGTGAGAAGAGACCAGCACCAGTCTCTCCACAATGTCCTTTCAGGTAGCTATAGACAGCAATGAGGTCTCCCCTCAGCCTCTTCTTTTTCAAACTAAGCAGCCCCAGCTCCTTCAGTCACTCCTCATAAGATCTGTTCACCAGGCCCTTCCCCAGCTTCATTGCCCTCCTCTGAACTCACACAGAGAACAGTGTGTTTAAAATTTTCTCTGAAGCTTGAAATAATATGCTATGTAAAAACTTAAAAGTGAAGATGGTGATGTATTTCATTTACTAATATAGTAACCAAGATACAAAAAGCAAGTAGCAACTAAAAATAAGAAGGTACTTTTTAAGTTTCACTAATTGTTACCTAGATATCACAGTTGACTGAGGTTTGTTTCTCTTATGCATATTCCTTTTAATAAAAGTGCAGGTTTAATCTAATATATGCCACTGGTAATTATTAATCCAAGTACTGGCTTCTGAAAGCAAATAATTACACTGGAACACCATATTAAAATGTTAGTTTATATATAGGACAGGCAACCTAGTCGTGTTCCCAGTTAGGCCATTTCAGTCTTCCCGTTGTGATAGTCAAGAGAAAAGGAAAACCCAGACATAGTAAGAGATACTCAAGGATGTGAATCAGATGTGATCAGTTTCCTCTTTGTCATCCTTGGAATCACCTCACAAGATTCTCCTGAAATTTTGATTAAAAGAGATTATAAACTTTATTTTCTTGTCCTCACAGTTCTTCAAAGCAGGGTAGATTCAATGAGGATTCAGCTCCAAAGACGCAGAGAGCAAGCAGTGAGTCTTGCTGATGCTGTCAGCTGCAGCCAGCTGTGTGGATCTTTATTCCTTCCAGCAATGGCAAGAGCAGCTGTGGCTCCAAACCCCAGTCAGCTCTGAGAGGATGTCTCTGTGCCACCTCTTCAAGTAAATGAGAAGCCTTGCTTCATGGTGAGTGCTGCACTCCTGCTGAGCTCCCCCAGCCATTCTGTCCCCAGCACACTGTTGTGATCCTCTGCATACAGCAAAGGGTCATGTGGCAACAGTTGTCATCTCATAATTGGTTAGCTGTGACAAAACAGACTTCTGACAGGAGGAAACAGTCAAGCAATGGAGTGAGCTGGAGGCTATTTTCTTCCAGAATCAAGGCAGCAATAAGAGAGTAAGGTGGACCAAAGTCCTGAGGTTTATGTAGGGCTCAGCAGAGTTTCCACATGCAGTTTGTGGATACTCGGTGACAGCCGTATGTGGCAAGAGTCAGAGACATAATTTGCAGCTGTATAACAGCAGCACAGACTCTTTTATCTTGGGAGAGTCAGTATGGATATGTGCTTGGTTTTGTGTCATCCCGTGTGCCAGTCCTTAACTTCACTCAGAAGACAAGTTACTCTTTTCAGCTAGGTGCCACTACTGCTTTTCTCCACTTCAAAAAAGTTTTGAAGGAGAAAGTATTTGCTAAGCAGCTGGACTTCTGCTTGTTTGTTGGTTTTGTTCCTTTGCTGGAAAAAAAAAAAAAAAAAAAAGGATTTGAGTTGGCTGCATTTATTCCCTTAACTTCTCAGTGCCAGCTGCTATTGCTTCTGAAAGAGCCCAGAGTAATAATTCTGGCGCTTTTACATTAATTGCCAAGGTTTGTATTTAACTGCTATCACAATTTAATATATGTTTGTAAAAGGCTCACTATACACAGGGGGAGAATCAGGAAGAAAAATTATGTTGGGGACTTCTCTTAAGTTCCACCCTCAAAATAAACTGTCCATGTGATACAGTGAGTGCATTCAACAGATGTTGAGTTTGATCACAGCTTATTCTTAAATTCTTGGGGCTTTTTTCCTGCCTCATGAAGTCCAGAAGCACTCAGGGGATGAATTGAGTTCCAAATGCTTAAATTCTAACTGATATTTACAGAACTCTCAGTATTACTTTAGATAAGTTTGTTCTTAGGTGTGGTTTGATGCTGCCTTTCTCTTATTAAGTGCTATGAAAAGCTGCAAAATAAGGTTGACATTCATGGTGTTGTGCTTGGATAGATGAGTTAGAGTGCCCTGAAATGAATGGGGCAAGTTGTACTCTAGTGCAGAGAATCTGTTGGTTGTTGTTGCCCCTCGTTTGCAAAGTTGTTTATGAATCTCAGCCTCCCTTTGCCTTTACTGAAGTCATGTTTCATGCAGAATCAATTTTTTTTCTGCGCCTACCCAACGTGTGCCGTGACTGCATCAGGCAGGAATGAAGGTCAACCAATAAATGTACAAGTGCGATCTGTTACCATCTGCAGGACTTGGTGTAAGTGAACAGCGAATTGAAATGTACCATTCATTAAGTTTTGACAACAGGAAATAGATTGGGAGTGTTAATAAAAATGTTTGGTTAATATTAAAAGAATGCTTTAATAGTTTTCTAATTTAATTAAAACAACAACCACAAAACCAAAACCTGAAATTTATTTGAAGAAAACATTTTGGATGGAAGCTGTTTATTTTTCCTTTAAAATGTTAGATAGGAATTGCTATGGTGTAGCAAGGGTGGCACTTTTCAAATAGAATCCAACCAGAATTTTAGCTACAGTATAGTTTTCTTAAAGTTACTTTCAGGTAACTGAGCTTCACAGACTATCAATGCCTTTAGCCCTCTAGTGTTTTCTTGGCAGCACAAGGCATGGCCAGTGCAACTCTGCAAGTTTTCAGTGTCTGGTCATCTCCATGGACCAAAAATGTTTGATTGGCACACTGGTACATGCATGCAAGTCCATGTACTGCTTGTTTTATCAGCAAGTTGTAGTGTTTTGGAGACTGAAAATGAATTCTTGGACTCTTTGAGTGTTCGATACATACCACAATGGGGATACACCATGAGCTTGTGTCTTGACACAAACTTCAGTATTCACAAGCCTAGTAACTTGAGTCCTGTCTGGTAATGGTTAGATGAAACGCTGTCTGGGTTTTCTTGATAGGAGAAGTTGGTGGGTTAGTATATGGTCAGTGCTAACACCTTATCTGTGTGTGTAACCTCTAGGCCTGAGGTCAGCCTCCTGTAGTAGTTGTGATTTCCTCCTCTGGTGCTCAAGGTGTAGGGGACAGACACAGTCTGAAGCCAGTCTGGATAATGTTCAGTGCAACAGGGAAGAAACTGGACTGCACTTCTGGAATGGTGCTGCTTTGGACCCTCAAGCAAACCCTGTTTGTTTGGGGGATTTTTTTGTTGATAAATAAATGCAATAGAGGTCACTTGGTTGTAAGTAATTAAATGGTAATCAGTTTGTAATCTTTGAGTACATTTTTTATTACCTTGCCACACTAATTGCATAGCTCCCAGCAGTGAATGCATTTTCACTCAGCTGGAACCTTAAATGTTTTATTTTCTCCTTTTGGTAAATATTTAAAGATCCTATTCATAATTCCTACCTCTGAGCCTGAGAGCAGCAACTTCATCACACATAATGATTTTAATTCTTACTTTGAGGGAAAACTTGGCTAAATCTTAATCACAATGGAAACACTTACCCTGAAATAAACATTTCCAGGAAAACCCTTTGTGACTACATCAGCCACATGTACTGTAATGAGCAGAGTGTTGGAAAGAAGTGTGAGTGACCTGCTAAGCTTGCTGTGGTGTTTCAAAGTAGCCTTTCTGAAGCTGGTCGAGCTCTACCTTAATGCTGGCTGCGCTCCTGGCTCCTCCTTGGAGATAGCTCCAGAGCAACAGCTCCATGGTTGTTAGGAACCTTCTAATCTCCAACCTAAGTGTGCATGTGTCTTTTATCCTGCTGCTACATCTTCTCAGGCTTAGAAATGTTCAGTTAGGAAACAGAAATTCTCAGTCAAAGGATATTCCTTCCTCTCTCTCTCCCATGTGCTGGGGGGGAAGATGAATTGTCCCTCTTGCACAGTACCACTAGGAATAACCACTTTGCACCACATATTGGTGAGATATTGAAGTGGGCTTCTATATAAAAGTAAGTGTTCTCGGTTTAGTATGTGATAAAATGCAGAGCAAGGGCAAGGCTGGGAAATAACCCAGCCCAGCTTCCTGAGTGTGAATGGGAAAGATACATGGCAGGAGTGGTACAGCAGCCTTCTGTATTTACACTCTCTAGAAACTATCACAACATATCAATAGTAATAACTTTTCATATGTACTATAGATACCATCATTAGCGCTAACTATTAAGGTTTAAACTGATAGAATAATTTAAAATGTAATTTATGTTTCAGTTGGTTTATGAAGAAGAGTTTAATACTAAATGGAACTAACAAGATGCTCTGCAAACTCTGGAAATCTAAACAGCTTCATTCTTCATGGTGGACCATTTACAGCATTTTGACCATGAAAAGTGAATTTAGCATAGGATTTCTTCCAGGCAGATGTTACACCTGCTTTGATGGTGCAAATTTGCCTCATTTAGGTTGGATAAAAGAGACAATAAAAATCAATACGTTAGTTTTAAATAGAGGTGGTGTGTTTTTAAAAACAAAGCTGTTTTATTTAATAAACCAAACCACAAAATCTCAGATGTTTTCTACAGGTAATGAGAGATCTTTTTTTTCACTCCCCTAGGGATCTACGGGCCAGAGAGCAGCGGGCAGCGCCAGGCTGGGCGGGACATTGGCCGGGGAGACCCAGCTGCTCGACACTGCATCGAGGCCCCGGCTCTCCCGCCCGCTCACGCAGACCAAAGCCCGCGGGACGGCAGCGGCTTGTGGAGTCGTCGGCGTGCCCTGGGCCGCGGCGCCGAGCACTCACCGCCCCTCTCCGTGGTGCTGAAGCGGCTCTCGTCGCCCCCGTGCGCCGAGGGCCCGCCCCTGCCGCCGCCACCACCGCAGCTGCTGTCGCCGCCGCTGCTGCAGCGGCTCCTGCGCCGCCCCCGCCCCGCGGCCGCGCAGCTCCAGGCGGGCTCTGGCGGGGGCCATGGCGGAACGCGGGGCCTGAGGAGGCGCGGGGCGGCATGGAGGCGGATTTCCCTGCTTTCGGGAGCCCACTGTGCGGCGAGGTCAAGCGTTTCTGCAGGCGGCTGCAGGAGACCTACCGGGAGATCAAGGAGGACCTCACGCCCTACAAGGATGACCGTTACTACCGGTACAGGCGCGGGCGCGGCTCTCCCCAGGGGCATGGGGCCCTCCCCACCCTCCGGGGCCCCTCCCGGCTTCCTCCGGCGTGGCCCCAGCGCCGCTCGGCCGGGGCCCCAGAGGCGACCATGGCACCTCCACGGGGCGAGCGCGGGGGTTCGGTGGAGACCGGCACAAGGAAATCTGGGGCTGGGCTTCACACGAGGACTTTCGGTCGTGCGCCCGGGAGCAGTCGCCCCAGCCTAGGCGCCGCTGGCAACAGCGAGGCGCAGCGGATGGGGCCGGTTGCGCTGTCCACGGGGGCATGATCCTGTAAGTCTAGCACCTGTGTCCCTGCCCTCAGTTATTAATATCCTTATGTAAGCGATAAAAGCAATTTCTTTCTGCATCTTGCATTGTCACAGCAAGCTAGGGGATCGGGACCTAAAGCCAATCCTGAAATAGTTACAAAACTGGCTAAAAAATCGGAGCGGCTGTCAAAGGCTGACATCAGAAGCGGCAGATGTGCCGAGTAGGCTACACCCCTCTGTGCCTGGGCCTGTCTTCTGTTTTCATGAATGACCAGTAACGGCTGGAGAGTATTTGATGCTTTGAGATTACACAAGGCTAGGAAGGACTATGTGTTGGACTGGGTTGTAAATTAAAAGAATTTTAACGTTACAGATAGGGTGGAAAAAAAGCAACATTAAAATCAGGAGAAACCAATGCCAGGAACTAGAGAGAGAATTTGGCCACACAAATACAGGGTGGGAAATGAACAGATAGCTAATAGCTTCTTTGTAAAAAATGGTACGGGAATTATAATGCATTATAAAATAACCTCTTTTAACAATGACATTCTCTTATACATGCTGGGGGGAAAAGGTAATCTGAGGTGTACAGCAGACACTTGTTTTGTGAGATGTGAGAATTAAACTATCTACTTTAGTCACTACTCCAAACCTTAGATAGAGCTGTGTCCTGTTCTGGGTGCCAGACTTCTAGAGCCTGCCAGTGGAAAAAAACCTAAGGAGGAAGATCTGCACAATCAAAACGCTGGAAAACACAGTGGTGAGGAAAGTTTGGGGTTGCTCCCCCAAAAGAAGAAACGTCCAAGTTGGAGGAATAGGACTTTTGCTAAATGGAAAGTTAATATTGAGAAGAAAAGAAAAAAAAAGAAAACCCAAAACAAACAAAAACAAACAGGGTAATATTAATTAAAGCAATAAAAGTTCATATTAGATGTTAAGATAAAACCTTCTGAACAGGGAGGATGGTAAAACACTATGGAAAGGATTATCCAGGGAGACTGTAGCATCTCCATCATTTAATATCTTTAAATCTTTTAACAAACACATGCCAAGAAAGACCTGGCAGATGCTCTTGTGAGACAGAAGGAGAGATTAGGTACCTTGTGAGATCTCTTCCAGTTCTAGTCTTACTGTGAATATGAGCATAAGCACATCTGTCTGTATGCAGTACCCCAGCTCTTCTGCTTAGATCATTTGTCTTCAGCATGCTGTTTTTCCCAGTAAAGGGGCAGGTGGTCCATTATACTGAATTTTTCTCGTTCACAATAGCAAGGACTACAGAGAGTCATGGAGTTTGGAAATGCTGCCTGACAGCTTGGCAGGGTTTAACAAAGCCATGGTCCTTCCTGTCAAAACAGCTGTTCCTTGTACCTGAGCATGGTGGGAGAAACCATGGGTGGTGATAAGGAGTGATGTGCCTGTGTACATCTGGCAGTGCAGTAATTAATATTTGCACTAGAATGGAGAAAGAAGAGAGACAAGAGCTTTGAATTAACAAGATCTCCTGGAAGAGGCATCTGTTGAGCTTTATTTCAAGAAGGAACTAGAGCTCTCCAAAGTAAATTGTCATTAATGCATTTTTATGACTTGAAGTGTGCATGGAGGGACTGTCTCTATTGAACTGAGAAGATGCTACTTCATGAAATCAAATAAGCTTGTAGTTAGTGCTGACTGCCCTTTTTCAGTGAGAGTATCCCCATGAGGTATCAGCTGCAGGTCATCAAGAATAGTAACGCTGCAATATTTGTCTCTTGGCAAGTAAATAACACTTAGTGACTTAGAAGTCTTGATCGTACTCCTCTACATTACCAAGATCTTAATCTACATGACCTGGTGTAAAATAAGTTTACTGTTACTGCCACTGCATACTTGCTGATCTGGTGAGTGCTTCCCTTCAGCGATACGGATGGATGTAGCAATGGCATCTGCCTTTTAGATTCATAGTTAAGAGGGAAGGTTTCATGATGTTGTCATGCATTCTTCATACAGACAACTCTCAGTGGTGGGAAGGAGAATTAGATACTTTATCCTCTTCACTCAGTTTTATTCAGTACATATGATCAGGTTATAAACGAGATACTTACTGCTCTGATGATAGAAGGGATTTTGGAAATGTGATCAAGGAAATACTGTGTGGCTTGTGCTTACTTAAAAACAAGTACGTTCTCTAAATTCATCAGGATACCAAAAGCAAATCGTATTTTATACGAGAGTAACAAATGAAGAGATGGTAAAACCTTATAAAAGTATGTTTATTTTCTCCTCAGAATGCATACTGTATTCACCAATGTGAGAATATTAACCACTACCAGTCTTAACTCTCCCTTCCCACCGGGTGAGCAAAGCTATTGGGCCATCCATCAGCTGGTGATTTCCATCATCTCTTCAGAAATTGAGTGGTGTAGTCCTTTTGGTGGTAGGGAAGAAGAGAATGAGGGAGGGGGTATGAGTTAAAAGATAAAAATTTGCTACTGCAGTCTTAGTCCTGGTTTCTATAATGACATCTTTCTCTGAGTGCCAACAGGAAAATTTGAAACCGGAAAGATTTTGTAGCAGAGCTAGTAGAGAAATGGAAAAACATCAAGCGGTCCCATTTGTGACTGGCAGGGAAATAGCTTTTCTTGACTCAGGAGTGCTGTTGTGTGCTGTGCTGGTATGTATAGAATTCAGTGAGAGGTGATGACATAGCTCAAAGTGGCTGATGAAGTTATTATCCCAAGTAACTGTTCTCACTGCACAGATGATTGAGTCATTTCTGATTCAGCTCTGAGGCTGTCCCAGTTTAGTGACAGCTTTTGCTGATGGTTTCCTTTAATGCATGATGCTCTTGAACAGGTGGTTCAGCAGCTGTCTGTGAACAGCCTGTTCTTTGGGCATAGGTGCCAACTAAGGCTGGTAGGCTTTTCAGCCATCTCAAGCTACACCATCCTCACTGCAGAGCCAGCCCCATGGCACTCCTTTACACCACGGAGATGAAGGGGTGTCCCTGTTAGTGAGTTCGTTCTGCCCAACAGCCCACAGTAGTCTCTACATTGTCCCTCCTCGTGTATTTCTGCCACAAGCAAGTGCTAGCTTACTCAGCCACCTGGGAGAGGTGGAAAGAGCAGGGTTTGCCGTGGCTTATTACATTGCGTAAGGGCAGCTGTCCAGGTTAATAGTTCCCTAGGGCATATGTGGCACTTTGTGGTATGGTTGTAAAAGAGACTGTACACTTAACAGACTAATTGGTGTGGTATTAAATAACCTCATTGGTAATCCAAATGAAAGGTTGGTTTGGACTTGAAACACCTAAGATTAATCTGTGGTACACCAGGAGATGGTTGGTGCAGTAGACAAGCTCAGAGAAGGTGGCAGGGAAAAGCATTACATACTCATCGTTCCTGGGAACTGTCTCAAAGTATATCACTTATTACAGCAAGTTCAGAATTGTTCTCATTTATCTCTCTGAATAATTGCTCCAACCAGGCCACTTGAATGAACAGCGGTTTGTCTGGTGTCTTTGCATCCCACTCTACTGTGTTCCTTCCTCCTCTAGCATGCCTCCTGGCTGGGACAGCAAGACAAGGACAGCTGATAGAAGGTTGACAGCTGGTAGCTCCCTCTGTTGTACTTGGCAGTTTTAAGTAACCTATAGGTACAAAAAGAGCTTAGACACCATGTTACTAGGCAAGTGCCTACTTGATAAAGAGGAGACAGTAGAAGAGTGGCTAACTTGTGGTCTGAAATCAGATTTGCATAACTATAAATAACAACTTTGTACTCTTGAAAAATCAATTTCTAGTTTAATGAATATATCCCGCTAGCCAGTCAGTTTGATAGCAAATCAGTGTTGACACAGATTTTTGTAATAATACCCAGAGACTAAGTTCATGAGAAGTCAAAAGGGTCAGCAAGACATTGCTGGAGAACTGCAGTTCCCTGAAGGTTCATGGTGCTTCCAGCCTATATCCGAACAGAATTTTCCATGGCTACTCAAGCCACACTTTTGTTCTTGTAGGGCTGCTGGGTCCTGGCAATTGGGAAAAGAACTCTAATAACCCCAGTGTGGAGTATACAGCTAGGGCTAGAATGTGTGGAACAGAAGGAGGAGACAACTAACACTATAGCTTCATGAGTGTTTTAAGCTGCCATAAATGGGCTTTGCAGCAGGAAGATGCCATCCTAGCTCTTTGCCTAGTCATACATTTCTGATTTCTTCTTGGTCTGCCCACAAGAATTCCTGTAGCTGTGCAGTGACTGAGCAACCAATCCAGCAGAACTTTTTTTTTTTTTCTTTTTCCCAGAGTGACTTTTAATTAACCTAATTCCCATAGCTTGATTCACTACTTTACTGCCCAAACATTTGTACTAGCAAAAATAAAAGCTACAGAGAGGCTGGATTTCACCTTTTGTCACTAATGCTGTAGCTATGAGCCAGAAATTGTATAAACTGGTCATGAAAGTACATCATTAGTGTTAAGGTGGTTAGCATAAGCAGAATTCTGACTGAGCTAGCATTCAGCCTGCTCATTCATAGATGAGTCTGCCTCTTCTTGCAAGCCTCATTTAGCATGCACTGTCGAGGTTCTACAGTAGATGAGGCAGACAGTAGCTTCTTGCACTATTTTGTCCCAGAACAGTTCAGACCAGGCCCTGAGTGAGGCACCTTCTTGCAAGGAGCAAAGCAGAGTGAGACTGACTGACTGCATTTGTGGAGAGAGAGGTTTTCATGGTGCTTTCCTTCTCAGTGTTTGTAAACTCAATACCATTATTTTCACAAAACATACAAGGTAAAAGGTATGTGTTTGCAATGTATTCACAGTCCTTTGAGAGTTGGTAGATAGCAAAGAGAAATGCCGTCCCATGGCTAATTCATGTGAGCTGGATTTCAAGCTCTGCCACCCACTCTGTTCTCCAAGTAACTTTTGGCAAGGCTCAGTTTCTCTGTGTTTCAGTTTCCTACCCATTCAATGTATTTTTGTTTTGAGGATAATAAATTAATCCACATTTGTGAGACACCTGAATGCTGATGGGATTCTGCACAGATGTGCACACATAAATAGCAGTAGTTATAACTGCAGCTGCACATTCCAGAAGTCACAGATGCTGTGGGCACCATTCCATCACTTTTGGGCCAGGGAGAAAAGCTACACAGTGCATGCACATCACAGTCACCTGTGATCTAACAACTTCAAAGTGTGGTTTCGCAGAGCTCTCATGTTCTGTGCAGGCAGTTTATTAGGTTGTCCTGATTATGGAAAGCTCTGTTTTCTGCCCTTCCATAGTGATTCTTACTGATGTAAAATTTATAAATGCCCTTTCTTCATCATTTGGTATTATGCATTTCTCAAGATAGCCTTTTAATGAGATTACTAAATAGTCATCAGTGCAATAAATCACAGTTCTAACTAATGGAATAAATACCAGTATCCTGGCATGTTTTGCTGGGGTTTAAGTTACATGAGAAACATACTGGGTTCCACCAGTCACCAGTAATGACATTAATTACCCACAGAGCAACTGAATGAATTTAATATTACTAATGTTAAGTTCCTTTAAAAACTCTTACCATCTAAGTAAGGTTTTAATTGAGGTATTTGATGGTTAAAGAGGTATTTTTTCAATTAAACATTGACTGAGCTATCTAAACATACCTGGGGTCATCCTGAGATGGCTTTATCTCATGTACATGACAAATATTAAAGCCCAGAATATACTGTGCATTTTATCCTGGACCAGACATCAGGTATCCCCGTTTCAGTAACTGCAGTATTGGCTTTCTATAAGCCAATCTTAAGAGCTAACAAAAATCCCTAACACTATGTACTTTTCATCATTGCTACTTAATGGATCAGTTGACAGGTTTTATTGCCTAGTCTCAGGTCATTTAATAGGAAAGAAGAACAAAATCCAATTTATCAGAACACTTGTGCAAGAACAATAGTGTTAGGAGTTCCTTATGTTCCACAGCCGGGAAGGACAAGCCATCTACTTGCTCTCAAAGCCTGCTCACCAATCCGAGGTAACGTTTCGAAGTGCCGTAGCCCAGCACTTGATTTGAACTGCGGCCCCGGGAGCCCGGCGGGTACTGCCTGTCCGGACTGCCGGCCGGTGCCTGCACCGATTGCCCGGCGGCACCCACTGTGGAAATGCGTTGGCGGCAGCTTGCAGTACCGCTCGAGAGACGGGGATTTGCTCTTCAGGCTGCAGGCCAGGCCTCGATCGCTGTGTTTGCTCCCTTCGGCACCAACGCCGCGCCTAGGAGCGAGCCGCTGAGCGCAAGGCCGTGTCCCCTCCGACTCACCGTAGCGCCGCCGCCCCCTGCCAGCAGCGTCGTCCTTCAGCCCCGCGGCCGAGGAGCGCCGGGGATGCCGTGACGTCTCCTGGGTCGCGAGGCGGGCGGGTGACGCACGCGGAAGTCGCCGCGAGGCACCACTCAGGGTTGTGCCACGGCAGCGGCGGCAGCTCCCAGGAGAGGAAGGAGGGTGTGGGAGGAGGCGCCTCCACTGCGCATGCGGCGCCAGGATGGAGCCGTGAGTGGTGGGCGGGGGTGGAGCTGG
>VWZE01008595.1:93652-132005 GCA_013396675.1 Eubucco bourcierii
GGGGGGGTCTTCACTCGCGCGCCGGGTGCGGGTGGGGAGCGAGGCGGCGGTGGTGGCTGTCGCGTGCGCCCGGAGGCTAACGTGGTGGCGACCCTCGCGGGCGCCGCTCGTGATAACGGCAGGGGCTAACGGCGCGCCTCTGGGACTGTCCTCCCTTCGGGCGCGGGCGGCGGGAGCGGCTGTTGAATGGCCGGTGGGGAGTCCGCCGCCGGCTACCGCCGCCCCGCCGGCCGGCAAGGTCCGTTAGGTACCGGGAGGGAAACGCACCGACTCGAATTTGTTGAAACCGGGGTGTGCTTGTTTGGTTGGAGCCGGGTCCCGGGGCGGGGAGAGGCAGTGCCTTCCTCTGGCAGGGTGAAGCTTTTCCTCTGTAAAGACCTGAGTCTTGTCATTCGGTATATAGATGTTAATTCTCATTGAGGAAATAAGGTCATCTAGGGTTAAATTAGTGTTTCTGAGGTCGTGGGTCGTCGGTCAAAAGCCTGAGAGGGACTGCCCACTTCAGAGGAACTCTGCGGTGCTTCCTCCCATGTGGTGAATGACCCGCGCCTGCCCTGTGTCTGCGCTCTAAGATTGCATTTGTTAAGAGAGAAAAAAAAGACCGTGTTTTTCCAGGTACTGTTTGGCATGGACGGAGTGACTTAGGCGTGACTGATTATTCAGATCTTAACGAATACTACAGAAAAGACGCTAAAAAAAGTGCCAAACCCACCCCATGCACGTAAGCTATTTGGCAGAGTCATGGTTAGTCGTCAGTTGGCATGTAGCAGTACTAGCTGGTACTGTTAATTGTATGCATCTTTTTATGTAGTCCTGTACTGCCTTGTTAGCTATTAACCGTTGTGGAATACATCTGCAAGAAGAAATTCAAGGTCTCCTGAGGGACACTGAAGCAAGCAATGTCTTTAAACCAAAAGTGCAGTGTGTACTGACAGACCCAGTACTATGAATGTAGGTAACATTTATAATCATGTAAATCAAAGTGGGTTTGGTGGTTTTACTTGGGAGTGAGCCTAAAATAGAGCAGTTAGAGACAGATGTTTGGGCTAGTATGTCAGAAAAACTGCTTTCTGTAAAAGTGAGTTATTTCTGATTTTAGTCTCTGCTTCATGCTACTTATTGCTTAATCCTAATTTGTCACAGTTTTCCCACCTGTGAAGTGAGAGTGTCAAGGGAACACAATTATATAAAAGACTGTTTTCCACTAGTAAGTACTGTGTTCCATTCAGCAAGACTTGGACAGATTGGAGATCTGGGCAGAGAGGAACCTCATGAGATTCAGCAAGGATAAGTGCAGAGTCCTGCACCTGGGAAGGAGAAATGAACTGCACCAGAACAGGTTAGGAGGTGATCTATTGGGGGGCAGCCCTGTGGAGAAGGAGCTGGGAGTCCTGATGGACAACAGGTTATGCATAGGACACCAATGTGCCCTTGTGGCCAAGGAAGGCCAGTGGCATCCTGGGGTGAATTAAGAAGGCTGTGTCCAGCAGATTTGAGGGAGGTTCGGCTCTCCCTCTACTCTGCCCTGGTGAGGCTCTACCTGGAATATTGTATCCAGTTCTGGGCTCCTCAGTTCAAGAGGAACAGGGAAATACTTGAGAGAATGCAGCAGAGGGCTACAAGAATGATTAAGAGACTGAAACGCTGTTTTACGAGGAAAGGCTGAGAGACCTGAGCTTTTCTGTCTGGAGACTGAGAGGTGGTTTAATAAATGTATATAAATATATGAGGACTGAGTGAGGGACAGCCTCTTCTCAGTTGCACCCTGTGATAGAACAAGAGGCAATGGATGTAAACTACAGCTCAGGAAGTTCCACCTCAACATGAGAAAGGACTTTATTGTAAGGGTCACGGAGCACTGCAACAAGCTCCCCAGGGAGGCTATGGAGTCTCCTTCTCTGGAGACTTTGAAGCCCTGTCTGAATGTATTCCTGTGTGACCTGTGCTAGATTCTATGGTCCTGCTTGGCAGGGGAGTTGAACCCAAAGAGCTTCAGAAGTCTCTTCCAACCAACATCCTGTGATCCTGTGTTGTGCAGACATGAGAAATTATTTGAAGATGAGGAATAGCCTGACAAATTGAACCAAAATTTTACTCCAAGAGCGAAATTTAACGTACCTTTACATCTCACATATGAATGGCTACTGAAAGATTGCAGATTTTATGAGGGTGTGTTTCCATAGTTCACTCTATCACAGATTGCATTAGTGCAGTTTAGGTTTTACTGCCTACTATTTGAGATATCCAAGCATAATATTTCTCTCTGACTCAGTGTTTTCTGTTCCTTTACAGTTAGTTTCAGACATACTTAATTTACTTGTAAAATATGTCTGAGTTAGGATAAAGCTGATCATAGGTGGTCAAAGCTGCCTGAAAAAGCTGCAGGATGAGTAGTCTTAAGCTTTAGACTGCCTGGCTAGATTGATTAAAGCAAAGCAGTTTACTCATTTGAACAGGATCAAAGCAGTTTACTCATTTGAACAGGTGCTTTCAGAGTGAGGAGCCTTTTTTGTTTTTCCCATAAATACCTTTCAAACTCTTTATTCTTTATTGGGCCCTTCAGATGTAAGAAAAAAAGTTGTTAGTGGAGAGTCATCAGCTTGAAATTACATGTCTATATATATTCACAAATGTTATATATTCTTTTTGTAAAAGGCAGATATCAAACTGTAAGCATATAGGAAGATCATTTTATGTGCTGTGTGTCAGCTGCTGATAGTGTGAAAGGAGACATTTAAACCACACAAGGGAATTCTGTTACTGCAGCAAAGGGCAATGAAGACTACATCACTCGAAAGGAATGCTATAAATTGTTGTTTGCTGTCATGATAAATGTAGCTAATATTTGGCTGGGTTCTTATATCTGATCTTATAGAAAGTGCCCATGTTGCCTTATGGACCTGTAAAGTACCATGTACAATCACTGAATTAAGTGAGATTAAAGAAATACCAGTGTGAAGAAAGGAAGTAGAGCACAATCTGTCCCATCCACATGTCGTTAAGCACCACCATGGCTGTTTTGAGATAGGTATGTGTACCTATCCATTTTGACTATCAGACACTGTGCCAACTGGAGAGGAGCTGGAATAAAAAATAAGCAAATGTCTGGAACACGTTTCTTTGAAAGCTTGCAAGTACAGCTGTGCTCTGGAGTACGAATAAACTTAGGTGGCATTTGGCCATAACTGTGAGTGTTGGCTAGGTGGCCAACTCTGATGGCTTTCCTATAAAGGACTGTGGAGATGAAGCTGCTTTTCATGTTTGCAGTATGCATTTTGAAATGTCTGCAAAAACTTGGAAGTTGGGATGCTTATCAAAAGAACCAAGAATGTGTATAGCAAGGCAGAAGTATATTACCTTAGACTGTAGCTGTTAATGCCCAGATGCAAACCTTTAAGAACAGCACAAGCATCTGCAATACTTTTCCTGCATGAATACAGTACTCTTGTCAGCTATTCCTGACCTGTGGGCTTTCCTATCCAGACTTGGTTTCTGTGTGTTGAGTGACCCTCAGTGTTCTCTTCCATGAAGCATGTATCCACCTGAACCTTCATAATTAATTTAGATATATCAACATTTCATGTACCATTGTTAAAAATCAAGGAATTTTTGCTTAATGTTAATATTTTGCTATCTTAAAACAGTATCCTGTACATGATGTTCTTGGGGAGACAAGGAATGGTGTGGAACTTAACAAGCCTTCACAACAGATGGAGAAAAAGCACCTTAGTTTAGTACTAGTACAAATGTAATAGCTTTACAGTGGTTTAAGTGCACAGAGGCTGAGGTGTTAAGACATAGATTTAAGGAAAATACTGTAGTTAGATCCCTGCAAAAGTTGTACAGACAAGTTCTGTGTTGAAGTGCCTCTATTAATTTGCATTCTTCAAAGTCAGCTTTAAATCATATTTGTGGGACTTCCTGTGTGATGATCTGTGTCAAAGATCTGATCTATTTCCATTTATGATTGTGAGCATTTCAAGTACAAATTACCTTTTTTATTTGCACAGTCAGCTATCCTGACTTCTTAGACTGATGCAGGGGTTTTGCTTCGTGTAATGGTGCACAGCAAGGAACTGTGTTTGCAGGTACTATGCCCAAAGTCCTGTAGGGCAAGTTTGTGCAAACTTTTAACATTTACAGTCACTTGAAGTTATCTTCTGTGAATTTTTCTTCCCTTCCCCACCTCTTTCATGAGCTAAATTAAAGTTTGGCTCTTTCAAATTGTACAGTAAAGAAATAATGTAATTATTTTTTGTAGACTTTAATTTGGAGAGAATGCAGTGATTCTTAAAGAAAAAAAAAATGAGGTTGGTATTGCTAGTTCAGAGTGAATTTTTTTGCCTTACCAGGCATGCACACATGGAGTACCTGGTATTAGAATTCAGGTTAGGCTTATGGAAAGGATACTGCCGCTTTTTTTGTGTTGCTTTCTGAACCAGTAAGAGCACTATACAGACAGTGAAAAGAACTTTTATTCCAAGCTGAAAGAGAGCACAGTCATTAAAATCTTGTGCTTTCCTTTCTTTCCATGATGGTGATCACACAGCTTTCTTGGAAAACAATGCTGACTCCAATCCTACAGTTTTACTATATAAACTGTACAGCTTTCTACAGTCATACCTACTGGAACAGCAGTAAAAAATCATCTGTGTGGTGGCTTAGTTCTGGCATAACTCCACTGTTGACTGTGTTTTGAAACATGGTGTATTTATCTTTTTTTTTTTTTTTTTTTTTTTTNCTTCAATTAAAAAGGAGGCTAGAGGAGGGCTATTACATGTAGAATTAATTCTGCAATCATATTTTCCTTGAGCTAACAGAACTGGAAGTAACAATTGATCTCTGGAAGAATGTGATTGGTCCTTTCACACTTCTTTCCCATTTTTGTTTTTAACCTAATGATAACCACCAAACGGTTGTGAAAAAAATTACTTCTATGAGTACTTGTATTTAAGTGTGAAATAATAAACTTAAGTTCAAGTTTCTATTTCCCAAGTATTGATGGAGCTCAGAGAAGAATGCAGAGCGTGAGCTTGCACATATAACAGGTCTGGAGTTCTGCCTTACTCCTTGTTGGAGGTGGTCCTACAGGCATGAAGTACATACATAGAGTGTAGAAAACTCATCAAGATCCTGTGCAGGTCCTTAGTGGCATCAGTCCCTGTAGCTTAAGATGACTCTACAGGAGGCATGATATCTTCAGTGTTTAAATTACTAACACATAAACAAGAATTACTTCTCTCACTCAAATCTTAGGACAATAGAAGGCCCTAACATAAAAAAATGGGCAAAATCCATACATTTTGGGGTGCAGATGTACACATACATATATAGAATCATAGATTGGTAAGGTTGGATGGGACCTCAAGGATCATCTAGTTCCAACCCCCTGCCATAGGCAGGGACACCTCCCACTAGTACAGGTCACTCAAGGCCTCATCCAACCTGGCCTTGAACACCTCCAGGGAGGGGGCAGCCACAACTTCCCTGGGCAACCTGTTTCAGTGCCTCACCACCCTCACTGGAAAGAACTTCCTCATAATATCTAGTCTAAATATATGCTTAATAATTCCTAATTCCTAGAGCCCTTGCTCTATGGAGCAGCATTGATATTTTTTTATTTTAGTGTTACCTCTGAGTTGTATTTAATTTTCTTGTGGAAGAATGATTTGAATATTTTTTTTCCTCTTTAGAAATATTCTGTGCTAGTGTAATAAATATATGCTATAACAAACCAGCTAATTCTGTGTTCTCCTTTGCTTCTTGTAGGCTGGCACCGATGCGATTATATACACTGTCGAAACGGCATTTTGTCCTGGTGTTTGTAGTATTCTTTGTTTGTTTTGGTTTGACAGTCTTCATAGGAATAGCAGGTAAGGATATTGTCTTTTTAAAAAGGTTACAGTTCTTGTAGGCTTTGTCTAAACCTATTGTATTCACAGATGTATTTAAATGCTGATGAGCTTGTTGCCCGTGAGATGTTTGAGGAAGCATTACTTTTGACAGGAAGGGGAAAGTGTTTCTTCCATTTTATTTTTTTCACAGGAGCGCTACCTTCACGGATTTGGCATTTGGACCTGCTTTGCAGGGAAGAGTCAGTCAAGTAAAACAAAACCAGCTTCAATGTATTTTTTCAGCAGAGTGCTACATTAATTTTCTTCTTTGTATTTCAGTCTGTAAAACAGTGGTGCTAACCACTTATTTCCTCTGAGGAAGCTGTTGTTTGTAAAACCTTCTGAATGTTTGAGTGATAAATGCCACGGAAATAGAAAATATTTTAGTAACATGAAAATATGAACTTCTCTTATCAAACACCTATGAGCTTAGGTCTCTGGCTTCAGAGACCTTTACAGAAGTTGTAACATGACCAGGGAGGCTAAGCACTTGGTGCCTGAATACTTACTCTGGAGATCAGAGAGAGTTGTGAAAGTGTGGTCCACAAAGATGCAGTGGTGTTAAGTAGATGTGAAGTGTGGAAGCCCCCATATTTCATGCCAGAAAGCACTTCTAGATCTACAATGAACTTGAAAAAGAAGTCAACATGCTGTCACTGCAGCATTAATAAACTGATACTCTTCTATCAGGATAACTTTGTCTACACAGAAGTGACAGACAGGGCAAGGTGAAGGGAGGGACTTACAGTCATTAAACAACCCTCAGCCCACTCTTATAAACAATATAAGAATTATTTAAGCATATGACTACCTCCCCTGACTTTACAGCTTGTTTCCACATCACCCAATGTGCTCTCTGTACCACTTATGACGTCCCTTGACTTTCTGTAGTACTGTTTCTACATATACCCTCTCCTTCACTTGCTCTAGAGTGAGAGGAGCTGCCCAGGCCTGGAACTCATCTGTTCCTGCCTGGAAAGAAGAGGGAGCTAATTGGAGACAGCTGCTTGGGTTACAATGCCCATCCGTGCCTGGTAGGCAGTGCATTTGTCGTACTGACATTAAATAATAAAATTTGTCTGTGAAATAAACCCTTCTTTTCTGTTGATTGATTTATTGTAGCAGCCTTAGGGCCAAACAGACCTTCAGTTCATAAAAGTTAACCACTGATATTCCTGTAACTTGCCTAAAGGGTATTATTTGGTCACTAAAATACTGTAAAAATACAGTTACAAAGAAATATGTTATATGAATGATAAAGGGGAATAAATGGAGTTACTTAATTTAGTATCACTTAGCTATTTGGCTTGAAAAATGAACCATGTTTGGAATTGTCTGTCTAGTTACAAGAAATGCAAGAATGTTGTTTTACATGAGACTAGGCAAAAAGCAGTACTCCTCAAAGAGAAAGCTGAGTGTTTCATTCTTAATCAGTAGCAGAACCTGAAAGAGAGCTCTCTTGGTATGTTGCCTTGCATCTGCATCCAGAATGAGCTGGTGATGTGGTTGCCTTTGGTCAAGGGACTGCCATAAGCAGGACTTGGTCATCTGTACCACACAAGGGTCTCACAACTTGCCTGTGATCCCCTTCAGGAACTGGTATGACTTTGGGATTCTTGTGTCTGATTGGTTAGCTGGATAGTTTTGCTGATGAAGCATGAATACTGTTCATTATTATAACTTAATTATTTTTGAAAGAATGCTGTTTACCGTGGGAGGACACCCACTGAACACTTGGTGTGATTTTTTTTAATGGCTGTAGTTGACAGCTTCTTGCTTCCAGTGAATGGAGGGAGGAGCACCAACAATAGGGTGCAGCCTGAGCACAACTCACCAAACCCACTAAGTAAATGAAAAAGTGAGAGATACATCTGTATTTCCTGTGCTACTGGAATATGCCGTTGTCCATACTCAACATCTCTACCTGCAGCTTGGGAGTTCTAGCAGAAGTCTTTCTTCTCATCTGAGAAAACATGACAGTTTAATCTGAGGTGGCTTTTACTCTGCTTCTAGTAACCCAAGACAGATGCAGCCCTGTGTTTTGAGGTTTTTTTCCCCCTAAATTCTACTTACTTTCTTTTTGTTTTCCCAGTGGATCTATGTTATATTTGGAGTGAGGGGAGTGCAGGGAAAATCCAGCATGCAGAGCTCATTTTCTGTACTTGTACATTTTTCCTGTCTACCACCTAAAGGCTGCTTTCAGATGTGGTTCTGTTAATTGAGCAAGACTAAAAGAAAAACAGTAACAGAGTGATCATAATTTTTTAATAACATGACCATGGCATCATTTTGCTCAGTTGCTTTAGAGGACTTTAACATACTGCTTGCTAGAGAGCAGCAGTTATAACCATAGAACTTTTTTTTTTTTTCTTTTTTGATTGCCACTCTTAAAAACTGGGGCTATGATCTCTCTTCCTCAATATTAGTTCATATCTAATGGTAAAAAAAAAACCAACTTAAAAAAAGGCTCATTCTGTTGTTTTTGTTAAGATTTAATTACTGAAATCCAATGACTTATCAACTGTGAGCACTTTTCTGAAATTGAATTATGCTTTTCTAAACAACAGTGCTTTCCAAAAATCTACCTTGTTTATATGTACATCAGTGGTGCAGAACTGACATTATGGCGTGGTCATTAGTGAATATTGAATTGTAACTCTACTGTGAAGCTTTTGAGTGTGATGAGGGAAATTCTTCATTTTGCCATTTAAAGTCTTTGAGGTGGTTGATACTGTAATTAGGGTGGTTATAAAAGCCCAAGCAATGCTGTGTGTTTAGAGCTGTCATGGCAGCTAACCTAAAAAAAACTTCTTGCACAGAACAATCCCATGTTGCTCATTTATTAATTTCCTTCTTTTCTGCTGTTTCTCTGTGGTAATTTTGAAGTCTTTGTGGAAAACTGCTTTTCTTGCATAAGTTTTTAAATACTAGATTTGTCACTGAAACAGTAGTTTTTGAGGATTAGTAAATTATATGAAATTACCAGACCAAGTAAGTAAGGAGAGAGAGCATTTGGACAGAGAATTTTTTTTACCCTAGTACACACATGTATGTCCCACTTATGTCCCTGCCTGCTTTACGTCTCATCTGTGGTGGTTCATGTCTTGGTACATGGATACAGATCTTTTCCTACTCTTCCCTTTCGTTTTTCTGGTTTAATCCTTTCATATATGTAGAAATGCATGGATGAGCACATACTTTGTGAATGTACATATAAGCATCCATTCCTCTTCTTCCCAGTACCATGTGCTCTTTCATACCTAAAGAAAGCTAAGGGGAAACAGTACCACTGTCTACAACAGCCTTATGAGAGGATACACAAAAGATGGTTCTCACTTCTCAGAGGTGTATGATGATAGAGTGAGAAGCAACAGACACAGCTTCAACACAAGAAATTCCAATTAGATGTTAGGACATTTTTCTTAGTGTAAGAGTGGTTAAGTAATTCAGTCAGTTGCCCAGGGAGGTTGTGGGAGTCTCTGTCTTTAGAGATGTTCAAGACTTGACTAAACATGGCCCTAAGCAATCTAATGTAATTAAACAAGAGAGTAGACTAGAAGGCTTCTGGAGGCCTAACATAAATTATTGTTAGATTGCTTTCCACTTACTGCATGCAGAAATAGAAGTAGAGTGTGAGTGGATGGATGCAGTTGATCAGCACATGTTAAATGTGTGTATCTGTATCCAGAATGATTGGAGGGATAGCTGCATAAAAAAAGTTGGTAGTGAGCTGAACATCTTCTATTACAATTGGACATGAAACTCCATTGATTAAATGGGTTCTCTGTTTTAGAATAAATTGTTTATAGAACTTTTATGTAGTTATGTTTATGTAAGTAATGTTAAACATAATATATTTTGCCTCAGATTCTGTAGAAAAAGAGGGGCCTGATAGTTTGAGAACCATTCCTAAACAAGCATTAAACATGTTGGTGTCTTGGCTTGAACAGATCAATGCAATGAAAATCCAGCATGGGCCATATAGTACTGTAACCGTGACTGTGTAAGCAAGTACACTACACAGTGCATTAGCATCGTGCACTGAAACACAATGGGATGTGTTTGCCCTGGTACCTAAGCTTTAATGCAATGTATTGTCGATGTTATGGTCTATGTAAATCAGGCAATGGTGGTAGTTTGGCTATAGAAACTTATAGTGCAGTTAAATATGCTGCTTTTTTTCAGATGTGTTTTGCAGCACTTGTGCTTCAAGTTACTGTAGCAACAGCACCACTGGTGCTTAGCTAGTGTGCTGGTTTGAGGCTAATTGGAATATTTTAATAGACAAAGTTGCACTATAGGCTGTGAAAGGAAAACATCATGATGTCTACTTCACTCATACGCTTGCTGGAGAATTGTTTGGGAACACTAACCAAAACAATAGATAAGTCAGTCTCTCTCTGGCTCTTGCTGGAACAGGAGCTGCTGGTGGGATCTAGCAGCTTCTGGGCTCTGGCTCCTCTGCTGATTAATCCTCACTAACCACTTTTCTTCTAACCCTCCTGGCCGATCTTCCTAATTTACCTTGCACGTAAGGCAAACCTTGGGGAAAGGTACAGGGGTGGGGAGAAGGTGGAAGGGTGGTTGGGAGCCCCTCCTGGGGTCTCTGATTTCTGGGAGGGGAGTTGTGTTGCTGTATTACCTTTTACTTGTATATTTCTGTAAATATTCTGTATATAGTGTAAATATCTGCTGTGCATTTGTGCAAAGCTGTAAATAGAGCTTCATCATTTAACTTCCAGCCGACTGAGTGCTAGTCTGGGTCATTTTACAAAGTGTGGGGGGGTGGGCAACTCCCAAACCTTCACAGCTAGCTTTCTCTCTACCTGGGTACTTTCATGACTGCAGCATACATCTTAGCTTGGGAGAAACTACTGTGTGGTTTGCTGTGGTAGTTTAGAGAACATATATGAAGACTTTGACATGGACTTCTTGATTTATAATTTATTTCCTATTCAATCATGCCTAGAAATACTATGGAAGAGAGTCTTAAAGGAACATTCAGGCTAAGTTTATTAATGATAGTGAAATGTCTAAATGATCTAGCCTTCAAGGATGCTATTTATTTGCCTTGCAGGGAGATTTTTTTGTTCAGTGTTTAGAAATGCTATATTTATGTCATTGCTTATCAGTAATATGGACACTTCAATAGTGTTTTGGTTTTTTCCTTATATATTCTGTAGGTCCTAATGTAATTGAAACTTCTGTAGCAAGAACTCACTCAAATAACAGCCTAAAGGTAAGTGTTAATAAATGTAATTGCATTACATGAATGACTTTATTTGACATCAGTAGTGTTAAACATTCCCCTCTTTCCTCATAATTATTTTAAGTATTTAAACTGTTACCAGAACACTTCTTGGCCACATGGTGCTTTCTAGTTGGAAATTCAATGTGCAGTGTTGTGCTACCACTGTGCTACATCATGAGTGGCCCAGCAGCAATTTCTGGTCTCTTACTTTTGTGGCCAAGTAAAGAATTCTGTGATGAAACAGCAATTTCTGATAAAGTAATACTTGAGTGTTGATGGGATTTCCTGGTGAGTTCATGTTGGAGATTCTTGTAGGGGGTCCAGGCATAGAACTGAGGACATTAATTGCCACTCAGAGCATTATTTTTCAGTTTAAGTTCTCCTTCTTGTGATCTTCTTTTCTACCAGCTGAGAAGGAATATTGCTTTTTCGTTATGATTGTTCGCTGTCATGTGACCAAGACACAGAATCTGGCTTCCTAATATGAACCTTCACATTCATCTTCTTGAAACCTTTCATATTTTGGTTCTTGCTTATTGCATTTTCATCTCTCTGCTGTCAGCCTAATATTTAAAGTAATTTTCATGAAAGCACTAAAAAGGTTCTGTTGGTCTGGGATTCTTTTGGTTCTTTTTAAGTACATTTTCTTTAAATATACTGAAGGGCTTCTCTTTTTGGTCTGTTAGTCACCTATATATATTCAAATTGGTACTGTATTATGTTTTGGTTTGCTTTGTTTTAAAGCATGTTTTTGTATCAAATAAGAGAAGTCTTTCCTACATGCAGGTTTTATCTTCCATGCTTTTGAAATGAATGGGGGATTTTTAGAAAACCCGGTGGAAAATGTCACTTTCCTGAGATCCTGAATTTGATTTTTTTTTTGTGGGAAGTGCTAGAAATTATTTTCAAGCTAGGTCTTGGGATTTTGTTTTTCAGATCAGGACTTTTTTGTTTATTACTGCTGCATTTATTTGCTTTAAGTAATCATACTTTTCCTTGCTGCTGTGCAAAAATACATGTGTTGTTTAAGCTGCTTCTCTGAAAGATCTATATTTGAGCTGCTTATCATATTCTCTACAGAGTAGCACATATTACATCTATAAAAAAAATTATAAATGTCATTAGCAAGCCTTTCATTGTTGTAACTACAAGTCTATCATGTAACTGCATAATGGCTGCTGCTAATCTTGTGGGTTTTTTTACAGCTGAAGCCATTTAATTTAAGTTCACCGCCATTGTCTACCTACAATCAGCAGCTGTGGCTGACCTGCATACTTGAGTTGAAGCAGGATTACGGTGAGAATCTTACCTAATTCTTGGAAAACTACCATAGCAACCTGTACATTGTGTCTTTAATTTTGTCTGTCACATGCATGGCCCTGCTGCTTTCTGGCTAGAGTTGGTAGCTTTTAACTCTTGATACATTTTCTCACTCTCCACTCCCTGCATCCAGTAAAGACATGGACAGTACCGATCTTGAGAACTGGAAACAACAGGTATATGCAATAAGTTGTTTGTTATATCTGTGAAAGCAGCAGTGTTTAGAGAATGTGTCTCTCTTCCTTCATTTTGGGAGGACTTAGATGTGTACATTGTATTTGTAGTAATTTTTTCAGTAAAACTTCTCTGTAAGTATGTGAGAAATGCTATATTTGTAATTTTTAATTTGTTAAGATTCCATACAGGGCATTTGTGACTTATTACCTGATTATATAAGTAAAAAGTCTTGTGGCTTTTTAATTAATATATTAGACCCCTACTCCAGTAAAGTATAACTGAATAACTTTGAGGAATTTCTGGATCTTATATGTGCTTTATGTTTGGGACTCTATTCCTGCATAAACAACAGTTAAATGTTTTCTCTTTTAGTTACAGTATCCCTCAAAAAGAATGTTACTATGACAGTGAAAGTCCTCGGGGTGGTGAAGGACGGAAGCACACCATATGTCAATAATCAAGTTCACAATCGGACCAGGTTGCTTAGTTGTGCGCAAGTATGTGCCCGCTTAAACCAGACTCTGATGCAGTACATTGTCACATTACACTGCAAATGAGAGGAATACAGACTTTAAGCATGCCTCAGGAAACACTCTGGAGTGTAATTTTATTTGTAATTGCAGCTTAGCTAGTAATGCTACCTACCTATTAATCTTTTTCTCTTTACTTCTATGACTTGTGTCTGTTACCTCTTAAAGACTGTGCTCCCTTGTTACAGTAGCTCTCTTGTCAGCAAACTAGCGTGTCCTCCTTAGTCACCTAAACACATTTAGAAGAAGATGGGGATATTATATTATACTGTTGGATATAGGGTTCCAAAGAAAAAAAAAATTCTCCTCTAACACCTAGCAGCAAGTCTGGTTAAAGTCAGCTGGCATCTTCTGTTCTGAAAAAGCCACATTTCTTGCTCCCCATTAAGGAATTTTTAACGTTTTGAATTTCTAATATAATTTTCACACAGAATCGCAGAATGTTAGGGGCTGGAAAGGACCTCAAGAGATCATCTAGTCCAATCCCCCTGCCAGAGCAGGATCATGAAGGAACACATCCAGGCTGGTCTTGAGTATCTCCAAAGAGGGAGACTCCACAACCCCCTTGAGCAACCTGTTTCAGTGTTCTGTCACCCTCACAACAAAAAAAGTTTTCCTAATGCTTCCCTGGACCTTCCTATGCCTCAGCTTCCACCCACTGCCCTTTGTCCTGTCATTGGGCATCGCCAAGGAGAGCCTACCTCCATACTCTTGGCATTCACCCTTTACATATTTTAAACATTAATGAGGTCACCCCTCTCTCCTCTTCTCCAAGCTGAAGAGCCCCAGCTCCCTCAGTCTCTTAAGGAAGATGTTTCACTCCCTTAATCATCTTCATGGCTCTTCACTGGACTCTTTCGAGCAGTTCCCTGAGGTCCTTCTTGAGCTGAGGGGCTCAGAATTGAACACAGTATTCCAGATGCAGCCTCACCAGAGCAGAGGGAGGGGAGAACCTCTCTCAACCTTCTAACCGTAGCCCTTCTAATACACCCCAGAATGGCAATGGCCTTCTTGGCCACAAGAGGACATTGCTCGCTCATGGTCAATCTACTAGGACCCCCAGGTGCTTCTTCCCTTCATTGCTTTCCAGCAGGTCAGTCCCCAACCTGTATGGGTCCACAGGTTGTTCTTTCCCAGGTGCAAGACTCTGCACTTGCCCTGCTTGAACTTCATTACATTTCTTCCTTCTCAACCCTCCAGCCTGTCTTAAATCTTGCTGAATGGCAGCACAGCCTTCAGGTGTGTCAGCCACTCCACCCAGTTTTGTGTCATCAGCACACTTGCTAACAGTGCACTCTGTGCCCTCAGCCAGGTCATTGATGAAGAGTACTGATCTCAAAACTGACCCATGAGGGAACCTGCCAGACACAGGCCTCATTTTCACTGAAATTTTGAAAGGTAGAGAGATACAAACCAGCTTCTCCAGATGCAAATCTGTTAGGATGGGATAGATAACAGTTTTTTTGTGATAAGTGTATAATCAAATGTTTTCTATTTTGTATATATGTGTACACATATATATGTGAAACTTGCAGAAATTAGATTCCATTAGACATAATTACACACAGCCAAAAGAGCAATGTGCTTGGGCTTTCTCTTTCCTTTTGTTAACTTTTAGAAATAAGTTATGACTCACACCTCACAGTCTCATGATCCTGAGGATTGACTGATCCTCCAAGAAGGGCATTGAGGTGCTGAAACATGTCCAGAGAAGGGCAACAACGCTTATGAAGGGTCTGAAAAAAAGGTTTGGTGAGGGGCAGCTGAGGGAACTGGGGTTGTTTTGTCTGGAGAAAAGGAGGCTGAGGGGAGGCCTCACTGCTCTCTACAACTCCCTGAAAGGAGGCTGGAGCCAGGTGGTGGTTGGTCTCTTCTCCTTACTATCAGGTGATAGGACAAGAGGGAATGGCCTGAAATTGTGCCAGAGGAGGTTTAGGTTGAATATTACAAAAAGTTTCTTTCCTGCAAGAGTGATCAGGCATTGAAATAAGCTTACACATGGGAGGAGTTGCCTTACTTGGAGGTGTTCCAAAAATGTGACACTTTAGACCATGGTTTAATGGCAGCGATGGTCTTAGGTTACTGGTTGGACTTGATGATCTTCGAGGTCTTTTCCAATCAACAAAATTCTACGATAGAGTTACTTGGATCATTCGTAGTACTGCAAGCAGTTACTTTCATCAGCTGAAGTGAAAAGCCGGCCTTGTTTATTGGTTGAACTTTTTTGATCCTGCTGGCTAACTTTATCAGTTTCTTCTGCTTTGTCTGCTATCTTTCAGGAAAGTCTTTATCTGTGGGTCTTAACTGAGTCTTAAGATTGGACTTGGCTGTGCTAGGTTGACAGTTGGACTTGGATGTTCTTAAAGATGTTTTCCAACCTAAACAGATCTGCGAAGCTATGACAAATAAAATCAGTACCTGACCATTTAGAAACACATTCTCCAGTGTATACTAATAGTTATATTCTGGGATAAATTGAAGGCATTCATATACTACTTCTTCAATTTTTATGACCACAGAAATGCAGTGAAATCATTGTTGTTCACCTTGGCTACCTGAACTACACTCAGTACAATGTGTTTGTTAGCTTTGAAGACCTGAGGTTAACAGACCACATCAAGAATGTTACTTTCACAGTAAGTATCAAGTTTTATACTAGCAAAATAATTATCTTTAATTACTGATGCTGTAGAAGTCTGCTTTAACTGTAATTATTTTGTTTCTTAGGATAACCATAAAGATGCATCTTAGTTAATTTTTCTGTCATTACTAATGAGAGAACTATTTTCACATTTGCTGTTAATAAGAGTCTAGACTAGTTTTATAACTCTATAAAGAAAGATTCTTCTTTCAGAGCTGCTAATGCTGTTTTCTGGAACAGATTAATTTAGTCTTATTCCTGGGAGATATTTTTAACAGTAGGCAAGCTAGACTGGAACATCCAGGTTCCTGCATTTACTTTACAGAGATGTTGCTGCTCTAAAACATAGTATTTTTTTCAGCCTTTCCAGGAGCTGTATCTCAATTAGCAATATTTTTCCAGACTTTACAAAAGCATGGGCTAGAAAGATGGAACAAACTCAAAGGAATGTTTTTGTTGTTGTTGTGACAGTGATTATGGGGAAAAGTGTTTATTCAGCTAAAATAACCAGGCTAAAAAAATAGTAATTCACTAAAATAATCCATAGTGAAATAACTATTCAGTTCATAGTGCTAAAGCTGGCTTATAAAATAGTTACATCATCAGTGTGTGCTGAATGACTCCAGAAAGAAATTTGGAAACATTTGCATTGGGAGAAAATGGAACCAAACCAAATGTATAACACAGATTACTATGGAATAGTCTACCTGCATGCAACATTTTGAATGTCAGAGCAAATAGCAAGCAGAGTCTTACTGTAAAGCAGGAGTGGGTTTTGTAAATTAACTTCCTGAATATTCATATTTGTAGTATTTTAGTGCATAAAGCACACCATTAAAAATAAGCTGTTAAGGGGAAGAATCCCTAAACTTAGAAACCCTTTGTGTAGTTCCAGATTTCAAACAGGGCAAAGTGTTTGAGCATTTATAGTTGTACAATTTATTTTCTTGATTTGCAGGCATCCTTTAAGGCAGACTTGTGCACAAACCCAAAATACCAAAATCCAATGCCCTACTTTTCTGCAGCAACTAAAATCATAGAATCATAGAATGGTAAGGTTGGAATGGACCTCAAGGATCATCTAGTTCCAACCCCCTGCCATATGCAGGGACACCTCCCACTAGTACAGGCTACTCAAGACCTCATCCAACCTGGCCTTGAATCATCCATTTATTTCAATATTAACAATGGTTTATGGTTATCTCCATTTAAATCTTAGACTCCTTAGAGGTGCTTTAATATATGACAGCATAATGGATATATTATCAAAGTGGCCAGGGTAAAAGAGAAGCAGGAATATTTGATCATCTTTTCATTAGATAGTCCTATGAGTATGAATTTATCTTTGCCTTGTCCCTGGTGGAATTGGGTTATACAATTCAAAAAGCCAGAGAACTTTTCAATATCTGTAGAAAGTGCTGATTGTTGATGTTGTGTGTACCCTGCCAAAGCTTTGTTCATCATGCTATTTTTCTTCTGTTTTCTTATAGTGGAAGACCTACAATCCAACTTTTTCACAAGTGGAAATATGGTTCCGCTTTGTCTTTGTAGTTCTTACTTTTATGGTCACGGTAAGATTTTGTTTCAGTTTTTCTGGAGCTGTTAAGAATCCTCTTTAGTGTTGTGTTCAGGAACTTAACCTCAGGCAGCAGAGGTGAGATATCACTGAAAGGGTGTAAAGAATTCTATGATTCTATGAATTATTTTTAAAATACTTCTGTAGTTGCTGCTTTTATGTTTTTACAAGTCATATTGAAGGGATATTAAGAAAAGAGGATGTGAGAAGAACTGATTTTTTTTAATTGAAGAGAAAGAATTTTGCTTAAACAAAGGAAATTCTTATTAGATGCTAGAAAAAACATATTTTTGCATCGCAGGTAGGCTCAGACATGGCAACAGACTGCCCAGAATGTGGGCTGTCTCTGAAAATGAGCAGAATTCCATTGAATATAATCATGATCCAGTATCTGAAGGGGGCCTACAGGAAGGCTGGGGAGGGACTATTTACAACGTCTTGCAATGACAGGACTAGGGACAGTGGGTTTAAACTGGCAGAGGGAAGATTTAGACTAGATGTCAGGAAGAAGTTCTTTAGAGTGAGGGTGGTGAGGCACTGGAACAGGTTGCCCAGGGAGGTTGTGGCTGCTCCCTCCCTGGAGGTGTTCAAGGCCAGATTGGATGAGGCCGTGAGTAACCTGTACTAGTGGGAGGTGTCCCTGCCTATGGCAGGGGGTTGGAACTAGATGATCCTTGAGGTCCCTTCCAACCTTACCATTCTATGATTCTATGATGTAACTTTACAGTCAGCACTGCCTTTTGTGTAAGGATGGGCCAGATGACCTGTAGAGGCCACTTACAACCTAAATCATACTACAGTTTAGATTATCTCTCTCCTCCAACCTGGTTTTGCTTCTGGAAGTGTTGGGGGGGGCGGAAAATTATCAAAAAACAACCAAAAAACCACCATAAAATTTCCAAAGCAGAATGTTCAAAGTAAGGAAACTAAATCACTAAACACTTGTGTAGTGTCTTCCTCACAGAGATGATGTCACTCAGCAACTATGAATGTGATTTGGTATCTGTTGTTTTTTGTTTTTTTAAAGTGAGTTCAAGTAGAAGTTGTTAGTAATGTGTGACCAGTAAATAGGCAACAACTCTTCATACATTGTTGATTTGCAGGGTACTAGCTGGTTTCCTTCTCAGTTTGCCTGAGAAATTAAGTAATTTGCTTTGGGATAAGGCAGCAAACAGGAAGCAGAAGTGAAAGCTAGGAGATGTGGCTATTTTACACTGCTCTCAGTAGCACAGACCTTGTGAAAGACTACAGCATTTGCCACGTGCTGTGTTCTCTCTGTTCGAAACTGTTCGAAAACCATTCAGGCTGCATTCCTTCCTTAGACATTTTTGTTGTTGTTTTGCAGTGTCTGTTTGCACATTCCCTGCGGAAATTCTCCATGAGAGACTGGGGTATTGAACAGAAATGGATGTCCATCCTCCTTCCCCTCCTGCTACTTTACAATGGTACTTGTATCCTGGAATTTTTAGAAAAGCTTTGCTCTTGTTTTGCTTTGCTTTGGTTTTGGTTTTGGTTTTGGTTTTGGTTTTGGTTTTGTTTCGTTTTGTTTCGTTTAAAAAAAAAAGGTGAAAAGGAATTTGGTTTTGAATTCCCAGCAGCTGTTACAAGGAAAAAGAACCAAGTGACCCTTTTAAGTGTATCAAATTCAAGGGCATAATGAATAGATGGATATCATTCTCAGTCATGTGAATGCCAGTGCTTTTGTTTAAAGTTCTGGTTGGAATACGTAGCTGCAATTCCACTGAACCTTTCATATAGCAGCATGTGAATGCAATTTGTATTAGCTGAGTCATCTTCATTTTCCACTTCAGTTAAAAGTGGAGACTACTTTTAGTTTAGTAAACTACATCAAATTCTAACACTCATAGCAGTACCAAAAGAATTTTTGCCTTTCAGTCATTGCATGATAATATTTTAGGTCATCACCAAGAACAGTGGTTTAGTATAAAGTGTAAAACATTAAATCTTCCAGAAATGTTGGCAGCCATTTCAGATTATATCTAAAGCAACAGAGAATTGCTGCTGGAGGTAGCATTGTCTTTGTGAATTACTTTAAGATATAGCAAACTTCAGTATAATTTATTGGTGTAATTTGAAAAGTCTAGGGGTTTCTATTCCTCTGAAGATATATTCTGCATTACCTTTCATAATGGCAAAGACTGTGCTTTTCCCCCTCTCTGTGACTGTTTTTCTCTTATTTTGTTACAGATCCATTTTTCCCCCTTTCTTTTCTGGTGAACAGCTGGTTTCCTGGGATGCTGGATGATCTATTCCAGTCACTGTTCCTGTGTGCATTGTTGTTATTTTGGCTTTGTGTATACCATGGTATAAGAGTGCAGGTGAGAGTGCAGTATTACCTGCTACTTACTGAAAATACAGTACTGGGTTTTTTTCAGTTCTCTCAAAAGGTGACAAAAATTAACTCAAAAGAGATATTTGTTTTATTCTTAAAGTACCATGTGACACATGAAGTGAGATAAAATGTTTTGTGGTGCAGTATGTATTGTCTTGGTGCTACCATGCCTAAATGAGACAGATGAGAACGTAGTCTTCAGAATTATAATGGTGTTATGCTGTGCTCTTGTATGAAAGGTTTTATTGCTTTCCATGATGGTTAATTGTTTTTTAAACAACTTTTAAATACTCCATAAGATAAATATGAATTCTGGAGCATATTTGCAGTATCAGTAAAATATATGGGCCCCTATAAACAGAATGCTGCAAATTTACTGCATCTTATTAACACAAATGATAGAATTTTATGTCTTCTGTAATGACTCATGCAGATAAAAATACAGGTGAGTTTCTTAATCTAGTTCATGCTGAACAAAACAAAGATTATGATTATTTTATTCTGTCAAGAATTAATGAAACCTGAAATGTGGGTTCACTCCTTCACCATAGTGTTATTTCTCAACAGGGGGAAAGGAAGTGCTTAACTTTTTATCTGCCCAAATTCTTTGTTGTTGGACTGTTGTGGCTGGCATCCGTTACATTGGGAATATGGCAAACGTAAGTAGTTTAAAATTTAATGCAAAAGTAGCAGCTGAGAGATCAAGAAAGAGAAGATTGATTATAATTAGTGGTGTTTGTTTCTTAATGCTCTGATTGTGATACAGGAATAGAGTTCAGATTTGTACTCTTTCCGTTTTGCAGTATTGTGACTGATTTGAAAACAGAATTTCCCATGGATCTAGTAGTTCATAATTTTATAAATCAGAATGAGCCAAATCACAACTTTACCAATATGTTATGGCTCTCAAGATTTTAGTATTTGAAGCAACATTTTTTTTTTTATGGTTAACTCTTACAGAGTTTGACCAACCAGTAATTACACCTGCACCATTGGTGTTGACACTGACAATAAAGCTATGCCATCTCTCCTCAAAACTCTTTTTTTTTTTCACTTGGTTTAGTATTTATTTTTTTTCAAATTTGTTGTGTTAAAAAAGATGTCACACACAAACCTTTCTGAATTTTGGTACATTTATAGGTTCTAATCCATTTTAGTCTCAAGTATTTGTCTCTTATTTTACTTCTCAGAGGGAAGATAAATTCTAACCTTTGCCATGCTGTTGTATATTGCTGAAAGCAGTGCAGTTGTAGGAAATGCTCATGCTAATCCCAGCAGAATTGTTATGAGGGAAGGGCTTACACCTCAATAATTTAAATATAATTCTTACCACCAAGGGAAAAAAAATACAACATCCTGAAGGCTTTTAGGAATTTAGAAGATTATACATTTTCTAAATAAGACATGCTCACAACTGAAATCCTCAACATTGATTTTGGGAAGGAGGAAGATGGTAGGTGCTGTAAATTGTCATGGAGTCGGTGGCATTGCACCAACTTATACAGTCAAAACCTTTAGTTATAAACTCTCTATAGTCACTTTAAACCTGCTGTTTGTTAGTGGGTATCTTGGTCAGTGTGGCTTTTTGGGCTTGTCTTTCCTAATGGTGTAAGTATCACCTTTTCATTTTGAATCTTTTCCAGTGTAAATGAAGTACATGATCCTACATATCAATACAGGGTTGACACAGGTAATTTCCAGGTAAGTCAGATATGTTTACTTGCTATTAAATTGTCAGGTGGAGTTAGGCAATACCGAAGATAAATTTTTCGATTTATATTCTGTATTCAGTATCTGGAGGGAGCCTACAGGAAGGCTGGGGAGGGACTGTTTACAAGGTCTTGTAATGATAGAACAAGGGGCAATGGGTTTGAACTGGCAGAGGGGAGATTTAGACTAGATGTCAGGAGGAAGTTCTTTACAGTGAGGGTGGTGAGGCACTGGCACAGGTTGCCCAGGGAGGTTGTGGCTGCTCCCTCCCTGGAGGTGTTCAAGACCAGGTTGGAGGAGACCTTGAGTGAGCTGTACTAGTGGGAGGTGTCCCTGCCTATGGCAGGGGGTTGGAACTAGATGATCCTTGAGGTCCCTTCCAACCTTACCATTCTATGATTCTATTAAAATCTGTCACACAGTTTAGAAAATAGAAAATGCTGTCAGGTGGTCTTATTGTGACTGGAGTACCTCTAATCTTGCTTTAGATCATGCATAGGCCATATTGAGCTCCATCTCAATAAGTAAATAGTCTTAGCAAATATGAAGACTCAACACTGCAAGTTTGTTCATGGACTCATGGCTGTTGGCATTGAAAGAAAATTTTTTAAGCCTCTTATGAAGTCAGTTTTGTACATCTTTACTCCTAAGATCCTCCACTCTAGTATATTTCAGACTTCCTAGTTGTGGAGGATCTGATTTATACAGATGCTTGTGTTATTCTCAGACTGTTTTTAGTAAATCATTGATATTCAACTCACTGTGAACTCAGTGAACAAAGCAATAACTTCTATTAAACATCCTTTCTTTATATTCCCCAAAAGCCTGCCTTGATGTATAGCCATCCTCATTTTGTTCTTCCTTTCACAAGCCTGCTTTCCCTGAATGAATGGACTGTTCAATGACATGCTCTGGGGAATAATTATTTCTGTTGGGGGAAGAAGGAATAGATGGTTCAAAAAAACCAAACTCACACTTTTCTTACAGGGAATGAAAATCTTCTTCCTTGTGGTGGCAACTACATATGTTCTCTACCTTTTGTTCCTGATAGTGAGGGCATGCTCAGAACTTCGTAACATGCCTTATGTTGGTAAGGAGTATTTTTTTGATTCTTCCTTAAAGAAGCTTGCTCCTCCTAGATTTAAGTGTAAATTTGCTAATCACTTTTCTCAATCTTTTCCAGATCTCAGGTTAAAATTCTTAACTGCATTAACCTTTGTAGTGCTCGTCATTAGGTAAGGCTTTTCAATGTAACTTTTACAACCTTTTTTACAGGGCTTTGAATATGTTTTGTTGAGAATAAAATTGTCACTAAAACTGAGAAATGTCTTAAGAACTGCCTGTTATAACAATCATCAATTTTTTTGAGTCCTTTTTGAGACTTTTAGAGATAATATTACATTATTTCTCTTACCACAGCAACACACTGCAAGGTTAAGAGATTCACTGCTGTCTGTAGCACTGAAGTGGTCTGCAGTGCACCATTCACCTGTTTTGGAGCTTTGTAAGCTACACTTAGTCAAGGCAAAAGTTTAGTTTCTTAGATTATTAATTGTCTCACTCGCTCCATGGAGTTATTTCAAGTTGTTGTGATTTTCAGATTGTCCGTAGTGAGTGAAACCTGAGGGAAATAGACTCGGGGGGTGTGTGTGGTTTATTTATGCTTTATTCCATTGACTGCTGACTTAATCACAGAATAACCTCTCTCAATTTAGCATTACAAAAGCAAATGTGTCTGAAAATAGAGGGTCAGCATGTTACCATTATTATTTTCTTCTTCTATACTCTTTTATCAAAACACAGTATGCCTATATGCTTTAACTTGTTTCCACAGCATTGTTATACTCTACCTACGCTTTGGAGCACAAGTTCTACAGGACAACTTTGTTGCTGAGCTGTCAACTCATTATCAGAATTATATCCTTGTGTTGTGATACTGCTCACATAGGAATGTTGTTTTCATGCAGAAGCTATTTTAAAATGATGTACCTAAGGATTGAGATGTTTGACTTGTAGGTGAGCCTTGGAAGTTCAGTCCATTTTGATTCAGGTTTCGTGTCAGCTCTCTGTAAAGAATTAGGAAGGAGATGGTTTCAGTCTGATTTTGTTACATCGTATAAATCACAGCTGCATTTGATACTCTTCCAAAGAGTGAAGGTGTAGATAGGCATGCGTTCAAGTAATTTTAACAAGCTGTGACAAATCTGGCTGTATCTGATTCATGAATTCAGTTTGCTGCTTACCTATCGGCATGGGGTGTCCCAAAACATTTAAGAAGTTAATAGTTTAAAAACCACTTAAAATATGTTTTGATCCAAGACTACGTGTGGAAGAGGTCATAGCAGGGACTTTAAGTGACTTGGGAGAGACTATTTCTTAACGTTTGTTGCCAAACAGGATTACAAACTGTATTTCTGGACCTGAACTATGCATAAGATCCTAGCTGATTCTGCTTTTTTGAAAGTGCCTATGTGACCATCCCAAAATGTTGATGTTCGGACTATCTACAGGTAGTCCTTTCTCCTTCTCAATTGCTCTGCCACAGAACAGCTTTTTTGAAAACAAACAAACAAAAAACCCCACAAAACCCCCACAACAACACCAAAAAAACAGAAACCCAACACCTGAACACCTTCCTTACTCAGCTTTGTTTTGGAATAGCAGGCAGAACTATTCAATTCACCACTCCACCACTCAAAAGTAGACCTCATCTCAGCAAATGTTACTTGATTTAAAGATTGGTCTCCAGTGGGAACTTTACCTTGAAATAACTTGAGTATGTTAGTTGTCGTCGAATTTAAAACATGCAGTTTTGTTTAGCCCTTCGTGCTCTCAAATTGCAGTAAGTTAAATGTTGTTTTTGTTTAAATCCATGTCTTGTTTCCAAAGTTAATATGAGCAATATCCTTGACACTTAGTACCAGCAGAATTCCTATCATTTTACGGTTTATTGAACTTTTATCTCTACACATTAGCCTTCGTGTATTCCCCCTCAAAGAATGCACTATATGGTAAGCGTAAGCAATTTTCTGGCAAACTTAGATGACAAGAGCTGGCATATTAGCAGTGTAGCATCTTGATATTTTGGCTGCCTTGTTGTAGTTTCAGTTTGCTTAAAGTAAACAGAAGAAGCTCCACTGAGCAAATTAGTGTGGGAAACAGGAACTACTGCATAAAATGTATACAACTGATTGGCTAGTGCAGTTCCAATGCACTTAGATCAAGCTGATAATATGATACTTGCATAGAATGCACTAACTTTTCACTGACTCAGAATCCTTAAGGAGCAACAATACTTCATTTGTACTTTGTTCTAACAAAGGTTAATATATTGGTGTGCTGGCAAAGAGGACTCTGAAATACGTAACATGCTGTTAGAAAAGTATGAGTGGAGCTGATCTCTAACATGAGAGGAATTTTGGGGAACTTAATTTTGGGAGAAGGTTGCACAGGGCCTATGTAAAGGGAGATAAAGGCAGTTGGTGGTACCTGTTTTAGCATCTCTGTGTAAAGGATGTAATCTGACTCAGATGACAATTATAAAGTGTTATCCCTCCTTAATAGATAAAGATCTGTAAAATAAATACTTATACCAAGTGCATTCTCAGTTTTAACTGTTCAGTTTAAAATATAGAACCAAGGAATACCTCAGGTTGGAAGGAACTGGAAAAGAGCATCTGGTCCAACCTTTCGTGGGAGAAGGAGTGTAGGTGAGATTATCTAGCACTGTGCAGTCACATCTTAAATGTTGGAGTATGCAGGAGGAAGACAGCAAATAGTAGAGCTGATCCTTTCTCTAAACTCCTTAGAATTTATTTGAATGGAACTATTACAGAATGCTACTGATTTTCCATTAAGAAAGACAGGAGAAATGGTTGAGTGAGGCTCAAGTTAAAAACTTGCTGTTGAGTTGCAAGACGGCAGAAAGTGAAAAGCTGCCCTGAAAAAGATTTATGGCAAATTGCTGGGCTGCATTTTACTTGCATATAAATATGAACTGCAGCCAAGCAGTGCTGATTACACAAGAAGTGAAGGCCGTAAAACAAGGTAAATTGTCATAAATAGCCAATGGAAAGTATGTGTTTCCCCTCATCTTACCATAAAGGTACAAGTCCTTCCTTCTTCTGTTACAACAGTGAAAAATAACTGTCTCTTCACTGACTTGCATAGAAGGGATTACAACTTTGGTCTGATATATTTGTATCTTAGAAACAACCAAGAAGTTAAAGAAGTCTGTGCTTGTTAAAGACATATGAACATACATTCTGAATGATTAGCAAGATCTCTTATGTGCAGGTCGAAATAATATGACATAGGAAACTGCACAAGGGAGATCCACTCGTAAAACATGGAGAATATCTATCAAAAACTGAGATAATTATTTGATCTCCTTAGCTCTTAAAAACGCTATGATGTTGTGGCTGAAGGGTGAAGAATTTCAAGGAGAGAATTCCTATTTGGATACTGTTTTGTTGAATTGTAGTCGTGACTGCCTTCAAAGTTGTCAAGTCTGTTGCTGCAGTGTTGAGTTTGAAGTACAGCCACATTTCTGTATTTCAGCAGCCAGCAGTGTGCTCAGGTGGCCAAGGCAGCCAAGAGTCTTCCAGCCTCTATTGAGAATAATGTTATAAGCAGGATCAAGGAAGTGATTGTCTTCTTGTACCCAGCACTGGTGAGGCCACACCTTGAGGAGTTTTCTCTTTTGGGGCCCTCACTAGAAGACAGACATTGAGGTGCTAGTGCAGGTCCAGAGAAGAGAAACAAAGCTAGTGAAGGCTCTGGAGAATAGGTCTTATGAAGAACAACTGAGGGAACTGGAGTTGTTTAGTCTGGAGAAAAGGAAGCTAAGGGGAGACCTTATTGCTTTCTACAACTACCTCAACAGAGGTTGTAGCAAGATGAGTGTCAATCTGTTCTCTCTAATAATAATCAGCAAGTCAAGAGGAAATGGCCTCAAATTGCAACAGGAGTGTTGTAGATTGGACATTAGAAGAAATTAGGGTTCTCAGATGCTGGAATAGGCTTCCTAGGAAGGTGGTTGAATCCCCATCCCTGGAGGTGTTTAAAAGACGCAGAGATAGGACATGGTTTAGCACCAGACTTTGTAGTTACATACTGGTTGGACTCAACTTGGTGATCTTAAAGCTCTTTTCCAATCAAAACAATTCTATGATTCTGTATTTAATGTGCTAAAATAATCCTTATTTTCCAGAATCACAGTTGAAAGACAATCCTGCTTTTTCTATGCTGAATGATTCAGATGATGATGTGATTTATGGGTAAGACTACAAAATACCTATAGAGAGTTACTTTTGGTGTTATTTTTGTAATGTTCTTTTCCATATTCACTAATTAAGTGAAGGATTTGTGCACTATTAGAGTATTCTGTCTAAGGAACAGAAACAGCCTTATTCTGAAACAGAAATGTCATGAGAATGCATGCTGTTTGGTGGTTTTGGATTTTTTGTTTTTAAGAGGAGTTGTCATGGCACTGATACAAACAGATAAGAAAGTATTAGGATGCTGGGAAGGTCATGGACTGAAGGAAATGGAAGGAAAGGACTTCAAACCAGGAAGGACTGCAGGAATTTGGTGGAGTTAGCAAAGAGGTAGCTCATAAGTAAATGCTTAAGGGAAGGAAAATATTTCTTAAGTGTCCATCACATACTTAAATGAGAATAATCAAATCTAGTATAGCTTCCTGGACTTGTGTGAGTTCAGGTAATATGAGTATTTTATTAGCAGTTAAAAATGCATCTTGATCAGGTGTGTGCTGGACGCTAAACAAACTCATCTACCCCTGATGTGTTCACATCTTACCAAAGACATCAGAGTGGCTGGAATAGTAAGACTGGGGTTACTGCTGCAGCAACCTGGACAAGTTTGTGCTAGACTGAGCTAGCTTGCTTTCATTTAGTGAGATGAGTAGTGGTATTATCAGCTTGCTTCTATACAAGTCCTTGTGAAAAGTGGCTTGTAGTTACTGGAATAACTTCTATTATGGATCATCCTCTGGAGAGAAATCATATATATAGTTCCTATCTCAGCAAGGAATAAAACCAGATACCAGTGTGTTGCCCAAATAACAGTCTGATGCCTCAATGTAGTTTAGAACTTTCCTGGATATTTTGGACTTCCTATTTGAACAACCACGTTCAGAAATTTTAACAATTATGTTTCACAGGAGTGACTATGAAGAAATGCCACTTCAGAATGGCCAAGCTATTAGAGCCAAGTATAAAGAGGAATCAGACAGCGATTGATTGATTTTGATGCAGACAGACTTGTTCAGCTGGAATTAAACCAATTTTGAAGATTTCCTAGATGGACAACTTCCTTGGCTTCCTTACAGTGTGCTGTCATCTGAACACCCAACTTCCAGGAAAGACATCCTGCTTCTTTTTCTGTTTACAAAATGAAAACTGAAATGCTTGAAATGATTATGGTGAAGACTTAAGAAATATAATTTTTTTATACATCATGCAAAATTCCCTGATAGCAGGATGCTTATGGACTAAAATCTTTAAGTCTATTTAACATCTAGAAGTGTTACTGATTATATACCAATTTTTAAATTGGCAGGAAGTGAAGTGTGTTAAAGGTTGTTGTTTTTTATTTTCCCTTTAATGCAAGAAAGCACAGCTTTCCATTCTTCATTTGAAGAGGTCATATAGACTTAAGGCCATTTTTTAACTTAAGTGCACCAAAGTCACCTCAGTGGTGCACTTGTATAATATATGTTTAATAACATGCATTACTGCCACAACAGAAGGGTTTGGGTTTGTTTTGTTTTAAACAGCCCTTTCAAATGGAAATACTTGGGCAGCAACAAACCTCAGAAGGAAGCCAGCACTTTTTTTTTTTTCTTTTTAATATGCTGGAGGAGATTGTTACACTTACAGAGAATAAAGTATGAAAAGTTTCTTAGAGAATTACTGTTTCAATTTTCCAAACACTTAATTTTCAGAAGCTTTTTCCACATCAGAATTTGTCCTTAAGTTATATTAGCAGATAGTTAATTGACATCCTAGGAACAATCATGGTTCCTCATGTATTGAACATGGGTGAGTGTTAGCTTTTGAGCATGTTCTGTCCATAGTTCAGCTTTTATACCACAGTTGTTACCTGTACTGATTCAAACTTTTACTGGCACATTTTTTGACAGTCTGTATTCCAGTCTCTGCTGGAGATTTTACATGGGAATTAAGTATTCCTAATACAATGATGATGCTGCTTTACTTAAAAAGTTTGTTTTCTCCTACATTACTGTTCCGTTCTTTATTTAAGTGGATGCTGTTTGTTTCTAGTACTTTTGTTTTAATGTACTTGTCCTGTCTGAAAGTTCTGGGTTTGTAACTGTGATTTATTCTTACAAAGTTTTTCTGGCCTGCTGCTCTAGAAGACTCAAAAGTCCAGTTAATGTATTAGAAAATGGTGCTGGCTCATACTAGAAAATTGTGCTCATCACTGAGGCAGTTTGAGTAGAAGAGTGCAGTGTAGTCCTACTAGACTTGCTGAATCTTCTTGGGGGAAAAGTAGATTTGTTTGGCTTCATTCTAGACTGTTCTCATTGTGATAACTTATTGGCAGCAACTGAAGATCATGAAGAGGACCAAAGGAGATATGCTTCATGTGGTTGCATCCTTCCTATCATAGATTAGTTCAGATTATATCGGTGCTCTGCTAAAGACAACTGTGCTAAGATACTCTGTGAGAGAGAGAGAGCGAGCGCACACTTTCTAAAATAATGAAGACCTGTGAAATTTTTGAAAGCATTTGATACTTAAAACTTGTGGTACCAGGGATCATTTGTTTGTTAGAAGCCAAAGTACTGCTGCTGGGGTGGAGGGGAAGGTTTTCCCCCTTTAATTTATGAATGAACTGTTGTCATTAGTTAGTTAGAAGAACATATCATAAAATACTAAAGTAGTATTTCAAGTTAATGTTTTTGGTTTTTTTTCTCCCAGTGAATTAGCTGCAGTTTCAGCACTTCCTGTTACAGTTACTCACAAGTTTGGAAGATGACTTTTGTCTCTTGAAAGTGGAGAGACCATGCTCATTTTTATTGTTTCCCAGATGACTCTTGAGGTTTACAGCTGTTAGAATTTGCACAGTCAGACTTGGGAGCCAACTACAAATACTTTGCATACTCCCAATTCTTTTGGCTTCAATTGGAGTAATAGTGGGTAAGGAATTAGGTCTTCAAAAATCAGTATTTATGTGACCCTTATATATTCAGATCTCATAATGTTTAATTCAGTTCTAAATTGTGCTGAAGAGAGAAGATGCTTGATCTGACCTATGTGCAAAGTATACTGATGTTTCTTATCACAGTCTGAAAATGGTTCTTACAGGAACATTACAATATGGAGTGAAAGCTGCTTGAGAAAGTAGGTGACATAAATTCACCTCCGAGTACTGTAACCTAAGGGTGAAACAAAAGGTATCTCGATAAGAAACTAGTCTGCCCTTCCTTTAATTACTGCTAAAATTACTTAAATTACTGTATCTCCATTACTAGTGGAACTGTCAAAAATGAGAAAGTATGCAAAAAGGCCTCAGCATACAACATTCCTGCTCTAGAGAAAATGCTATCTATAAAATAATTGCAAGACCTCCACATACAGGGATTGAGAGGGACTTTTAAGAAATCAATGACTCAGTGTGTGCCATTCATGGCAACCCTTTTCTGTAGTATTTGCTATAAAAATACAGTTGCTGTTTGAAGTTGTTGGAAACAAAGAAGTGGAAGCACAAGGCTTAACACTAAGGAGCAGCTAGTGCAACAGACACATGGCATTAATACTGAGGAAAATGGGAGGATGGTTCCATCTAGGGAAGACTTTGATCTGTTGTCTTTCTCTGAGCCAAAAGACAACTTTGTAGCTGTAGTCACCTGATTGTTCCCCCACTTCCTTTTGCTTATACCAGTAATAACCTTTGCGTTACTGTAAGGTTTTTTTAGAAGTTTGTAAATATGTAAAATGAAAATATGGAAGAACTGTATACCAAAATGGTATCAAGATGTGTAAGATAAATGCTCTGTTTAATAAGCAGCTGTAATTAATACTGCTTTGAGAAAGTATGCATGAGGACATGTGTTAAATATTCTACGTATCTGGTAGTTGTGTTAATGACAGCAAATTACCCATTTATGTTGGAAAACTTCATGTTAACATGCAATATGAAGGAAAAAGTATTTTACTTCAGGCAAAAATTGGGTATTGAGCTTCTTAAGAATTCATTTGCATAATCATGATCAAATATGTTCATAATAAAGTTTTTTATCTTTATATTGTATCCTGGGTTTATTTTCCATCTAGTGAATGATTAACTGTAGCATTTTCACAAGTTATGCATATACAGTTGACAAGTATTTCCTTATGCATACCTGAACTTGGTTAATTGCATAAGGATGGGATTCAGGAAGTTGTATCAGTACAGATTAACCAGGGGGTGATGCTTTGGGCTGGTTTTGATGATATTGCCAAGGCTTGAAGGGACATATTGAAAAAGGGCTAGTGTATTTCTTAGGAAAATTAGCAAAGGCTTGCTAGGAAGGAGATGAATTTATAGAGGTGTTCTGAAACTGGTATGTTAGCAGAAATAAATTTAAGCCTTACAGCTATATTAAAAGTCTCCAATGTACCAAACCCATACCTGCAGATCAGTAACTTCTGCCATACTGACACTGGACAGGAAGGAAGAGGTTTGAGGCTTAGCCTAGCACTGGTTTTTCTACAATCTGTTTGGACACAGTAGAACTAGCACAGACAGCACCTTTGTGCACCCAGCACTATGAAAACCAAATAATGTGCCATTTGTTTTTTCAATGTTTTCAGATTGTGGAAAGATCCTGTTCTATCAGCAGTTAGCTCATTCTAAACTGTTTTAGTTGAGACCCATTCTGAAAACAACAGGGTTTTCCTAAATATAAGCAAATTCAGATAACTCAGACTGACTCTATCCCAGGAATACTCTCCCAGACTTGTTTTGCCAGTAATTGTTTCACCATCAATAACAGTGAACTACTGCTTATAGAAGCAGCATAGCAGTTCTAGGTAGTCTGAAATTCAGAGTGTGCTTCCCCTTACTTTAATTAGCTGATAAAGGAAAAAAAAATTACCCATGCTGAAAACTTGTTTTACTTGTTACTCCTGTGCAGCTCTACTCTTGAAGGCAGGAGACTTCAATCATGTAGCCTTGCAGCAGATTTTCCCCATCCTGTTTCACCATCAGAACTCGTCATACTCACTACCAGCAGAACCAATGTAGAAGAGAGCAGGTAAGTTCAAGACCTACTTAACACACAATTGGGTGAATGACAAACTGTGTACAGCTTGCTGAACACTTGTAGAATGTGAAAAAGCTTCTTATCTGGTTTTATTCCATGAAGATAATTATTTCTGTTATCGCCCTATGCCTTAAGTAAACAGATCCCAAAAACACTGCCAAGTTACTTTCTGATAAACATCATCTCGTTTTCTTGCAATTTTATAGTGACTTCAGCAAAATTACAGAGTGCTTTGTATTCTGGTATGCCCTTCAACTACCCTGAAGACAACTGAAAGAACTGGAACTTTTTTTTTAAAATAACAAGAGTTAAGTTTAAATGAATCACAGCAACGGTTATGAATTTCAATAATTTAATGCTAACCAAAAGTACAAAGTATGAAAGTCAGTGTCTCATTTATATTGGTCTTAAAAAAGAAAGCTATAGAAAGTGTTCATACTGCAGCAGATTTCAGCATTAGCACCTTGAAGAGAAGTCCTTGAAGTGTTAAGACAGTATGGCAACACTGATACAACACTAAGTACAAACATAAACCATGTAACAGCATATTTTCACATTTCTACATCTTAAAAAAAAAAAAAAAGCAGCTTAAAAGTACATTAAAAACAGAAGTTGTGCTGTGTATTCACAGTCTGTGTAGAGATGGAATCAACTGCTGAAGTAGAAAAAAGAAGGGTGAATGATTCCAAGGCAATTATATTGCAAGTCCAAAGGCACTGACAATACAGTACATGGTCTTATTCTCCCATCTCACAGTGCAGGTTCCTACAAATACAAAAAAAGGGTTTCAGAGACAGAAGAAAGTTACAGTAATTAGATGCATGCCCTTATATGCATATTTGTAACAGTTTACATTAAGACTCAATCTTTCACACCAACTACACGTTTCATATACAGCACAGTTATCATCACAGCCAGAGAAACTACCAAACAGTATGCTAACACTCCAAAACTACAGCACTTGGAAAGTAGGCTGCCTAGCCTTAAAGGGATTAGCATTAAAGCGGCAAGTTGAAAAATCCAAGAGTTTTGTTCCTTACCATCACTGGAGTTGTCCCAGAAGCAAGAGCTTGCTGTATGTAGCCCAGCACCATTCTTCTGCATAATCACACAGGTCACTGTTAGTCAGTAAAGAAGCTTTTGTTAATTTATCACTAACATTTTTGCTTAGCATAGTACACACATACACATATATACGTGAGTAGTTTACAGACGTGGTTCTTGCCAAGATCTTCACTCACTCATCAGTGCATTTGACTATACTAGCTTTAACAGAAATGAGAAAATTGAGCTCACCAATATACTTGAAGGGTTTCCCCAGCTTTGTGAGCTGGCTTAAAGTTTGTTCCACCACACTTGTGGTCCACTGGTTGACTTTGCTGTGCTGGTAGGCATTGCCACCTATTGCACTTTCTATGGCCTGTTGATGACAAACAGTAAAATAAGCTGCACTGTTGTGCAATCTACAAGGCATCCATTTACCCACTCTTACATGGAGCACTGAAGATGAGCTCTCACACCCACAGGAAAGAATCCTAAATACTGGTTGTCCATACTGACTATTGGAAGTGTTTTCAATTACTAAAAAACTTGCAGGTCAGAGTTGGAACCAGGCATAAGGAACACTATCATAGATTCCATCCTCTCTTCATTTTGTGGTACTTTGATTTTTTTCTAATTCCCATCTCAGCGTTTTGAAGCCAGCATCATGAAAAGTGTTTTGTATTTACACAGTCCTGGAGAGACTGAAAAAAATACAACAATGGCTAATTCACACATATTTTTCGATGGAAATGAACTTCAGGATCAAAACCCCAAAACATACATGTAGTTGTCAGTTAAATGGGTTATTTGGCTGAAGGCTTCATGTTACTTATGAGGATAGTTTCCCCTTTAAGACATAATGTATCAATAGAAACCATGCAGCTTGTTTGTTTTTTTTTTCCTCTCACAGAAACTGTACAAAAAATAAGCATTAAATTATTTCAGAATCAGAAAAGACAGCACACATATTAAAGTAAATGTATTCAGTTTACTGAATCAGACCAAAACAAGGGGTTTGCAACCAGAAAAAGACTGCTAAAATTTCTCCTAGAAATTTTAATAGAGATACACTGCACCTATATAGAGGCATGTGAAATTATTTTATTTTTGGATTTGTAATACATAGAACTGTAGCATGGTCTTGGTTGGAAGTGACCTCCAAAGGTCATCTAGTCCAACGCACACACACCCTCCACAGTAAGCAGGGACATCCTCAACTAGATCAGGTTGCCCAGAGTACTGTCAAGGTTCACTTTGAATATCTCCAGGGATGGGGCCTTAAGCACTTCCCCAGGCAACCTTCTCCAGTGTTCCACCGCTCTCATAGTAAGGAATCTGTTCCTAACATCCAATCTAAATCTGCTCTTCTCTAGTTTGAAGCCACTGTCCCTTGCCCTGTCACTACAGGCCTTTGTAAACAGTCTCCAGCCTTCTTGTAGGCCCCCTTCAAGTACCTGAAGGCTGCTATTAGGTGTCCCCAGAGCCTTCTCTTCTCCAGGATGAACAATCCCAGCTCCCTCAGCCTGTCCTAATTGCAGAGGTGCTCCAACCTCCCCATCATTTTCATGGCCCTCCTCTCTCTCGACCCACTCCATCAGGTCCATGTCCTTCCTATATCGAGGGCTCCAGAGCTGGACACGGTACTCCAGATGAGGTCTCACCAGAGCAGAACAAAGTGGCAGAATCACCTCCCTGGATCTGCTGGCAATGCATCTTTTGATGCAGCCCAGGATGTGACTGGCCTTCTGGGCTGCAAGTGCACACTGTCTACTCATGTCCAGCTTCTCGTTCATCAGCACCCCCAAGGCCTTTTCCACAGGGCTGTTTTCTGTCACCTCATCCCACAACTAAAGCTGCATATATTTCCTACTTAATTGGTTAAATCAGCAATTACCTATACTTTGATAGTAGCCTATCTATAAATCTATTACATATCAGTTACCAGATTTTCTTTTATGTCTTTTAGCACACAACATACAATATACTGTCACATCAAAGACATGAAAATGTTAGTTTACCTCTTTAATGATGCTACTAACTTCATCAACAACAAAGGAAGGCTACATAAAAAAAAAAAGGCAGAATTTTAAGTAATCAGTGGATACATTCTTCTGTTTACAGAGTCCAAGCTTTCTTAAGAACATGCAATAGAGGCTTAATTTATGCTTGTCAGATGTCTTCAAAGACAGAAGACAACAGTCTTCCTTTAATTGCTCATATGTAGTCTTGGCTACCTGAACCCAGTCAAGTTAATATTCTTAGCAAAGTAATAAAAAGATAACTAATACTGGCTGGCTTCCTGGGTCAAAGTACTAAAATTTTAACTTGAAAGTTTTTAAAATAATATGTATAGCACTTCTGTAATATATGTTTCCATTTCACAATGAGCATTAATAGCCACAATATGCAGCGGGGTGGCAGAGAAAACCTCAGTGTACAGACAAGGCTTAGGGTTAAATGAAACTGACATCTCCAGGGCACTGATGCAGACAAAGCATCAAATCACAGCTCATGGAAAAGCTGTCCTGACAGTCTCAGATGGGGATAGGAAGGAAAACGCTCCTTAGAAACCAAAAGGGAAATCTAGCTTGCTGGACTTCCCACCACCTACAGTCTTCTCAGCTTCTGGGGAGCATAGATGACAGATAAGGAATCAGAGCAGAGAAGGCCCCAACTCATCTTTCTTACTTATTTGCTACTGGCTTACTTGTCTGGTTAGTATATTTTCCTGCTTTAGTCCCTCAGCTGCTGTTGCTTCCCACGTAAGGTGGTTAAAAGAAGGTGCCACCAGTGCAGCCAACAGCCCAACACCCCTCACAGCCATTCAAATAGTCAGAGAGCACAGACAGGTGGGATCCTGCACAACGAGCCACGCACCTCAGTTGTTTTCATGGTAGCAAATTTTACAGGTACTCATATTTAAGATGTTTTTAATCAAATAAAAGCTGCAATTATCAAAATACCCTTTCCTATGGAGCCTAAGTGAAGAATCTGACGTGCTGGCAGACATGAAGCATGCTGTCAGGCAAGACGATAAACCGTACATGGCTTTTTCATCACAAAGTCTAGAACTCTGCTCAGAGATGCCTTAAAGCGAGCACAAATATGGCTCACCAAAGTAAATTGGATTAAATTCAACTCAAGTTCTCAAAGGTAATTCATGTATCGAATTTGTATAGAAATAAGTGGGAAAGAGCCAGAGATTCAATAATTTCTTCTAGAACTGCTCTTAGTTCTTGACCTTTTTTAGGATGACGGTATGTATGGGTTTAGATGCATGATAGAACATAAAGTTCTGGTATCCAGCTTTATGCTGTAACAATACAGCACTACTAATCCAGCTTTCACTAAGACAATATAAACACTTACTGTATTAAAAAAATAAAGGGGAAAAAAATCTGAAGTTTTATGGCTTGCCTGTACTACCCCTCTGGAACAGATGCAATGTTTCAAATACCTTGTTTAAAAGGGGTGCTCCCAGACAACAAATGCAAACTGCAAGGCAGTATTGTATTTCAGTAATTCTGAAGGTGTTTTTTTGAAAACAGCTATAAGAACGACGATCAAGTACGTTAATAATTTTTTTTTTTTTAAATACCTGTAAATGTGTAACAACAGCAATCAGGTCAAAGCTTTTAGAATAGCACAAGCCTGACATACTCTCACCAGCAACACTGCTCGGCTATTGTCTGACCAAGTCACAGTGCAGGCGCTTATGAAGAATGGAGTGACACAGCTCAGAAAAATTGTCCCTCTGCAAAACCTTGCTGGGTAGTCATTTCGCATGATAAAAATCCTCCACTTATCAGGCTTTGTATATTCGTTAATGGGGTATAACGTCTAATTACTGCGCCCGTAAGGCGGAGTGATACGTCCACCGATCTAAACCGGGCCAGTAACCCTTCTACCACAGCACACTGCATGGTCCTGCTGGTGAAGCCAGAAGCCAAGACACTCCTCGGGCATTTTCTAAGTGATTTTCAGTGGCAGCTTCCGGGGGAGACAGGCACGAGCTGAAGCCAAGAAAGAGGTGTCCAGCGAACACCCGAAATCAGCACGGCCAGTAGCCAGCTCCGTTCCCACCAGCCCACCCTGGGAGGCAACAGCCCCGAGCGGTCGGGCGGCAGGAACAAAGGCTGGGCCTGTCTCCAGCCGTTGCCCGGGACGCGCGGCTCAGACACCGCCGACGCCCAGCGCCACCCTGCGCGAGAGCGGCAGGGGATGCGGACGATGAGGGGCGCGTGGCGAGACTACCAACGGCTCCAGGCTCGCCGGGGCAGACCGAAGGGTGGGGCCTGGGGAGAACACGTATCACCTAAGACCCTCCGCCAGCCCGCAGCCTCCCGAAAGAAGCAGCCAGCTGCAGCCCCGAAGGTGCGCTACTCCTGCCGCCGCCGCCGCCGCCCCGGCCCGTTACCTCCTCCCCCGACTGGAAGTCGTCCATCTTCCCGGTGCGGCCCCTCACTCCACAACTCACAACCGACACCCCGGCACCGCCCCCTCACGGCTGCCGCCCTAGGCGCCGGCCGCTGCCTGCACTGCGCCTGCGCCTGCGCTCCAGCAGCCTCGTGGTACTTGCGCACTGAGGCCCACGGACGGCGGCGTCAGACCACCAAAACCTTCCGGCGCCCTACGCCTGCGCGCCTGGCTGTGCCCTGGTTCCACAAGGCCCAGCGCCTCCCAGGCCGATCTGCAGGCAGCGCATTTGCGCAATCCTGTGCCACCCTAATGGCCTCTTTACCAATGCGCTCCCCGCGTCTCAGGCGCGTAGCAACAGGTTGTGTCGCCGTGGATGCATCAGCCGTCGCTGCGGGGCACGATGTGCCCAGCGCCCTCCAAGGTGGCGCGGTTTCCATAACGGCAGTGGGAAAGCGCCTCGTCGGCTGCTACGGCGTGGTGAAATGCCCGAAAGCCTGGGGCTGAGAGAGAAGGTCGCTTGTCCCAACTGTGTTTTCCGCTGAGTTAGCTTGTTGATTGCGTTTAGCGGGCGTGCGCGGAGGGGCGGATCTGAGGGGGTCCTGCCCCGAAATGGAGGAGATCCTCAACTGGATCTTGGTTTTGGAAATAGCTTGAAAGAAGGCCAGAGTGCGGTATGTATGTCCAGGAAAAGAAATAACAGGGAAAAAACCTGAAGAACATATAAGTTCTTACAGTTCTAATTAGAGCCACTTACTTTTAGCAGTCAGAATGAGAATATGGACAATGAAATCAAAGGGCATGAATTGCAGTTTATGGATTTCGTAAGTGTGTGTGTGCAGTGTTTACAGGTTGTCCAAATTGCTGGTAATGCTGACTTCTTAGAACTCCAGAGTGGAAGATGCTGTTCAGGTTCATAGTGGCCTGGATGAACTGGGGAAACAGGCTGAAAAAAATGAGAAAATATCATTTCTGGGGATGTTGATGGAAGTTGTAATAGGGCGAACACAAAGGCCTACACTGAGACGGGAGTAACCAGCTCTATAAATGCAGACAGAGCAGGACCTGCTTGCTTGAGGAATCAAGTGCACCCTCAGCAAGTTTGCAGATGACACCAAGCTGTGTGGCACAGTCGACTTGCTAGAGG
>VWZE01008595.1:132593-160153 GCA_013396675.1 Eubucco bourcierii
ACTAGATGATCCTTGAGGTCCCTTCCAACCTTACCATTCTATGATTCTGTGATTCCCTACTGGGATATGGCAAGGCTGTGGCTGACTGCGAGCTCACCCTTGGCCTCACTCTGATCCCTGCACTTGCTGCTCCTGATCGGGCAGTGGAGACAAAAAAGTGAGGCCTGTAGGAAGGCTGAGCAAGCAGTGCTTGTTTAGACAAAAGAATAAAAGGCTGCATCTCAGTTACATTCTAAATGCATATAAAATGCTGAGCCAGTTTTCCACATCCAGGAGTGAAGGGAGAAATGCAATGAAAACTAAGTGTGACAAGGCTTTGGTTAAACATTTGGGTAAGATGACAGTAAGGCTATTTTTCCTCTTCTCAGCTTTCAGATAATACAGATCTATTACCATACATAGCTACAGTCCCCAGATTATTTGTGGTCTTCCATTTAGTTAAAGTTTTACCTGAAATTAGAATCCAAACCATCCAACCACCAATGTTCTTTTTTGGGCTCAGCTTTGTGCCCAAACTGAAAGTTGCTTTTGCTTTAGTGGTACATCAAAAAAATATGATTAAACTTGACATACGGAGATGAAAGTGTTTGAACGTATTAATGAGGTTATAAAATGGTGGGATGATTAATTTTGCCATGCGACTAGAACTGCAATGCTTTGATTAATTTTATCTAAAAGCAATAATTCTGGGCTTCCCCATTGTAGTTTATCTGGTAGACCCAGGAACAAGCAAAGTGGTCGACCTGCAAGAACTGCCTCTCTTTTTCAGTGATTGAAATAATTTGGATACAATATTCACAGACTGCATTGAGTCATGTTGTCCAACCCCTGTGCAGTGAGCAGGGACACCTCTAACTATATCAGGCTGCTGAGGGCCACATCAAGTCTGATCTTGAACATCTCCAGCAACTGGGCCTCAACAACATCCCTGAGCAACTTCTTCCAGTATTTTACCACTGTCGTTGTAAAGAACTTCCTCCTTATGCCAACCTAAATCTACCCTGCTCCAGTTTGAAACCACTGCCCCTCATGCTATCACTACAAGCCTTCTTGTAGGTCCCCTTCATACCTTCCTGGAACTGTCTTGTCTCCAGGCTGAACATCACAAATGCTTTCAGCTTGCCTTCAGTTTTGAACTTCATTACTCACGGTTATCTAATAGATTGAATTGGGATATCCAATGGAAACAACATTTAAACTTTTAATCTTTATTTGAAATAAAATTTCCAGTAGTGAGGTAAAATATTTTTCTTCTTTTTGCAGATGCATAAAAAAAGGAATTATTTTGAACTTTAACTATGCTAACTGCTTTGTTATTCAGGCCTAGTTAGAAAACTGTTGTGTTTCCAGGAAATAACTGGTTATAGCACAAGTGGAGTCCTGGGGACATTGAGGTTAGTAGAATTTTCACATCTGTAGTATCAAAAAAAAAAGAAAAAAGTATGTAGAAGTCAAAGCCACTTCTCTTCCTGAGTGTGGTTTGGAGACTGAGCATGTTTTGATGATATCTCAGTCAGCTTTTATAGGCTCTTGTGCTGAGTTACCTTTTCAGTGTTAGAAAATTAATGGTTTTAATGTTAGAGTAATTTCTCTTTGATTGCTAATTGCTGCTAACAAAGCCATAGTCTTGGCAAAAGCCACTGGAACGCTGGAGTTCCTTTTTGAGTGCGTTTGCTCTTAGTTGTTCTGAGGGTGTTCTTCTGTACACTTCTGGCTAATTTTGGTGGCCAAAGGAAGGAAAGGGGGTGGAGAACAGCCACCAGTTTTGTTTAAGGAAAAATTTTTAAAACTTTCTTTGATGGCTCCTGGAAGGGTAAGTACATAGTTTTAATCTATTCTGTATGACATTGCACAAGGGGGTGCATTTTACTTACTGGGATGCTGGGTTTTAAACTGCAAAAACTTTATGGAAGGACTACAACTGGAACTCAAGTATTTGTCTTGTTTGTTTTGTTTTGTTTTGTTTTGTTTTTTTTTACTTAAGTGCTGGGATGGGATGTTATTGGAATCAAACAAGGTGTTAAGTTTGGTAAAGCATTATCGGAGAATTTATAAGTGATTTGTATGTGTGTGTGTGTGTGCAGTGATGTGAAAATTAAACTGCTGCAGCCAGGTAGTATAAAATAACACTTTTGTGCTCTTATCTAAGAATGAATGTATGTGATTTACCTCTGCAGAATGGAAAATAGCCATAAATTACAGTAGCTTTTGTGATACCTTTTTACACTGAAGCTTCTTGCTCAGTGTCCTAGCTACTGATTTATTATATCCATCTTCTTAACGGTTAATGGATTAAATAATCCAATTATCTGAAGTCATTGATGGCTGTGGCTTTAGAAGACTGCTTTATTTATACTTATTTAATTGTCATTAGTTTGCTAGTGCTTAAGGATCTGAAAAGAGATCAGTAATACATTACATGCAAAAAGCTTCCTAAATCAGGCATTTCTAAATGCAAAAAATTAAAGCGAAATACGTTTTGCAAACAATGTGGTCTTAGGTAGCCTTTTGGTTGATCTTCAGTTATGTAGCTACATAATATTTTGTCTTGATAGAAAAGAAAAAAAACTATGGTCTTCTGATATTGCAGTGTGTGTGTGCATGCCTCATCATATGTGGACCATGTTATGCTCATCCACTCTATTTTCTAAAAGCCACTAAACCATCTGCAAGGTGTCTGACACTGGATAACAAAGTATTTTACATGAGCTTTATAGTGAAAAGGGAGAAGCATCATGGTATTTACTAAAGAGTTCACTGTTGACTTTAGTTTTACATTAGAAGATCCTTGGCTTTGAGGTTAGCTGACAGTAAAACAGCTAGCTATCTGGCATCAGTGAAGGTTTTAAAGATAATTTTTACCTGTGAAGGAGAGTCACTACTGAAAACTCCACTTCTTCATTGCTACTAAAAAATAATCTAATGCAGACAGTGTTAGAAAAGCTCTTCTTTGGTAGAGAACTTTTCAGTTCAGTTTGAACACTTCTGTGAAATGATTATGAGTTCAGCTCTGTTGTATGGCACAAGGATTATCTCCCAGTTTGGGAGACACCATGTCTGTTCTTAAACCTACCTCATCATTAAACCTAGATTTTGAGTTATCTTTGAATGTGAAAGAAAAATTGATAGAACATGGCAACTGTCAGAGTTTACATCTCCATGAAGCTGTGGGAGTGTCCAGGTGCAATATTAATAGAGCTGCTGGCTACATGATGTATTTTAGGCTTTATTCTCTGCAATATGCCATGGTCTTGCCCAGCCGCGGTGGCTTTTTCTCTTTCTGCATACTGCAGGACACAGGGCCCCTGGCACTTTGTTCTGTAGTAAATTTGTTTTGCTAATTCATGCCAGAATAATGATCCCAGTCTTTCAATCCTAGTCCCTGTTGACAGTCTGCTGCTGGCATTGGATTCAGTCCTTATGATTTATTGCTGTGAATATGAATCATAGCAGTACACCCACTGGGTTTGATGCTTGTGTTTGCAGTATCACTGACAAGCTAAGGTTGAATGCTCTTGTGAAGACTCCTGCCCTGACTAGGGCAGAACCTGTTGAGAGAATAGCTCTGAGCAAGAAAATGTAGAAACAAAGAGAGGCTCTAAAACTGTCCCTTCCCTCACACCATTTAAATTTGTGCAACCTCAAATAGCTGAAATAATAATTTAAAAAATAACAACTCTGTGCATTTCTAAATATCTCTGTACACCCTCGGTATTTTTCATACATCTGAAAACCTATTTCCTGCAACAGGTCTGAAATGTGGAAAACTTTGTGCTCTTCTGTGAAGAAGGGAGGTAGTTCTTTTTAAAAGGAGTTATTGCATAACACCTGTTTCTGTGCTTGCTTAACTGCAGATGTTAAGTCTGTAGCTGTTTTACTCTGGCACGTTCTGTTTCTGTAAGACATTCATGTATTTTCTTTAAAATCACTAGAGCTGTTTTACTGCATCCACTCAGTAATGGCCATCGTGAATTTGCTAGCTTTTACTGATGCTTGAGCAGGACTTTTTGATGATGTAGATATGCTAGCCTTTGGAAATCCTAGGAGTTTATAGAAAATGTAACTTATGCTGTAATTGATGTTTTGGTATCCTGTGTGATGGAGTCCCCAAGTTTGTAGCAAGAGCTTTTTCAGGTTGTATTGACTGAAATGGAATTGAAGGCTCTAAACATGCTTATTGATTTTGACAGGTATTCTTGAAGTAAAATAGGAAAGCAGGCTGGGGATACAGCAGCCTTTGAAAATTACATATATTGTGTTTAAAAATTGCTCATTTTTTTAACTTTCAACTGAGTAATTTCCTGTGAAATTGCATTTGGTAAGGAAATAATATATGATTATGCCTATCTCCGTCTCTTTTGTTTCCACAGGAAACTGGTTTTTTTTTTTCTTTGTTAATGTTACTTCTGTGAAGTGCTTTGTCTTTTTGGAGTCTGTTGAAGGGTTTCATAAAAGAACTGAATGCATATTGTTTTATAAGTACAAATTATCACCTCTTGTATTTTTTGTAGGAAGTTAAGTAACTTGATTGAAGCAAGCTGTATGTAAATTAGTTCTCTACATTGACAAAAATATGTTGTCACTGTATACCTGAACTTTTGGTGTTTGTTTTCAGTTGGTTGGTTTTTCTTAAACTTAAACGCACAGTATTTAGAATTAGTGACCCAGTAATGCAGATAGTTGGTCAGACTCTCAGCTGAGGTCCCTTAATGAAGCATCAGTAACTGCTCTGGAAAAGTGTTACTTTTCTGTCTTAGTGTTCAGACTTTCTGCGTAGAGCTTGAGTATATGTATTTAGTTCAGATTAAATTTGAAACAACAAGATTTCCTATGCACATATTCAATATTTGATGTAACATAAATGGAAGTCTCTTACTTTTTTTTGTAATACACACTAGACACTAGACAGTAGTATTAAAACCAAATACAATGTGTAAACTGAATTAGGTGATCCTGCTTTGGCAGGGGGGGTTGGACTAGATGATCTTTTGAGGTCCCGTACAACTCCTAGCATTCTGTGATTCTGTGTGTGAGCAATTGCATTCTTTTTCTACTTCAGTGCAAAATATATTAAAATCATTCTCTGTTTTATTGTGAGTTTTGCAAAAGTGAAGGTCACAAAATATATCTAAAATGCAGTTGTTATTCTGTTTTAATTTTTTACTACTTGTGTATTTCCACATTACCATTATCAACTGGGGCCAAAATTCTTAGTGCATTGAACTGGAAATAATTTCTATCTTAACTCTCTATAGTGTTTGTGCACATTAACAAAGATAATCACATTACTGCATATTAAACTGTTTATCTAGTCTTAATAGACAAGTCATAGATGGAAGTGACTCTTAAAGGGAATCTTTACCTCTTTCCTCTTAGTCTTGTGTCATTCTGTCTTTTCAGTAAGATGATTAAGAAAGGGCATTTTTGTCTCAACCAGTATGATTTTTCCAGTTGCAGGGTATGCAGGTCTGTTTTCAAAACTAACTTAAGCTTCTTTATTTGTTGTTTGGTGTTGACTGTAAAAAAAAATTGAGGGTATGTAGGAGAATGTTAGTGGACCACATGTTGAGACTGTCTGAAAGACCAGACTAGCTTAAAACCTCTGCTGTATCTGAATCAGTAGTGCATGGAAGGTCTGAGAATAGCAAAATGTGCTTTTCACATACCATTTGGAATGTTTTGAAGAGATGAGGGAAGAAGAAAATAACATGTATTCTTTTTTTCCCTAGGTACAGAAATCACAAATATACAAGACCAAATGAAAAACAAACAAACAAACAAAACCCCAAACCAAAAAAACCAAGAAAACGTAGAACTATTCACCCTAATCCTTTACACAATCTCTTGGTGAATTGTTTCTCCATCCGGTGACAGTTAAAGCCCTGTTTAGGACCTTGCTACAAGATCTTATCTCTTTTGGAACCACTCTCAGAAAAAAAAAAAAAAAAAAAAAAAAAAAAAGACAAGAACAAGAAGTTCTTTCATGTGAAAAAGACAAGACTGCTGTGACCTTGTTAGCTGTTCATACTACAGACACTTCAGTAGTCACCCGAATGAAGATGAACACGGTTATTTTTCTCTTCAAGGGTACAACACAGTGAAATGTATCACTAATGAAGTAAGAGCACAACCACTTAGTAAACACTCAGGCCACATTATACTCTATGAATTTGTATCCATTGTTCTGGATGTAATAGAACTGTAGGGCAGGAGTCTACAATATAAATGAAGTTTGGGGAAAATGGCCTGTGAATTTAATCTGAATTTCCTGAAGGAATTGGAACGGGAAGCTGTTCTGGAAGTCCTATACCGTGACCAGATGGTGAGAAAAACAGAGGAGGAAAGAATAAGGTACTCACTGTTCTCCTATTCCTGTATTTCTGTTCCTTTTTTTTCTACCTTAACTACTCAAGAACTCTTCTTCCTCTTTACCACCCTTTAAAATGTACTGCTTTCTTCTACTTCTGAGTAGCTAATGCGTTTTTATTCTTTGGGAGAATGAAGGGTTATCCAGAGCCTCTTGGATTTGCCATACTGTTGACTACTCTTCAGTAAATATTAGCAAATATGGCTTGGTGAATTATCTTAATGAATGTTACTTCTAGCCTTCAAAGAAAGTTGCCTCCTGTATTTTTTATGTGAAGGTTTTATGGCATTCTTATCATGTTCCTCTGTACGCCTCTGTAGACCTGGTAACACAGAACATGTTCAGAACAGGCTTATTTAACTTCTATAGTGTCAAGACCAGGTGTAAGGATTATTTGTTATACCTGCTTATTGTGCTAAATCCATCACTGTCCATTCTCACATACAACAGGTAGCAAGCACACCAGACTGTCTTGGAGCTTGCTAGTGTCAATAGGTGTCATGGGTTAGGAAAACTATTCCAAGTGTTTCACACTATGCAAGTATATATAATAAGGGATATAAAGTATTTTATTTGCTTTGTATCAAGGCTCGGGCAAAAGATTTTCTTGCAGCTTTTACTCTACTTTGTCACATTACATCTCCATGTAAAACAGGGTATTTGTGTTGCTGTAAGACATTTTTAGTCTCTTAAATGCAAAAACATAGACTTTGTTCACAGCAGACATTCACCTATCACTAAATAACTGTGAAAAATAAAGGGTTATAAAGAATGCCTGAATTGTTTAGAAAATCCTTTTCAACTGTTGATGATGTAGTTAATTGATTATTGTTATGTGTAATGGAAGCAGTTTATAAAGTGAGGGGGGCTGGTGGTTTTGATCTGATGTGGTTTTTAATGTTCAGTTGATGCATTTTTTATGATTATTTTTACCTGATAAAAAATTTTATTCTTGAGTTAATATGATAAAAAAACATGATCACATGAAAGGGAACACCATTTACTCTCGGTTTTTGTGCGCAAGTACATAACCCTTTGCAGACATATTTTGGGTAGCCTGTCTTGAGCGTTCTTAGCTGATGTGACCAGAATCCACGGTATGTGCAGTTGTGGTTACACAGAGTCACTGCAAAAATTTTGTGTGCAGAGGCCTTCAGACAGTGCTTAGTTGAGGTCCACTTGAGAGCATATCTGCTGCTAGTTTGCACAATCAATCTATTGGCTTGTGACTTACATAGGGGTTCTGGTCCATTTGATGTCATTGTAATTTTTTGTTTCTTTGTTTTACCTGGGTGATTAGGAAACTGAAACTGCAGCTGCAACAGCTTCGATGGAAGGGAGCAAGAAATACAAGCCATGAATACCAGGAGAGATCTTGTGCTCGCTGCCAGAAATCGCTTGGGTTACTGATGAACAGAGGTGCAGTATGCAATGGATGCAGTCACCGAGTGTGCTCGGAGTGCCGTGTCTGCCTGAGTCCCTGCCTTTGGAAATGCACTGTTTGTTATGCCCATGGGTAAGGAATTTTGCTGGTTTGGATGAGTGCTGGTTTGCACTGGTTATCCAGTGGGTGCGTGCCAATTTTGTGTGTACCTCTTGCTTTAAACAGGTAAGGAAACAAAGCCTCTGGCAGAGTGAAAACATTGGATGGAGTCCCAGTAGCAATCAGATTGATGGGAATCTTGTATTACACTTCATGTAGTCAGAATTTCCCTTTCTGTACTTAGCAAAAAGGGTCCTGAGGGTAGGCCAGAGGTAGTGTGACAAAGATAAGGGCAAAACATAGGAGGAGCCATTAGTTTCTGAACTGTAGGTGTTCTACAATTGTTCAGATGTTCTTGGCAGGTTCCTAATCATGATGTTTTTACTGTTGGGGCGGGTCCAGAGGAGGGCCACAAAGATGATCGGAGGGCTGGAGCAGCTCTCCTATGAGGACAGGCTGAGAGAGTTGGGGCTTTTCAGTCTGGAGAAGGCTTCGAGGGGACCTTATAGTAGCCTTCCAGTATCTGAAGGGAGCCTACAGGAAGGCTGGGGAGGGACTATTTACAAGGTCTTGGTAATGACAGGACAAGGGGCAATGAATTTAAGCTGACAGAGGGGAGATTTAGACTGGATGTTAGGAGGAAGTTCTTTCCAGTGAGGGTGGTGAGGCACTGGCACAGGTTGCCCGGGGAGGTTGTGGCTGCTTCCTCCATGGAGGGGTTCAAGACCAGGTTGGAGGAGGCCTTGAGTGATCTGTAATAGTGGGAGGTGTCCTTGCCTATGGCAGGGCGTTGGAACTAGACCATCCTTGAGGTCCCTTCCAACCTTACCAGTCTATGATTCTACATAGGCAGGGAACCTGGACTGATAAATAATTTGAAGTTCTGTTTTATATAAATGTAACAAGCAAAAAAACATTAAGAATGTTATCTGGAATTCTTTAAATGTGGTCAGAGATCCACATTTGTTTACTTTGGAGTAGCTGGGTTTTCTTTTACTGTCACCATGGTTTTCTTTTTCAGGAAACAATCTTTCTTGTACTGTATTGGTACACTTTTTGTATCAACATACTCCATCATAGTCAATTTTATTAATCAGAATCACTTATAAACCAAATGGTTTAGCTCTATTTTCACCTTCAGTGAAAAATGATATTATGTAGGCAGAGAAAGGTAGCTTTGGAAAGTAATCAGCAGCTGTGCTGGATGATATAGATGATACACAACTGTTAAGCTGCCATGTACAGTGCTGTGCACCTTTAGTTATCTCATACTCTTGTCCAGATATTTAATGGTAAAACCAAGAAAGCATTATTTAAATGAATTAAAATACATTTTTACTTTTCCTTGAGAGGATTACTTTTTTTAATCTTGCTAACAGAGAGGAAGTGTTCATCTGTCATGGAAATTCTCTTTAGAGCAAAAAAAAGAGCACATTGATATTGTTTAGTTTGGATGCAAACTCCATTAAAGTTGTTCAGACTTCCATTGCCTTCAGTGAGCTTTACATCAAGGCTGCAGTTCTCAACAAAACTAAGGAGTGCAGTGTTTTGTTTATTCCAGTGAGGGAAAGAAATGAAAACACTGATTTTCAACTCCTGAGCCACTGTGATTTTCAGTCTTGGTTACCACTGGAGTATTTTTTCTGGGCAAATCATTACCAGTATCAGCAGTATTGAGAGTCTCTCCTAGTCTCGTGTTTGTAAGGATCAGCACAATTGACCAGTATCAGCACTATTGAGAGTCTCTCCTAGGTCTCATGTTTGTAAGGAGCACAATGAAACACCTCAGTAGAAGAGCGCGCAGGATCACAGGATTGAGCAATTTTGACAGAGGCAATGGTAATAAAGAGATTAATTTCATAGAAGGAAAATTAACTGCTGGGTAGAGAAGAAAGTTTTGTGGTGCCTGCACTGAGGAAATGTTTGCAGCAGGACTTCTTCATCCTATAATAAGCATCAGAAAATTTACAAGGAACAGAGATATTATATATGCTCTACAAATTAACAAGACAATTAGATGAGAATTTTGAACCTGAAGACTCCAGAGAATCATCTCTTCAGTTAAATTTTTTTTTTTTTGGTCTCTTTAATAATGGATAAGTTCAGATTGCAAACTTCACCTAAGTCCATTGGAAACAACAAAATCTGAGAGTCTGATCTTCTGAATATCTGCTTTTGATAGAGCTGTGTAGTGTGGTATAATTTTATACTTGTTGATTTTTACTTTTCTGATCCTGTAATCCTGGTACTTGTATATGGCATTGGCATCAGTGATGTTGGCTGGAGTCAGAGTGGCTGGAGAGCAGCCAAACAGAAAGGGATCAGGGGGTGCTGATTGACACCCACCTAAACATGAGCCAGCAGTGTGCCCAGGTGACCAAGAAGGCCAATGGCATCCTGGCCTGCATCAGGAATAGCGTACAGGGAGGTCATTCTCCCCCTGTACTCTGCACTAGTTAGGCCACACCTTGAGTACTGTGTCCAGTTCTGGGCCCCTCAATTTAAGAAGGACATTGAGGTGCTTGAGCATGTCCAGAGAAGGGCAACGAGGCTCGTGAGAGGCCTTGAGCACAAACCCTATGAAGAGAGGCTGAGAGAGCTGGGATTGTTTAGCCTGGAGAAGAGGAGGCTCAGGGGAGACCTTCTTGCTGTCTACAACTACCTGAAGGGTGGTTGTGGCCAGGAGGTGGTTACTTTCTTCTCTCTGGCAACCAGCACCAGAACAAGAGGACACAGTCTCAAGCTGCACCAGGGGAAGTTTAGGCTGGAGGTGAGGAGAAAGTTCTTCACTGAGAGAGTCATTGGCTACTGGAATGGGCTGCCCAGGGAGGGGGCGGAGTCACCGTCCCTGGAGGTGTTCAAGGCGTGTTTGGACGTGGCACTTGGTGCCATGGTCTAGTCTTGAGGTCTGTGGTATCGGGTTGGACTTGATGATCTTTGAGGTCTCTTCCAACCTTGGCGATACTGTGTGTGTGGGTTGGACTTGATGATCTTTGAGGTCTCTTCCAACCTTGGTGATACTGTGATGTTAAGTCTCTACTAAATGAGGAGAGATGAGCCATCGCACCACTAGGGTTGTGGAGCTCACCCTTCCCTGATAGAGGTCCCAAGTTCTACTTGGGACTATGTCCTCTCTGGTAGACTTCCCCTGCTCCTCATTTGAGGCTGCAACCATTAGCAGTCAGCACACCAGTCAGCACAAGTACCTAGGCTGTAGTGCAAGCTGGTTGTATAAAATGGACCTAGGATGTCTGGTTTCAGAACAATGCCTACAGCAGTATTTATTGCTTTCCATGGGCAGTCCTACATAGCAATTGAGAAGGAATAAAGGAAAAAGGAGGAGAGGAATCCTTTATTTGCAGACTGACAAAAAAATCAGCTAAGGAACAAAATCTGTTCTGTGATAGAATTAAGGAAGATTGTTGGATTGTTAAGTAGTTATGCAACATTTGAAGAAATGCATTTTGGAAATGTTGTTTCAAATGTTTTCTACTTGTTTTTCAGAGATGTGAAAATAAAAGCTGGTGAATGGTTCTTTAAGGAACGAGCAAAGAAATACCCAGGTGAAGGTAATCACTGGAACAGATAATAAACTGCTGTGTAATGTGTAGTCCTCATCTAAGTGAAACACAGAATAGAGTCTGCCATTGTATTTCATACTTCTTACACTTGGAGAGAGATCTGTTAGAAATTAACATCTAGTGCATCTGTCTATCCACTAAATAAAACATGAACACAAACTAACAGAATCCTTTTAAAGGTATAATTTCTCTTATGTGAGTGATAAGGATAATTAATTTTGTATTATTAATAAGAATGATTGCTGACCACATGAATTTGAACTAATGAGCATGAAACGCTTCTGAGAAGTGCAATTGCATGAAATATAGAAATGTGAAAATATGCCTGCAGAAAGGAAATGATCTTGCATCCATGGTTTGTCAAAGTTAACACTTCAGTTGTTTTCACAGAGAAAGTTCTCAAGGTTAATGAAATGTCAGAATGGAGTAAATAAAAAACACATAGCTATAAAGGTACAGAGAGCTAAATGCTTATTGTTTCTTTACTTTCAGTCAACTGAGCCATTGTTTCGTGGTCAGTCTTTTCAATGTAATTAAATATGCAAAGCCCTAAAAGAAATTATAGAGGATATGCTCTATGAGGGGGCTCGGTTTTGCCAGCCAAAGGGCTGTTACATCTTCATTTTCACCTACAATGCCTAATCAGGTGGAGGGAATTTCTTTCCTCTTTACCATGAAGTGCCACTTCAGATAGGCAAATATTTCAGTTTGTGCCTGGCTGTTGGTAACTGTTGCAGTTTCACTTCCAGTGTCTGCATCATATCTAGATTTAAGAGTATCTGGTAAAATACTAACCTATTTAAGGCACTGGGCCTTAAATATCCCTTGGGAAACTTGAATAGGAAGAAGTTTATAAATGGAAAAGCGTAATCAGGGTAATTTTGGGTAGTAGAATTACAGTTCCTTCTAAAACATTTAATTTGCAATTTGAAAGATTTCACTGAATTTCATTCTAGCTAACACAGTTTCTGATTCTAAAGTATTAGACAACTGATCTCTTAAAAGCACAGTTGTTTCTCATAACCATTGCTTTATAATTTTCCCTCATGTAATTTTCAGTGGATTTAAAGCTGGTAATTTTAACAATCCCTCTCAGTTACTGTTAAATTATATGTTATTCTCAAATACTGAATCCAATATTGCAAGGTACTGATTGTCCCTCTTTCCCGTAAAATAAAGTTCTCCCCTTGCATTATCAAAGCTTTGTGGGAGCTTGAGGCATTTTGCTTGGTCTAATAGTAATACTACTGGAGTCACAAAGATCTAAGGATATACAGAAGATAAGCCTAGAGGGAGAAATATGATGTTTTGTTTAGTTAATTTGCTATAATTAAAGGGGTTGAAATATGGCAAGCTTTGAAACACTGCAACCATTGTAGACGTGGATTCTTCAAGCCTGGAGAGACAGTGCCCTCTTTTGGTTTGAAAATGTAGCAGAAGTCAGGTACTCACTGGAAACTAAGTTTAACTGAAAAAAAACCCAACATATTACAGGGAAGTTTTCTCATGTTGCAGAGTTTTTGTTTAGTTTTGTTTTTTAATTACACCAGTTGCTTTTTCTTAACTTTGTATGGCTTCTACCTAAAATAAAACCCATATATTCATAACAGTGGCAGATTGACTTTACCAACTAATAAATTAAAAATCTAAGGAATTATCTAATGCTGCAGTAAATCAAGATACCAGATATTACTTATTAATAACAGAACATTAACTCTGGAGTTCTGATTGAAATTTGTAACATCAATAATTTGGTTATTGTTTCTACCACAAAGGTTTACTACCTTTATATAAGTGATAGATTATGATTAATGATGTCACATGGATCGTATGTTGCTTGCTGTATTAGGACTGATTAGTGATTAAAATCACTCCAGATTTTTTCAGTTGGCCATTTGTTACATGCATTTAGCTCTTCTTTCTGTTCACAATCACTCAGAAGCAAACTACATTTCTATGAGTCTCCATTGTTCGTGCCTGATGGAGCGCTTGCTCCGTGGTGCTGTTTACATCATGTGGCTGCTCACCTGAGGAACGTGACATAGTTGCTATTTCCCTACTGGGATAACCATAACAAAAGATTTTGTTTGTGAACTAATCATGTTGTTTCATGAGTTTTCAAGTCTCTAGAAGGAAAAGTGAAATGAATTTTTCATAAGGTGTAAAAGATGACCACATACCTACTCTTGTACACATTTTCAAACTTTGCACAGTGTGTGAGTTTTATGGTTGAGTTGTTCTTTAGTGCAGTGGGTCTGTACACTACCTGCTTCCTCAGGTAGCTGAGAGCACTTAATCTGTAGGAATTGGGCCTTTTAGCATCTGTACATGACTGTCCTCAGCATTTGCGAAGAGATGGTTTGAACATGTCACCTGTGAGATGTGAAGGGGAAATCATGGTAGAGTGTGGTACAGGAGAACCTTGCATGTTGCTTGGCATGTGCTGATGACAGAAAGACATTCACTGACTTGCTTCAAGGATACTTCAGGTAGGGGTTGATTTCACTGACTTGCTGTGCTGAGTGGAATAGAAGTGGATCATGCTGGTTTGAGACTAATTGGAATATTTTAATACATAAAATTATATTACAGGCTGTGAAAGGAAAGAATACAAAACAGAGATAAGACACTTGGGCTTGCAGACACTTGGGCTGTCTAGCTTCTTGCCGCCTTCTCTCTGCCCAGTAACCTCACTAACCACTTTCTTTCTACCCTCCTTGGCTGATCCTCCAAACTCACCTTGCATATAAGGCAAACCCTGGGGTAAGGTATAGGGGTGGGGAGAAGGTGGAAGGGTGGTTGGGAGCCCCTCCTGGGGTCTCTGATTTCTGGGAGGGGAGTTGTGTTTCTGTATTACCTTTAACTTGTATATTTCTGTAAATATTCCTGTCTATAGTGTATATATCTGCTGTACATTGTGCTAAACTGTAAATAGAGCTTCAGTCTTTAACTTCCAGCTGGCTGAGTCTAGTCTGGGTGATTCTACAAAGTGTTGAGGGACGGGGAACTCCCAAACCATCACACTTGCATCTACACAAGCTTCTGCAAACACAGGCCAGCTCCTGAAAGGCACTAGTTAAAAAAAAAAAAATTATACAGGCATTGGTATTGTTGCTAAGTGACCTTTGGGTGTTTGTTTTTTTTTTCTTCCTTTTTCACAGGTAATCATGAAACAGTTGGTGCAAAGCTCTTGAAATCTTATCAGAAGCTGAGGTAAGACTCATAAAAGGACAAATGGTCCTAGGACACTAAGAATTTGTGTAGGTGATATATTGTATGTGATAAACCAACCAGAGGTTTGTGGGGCTTTTGTTACAAAAAATGTCAATACTTTGGAAAGGCAAGTGATAAAAGCATAGAAAAATTGCCACTTTCATCTGTCACCAATACATAGAAAGGGTCTTAAATACAAAAAAAGAGTCATATGTTTAGATGTTATATTTATTTTTGTTATATTTGCTGGGGTTTTTTGCATAACTGTTTACAATATTGTCTTTCAGATTTATGCATTAGTTTTATGTGATCAGAGATTGAAATTATTTGTTATATGTAATAACAGCTATATCATTGTTTGCTCAGTGGGTAGATAACAAGCTGTGTACTCAGCATGATGCATCCAACCAAACTTAAAACTTAAAAGTGAAAAATCCAGTTTACACTGAATAAAATTCTTTGACTAGAGGTTTATGCATGACCATACTTGAGTTATTACTAGTAATATGTAAGAAATAAGGCTACTTAAACTATATTGTAGTTTCCTTAAAACAAACCAAACCCCAAACACTTAGAGAGAGCCTCAATTTTATGGTGGTTATCTACAAGGCATAGATGTGTTAAGACAAAAACAAGAGACAGCTAGATATGATCTTAACCGAGCTGCATAAAGACTTGGTTTTACCTAGATGTGGTAAAAGAGAATTAAAAAAAGAAGTTCACCAGCTCCCTTTAGAGTCTGTGATTGTGCCATGATAACAGTATCAGTCAGGTAGCAGTCAGATTTTTATTTTTCTTTCCACAGATGAGAGGCTATTTACAACAGATAAAATGACTGGAATGCTGTAGAGGGACTCTAACAGCTCTGGGACTAGGCAAAGAAGGATCCTTTTAGATTGTAAAGGAGGATGACTGTTTTCTGAAAACATCTCTGAAACAGAGATGGAGTGTGTTACACAGGAATTGTCTTTTAGCACTTGATACACAGGTTGAAGCACTGCAAATCGTGCAGAGGTTTAGGAAGACCATCCTAAGTTGGGTCTTCCTCATTGCTTTAAATGAATAATTCTGCCTAGTGGAGCCCAAGATTGAGACGATGCAAAAGTAGTCCTCATTCTTGTAAACAGAGCAATACATCTATACTGCAGCCTTGAATAGATGGAGGATCTTAACCTAGATCTTTAGTTTGCAGGAAATATAGGAAATAAAGATACTGTGCACAAATGTGTATTATTTATTGATGTGTTAGGATAATATATTAATTGCTGCACTGTTTATTGTCTTTTAAACTTCTAGTAAAATTTCTGTCGTACCTCCAACTCCACCTCCTTTCACAGAATCTACAGCAGGAAGCAATATGACAGTAAATGTATGTATCTATGATCTGCAAAACACGTGTATCCATGCACCTGGTAGGATGTCATTCATATGAAGAAGCCAGCCACAGGAATGCATTAAATAGCAACTGCTGTAGCATCACATTGCGCTGTAAATGCTGTCCTGTTCCTCTCTAATTTTTTTAATGCTCTGTTGGTAGTAGGAGAGAAAGGTTAGAAGATATCATGAGGATATTTGCAATTAACTTTCAGTTTTTGTGGGATGTAACTGCTCTAGTGTCAAGTCAAATACTACACCCAGTTTTTGGTGCCTCAGACAGGAACCCTGGACTTAAATCTCCTGAGGTCCCCTCCGTTCTGAAGGATCTCATGATCCTGTGATATTCAGTAGTCATTATAAAGCAATTGTACCATGTGTTACTTTCATTACTGAGTGAAAAACAATGAATTTGATGGTTGGCTTAACACTGTAGCCTCTGGCAGACAGACTAGTGGAACATGGCTCAGAACTCATTACAAACATACTAAATTACTATTCCATTTCATCCCTGGGCCTGGTTTAAAAGCCTTTTGCAATTGTGTAAATATTCTGCTCTGTCCTTACCTGCAGTTTGATGAAAACTGTGATTCAGAGGCACAGAATCACAGAATATTAGAGGTTGGAAGGGACCTCCAGAGACCACTGTGTCCAACCTCCCTGCCAAAGCAGGATCCCCTAGGGTAGTTCGCACAGGAATGCATCCAGGCAGGTTTTGAAAGTCTCCAAAGAAGGAGACTCGACAACCTCTCTGTGGAGCCTGTAATAGATACAACTTTTCTGCTTGAAGTATTAAGTGCATGACACCAAATCAGTGATGTAATTAGTTCTATTTATGACATTTCTGTGATCATTCTACAAGCAGTTCCACTTAAAGAGTATGGAACTGAAAATATTATTTTCCTTCTTCATACATTAGTGTGCAGTTTTCAACCATGTGGACATGTGTCCTTAAGTGTCTTTGCTTACCAGGATTGGTACCAAGCAAAGATTGTTTTGTGGTCTGCAGATATGTGATCACAGAAACTTTGAAACAGCAAATATTTTGTGTTTTCTGACTTTTGGCATCTCCTATTTGCAGGAACTGGGGCATTCTAGAGGTTTTAATAAATCTGTGGAAAATTTGTTTTTGTCTCTCACAACACACATCAAAAGTAAGTAACTTACACTGCTTTTGAGAGCACTGTAGTCAAATGTTTCTGGGTTTTGGCCCAGTTGCTGGCCAAAAATAGTTATTAAAAAAGAGTATTGAGTAATGGCTGAAATAACTAATGCCAAGACTGAGACAGCCTGAAAAATAATACAGAAAGTCTAATTCTCCCTCAGCTTTCTTATACTTGTTTAAGAAGCTGATGATAGCAACCAACACTTCTTATGAAAAGGCTGTACAGCGTTACTTTTAAGTTTACTGGATGTTTGTATGCAGTATTTTTAACTCACATTACTATAGAGGAATAACCACTTCATGTTAATTGTCTGACCTTTGTCAAAGAATCTGTCATGTAATGGAGGTAGAGCTTAATATTTTTATTCACTAGTTTTCAAGAGGACTTCTTTGTCTTTCTCAATCTGTCTGATTTTGTGGGCTTTTTTCAGTGCATGCTTCTAAGAACCAACCAGTCCTAACAACTCTTCTTTCACTCTGATAACTCTAGTTCCTTCCATTCTCTTACACTGCCTGCTCTTCTGCAGGGTGCAGACTGTGTATGTGCCTCTAAGGCTAACTACAGGACAGCCAGCCACTGAGAAAAACAAATTAAAGGTATCAGTGACCAGAGGAAAATAACTTCTGAGCCTTGTGAAGATTACAGGGGCTTGCAGATTTACATGTGTTTGAAGGAACCTTAGTATTTTCTCTACAGTTTCATCTTAGACAACCCCAAACATGAGATTAGACCTGAATAAATTTGACTTTAAGTGCTTTTCTGCCTTTCCTCTTAACTTGTCTTAGCTCTTGTTCAGTCTTTCCTTTAACTTCTTTCACCCACCCTAAAGGCCTGTTCTCTATTAACTTCCCAAATTTAATGTTGTGTCTGTGTGAACACATGTTAAAGCTATCTCTCCAGTCTCTCCTGAACAGAAGTATAGCTTAGGGTGGTACAGGATGCTTCATCAATGGAAGCAGATAACTGAGGCAGCACACAATTGGATGCAAAGTAATTTCCTCTTCTTTCTGTTAGTTTGAAGCCTCATCATAACCTGTAGTTACTGATAAAGACTATTACGACTGCAGCAAGCTAATTCAGTAGTTCTTTGCTAGCAAGAGGAAGGTCCTGCTGTCCCCACATCTTTCTTCTCTGTTTCTAGCCTTACTTCCATTGCTTAACTTGAATTAGCACCAGTGTTTCTGGACCCCTTTGGAAATTGGTTTATTTAATTAAAAGGGCGAAATATTTTCAGGCACTGGAATGATCTGCCTAGGGAGGTGGTTGAGTCACCGACCCTGGATGTGTTTAAGGGTTGTTTGGATGTGGTGCTTAGGGATATGGTTTAAGGTGAATCTTGTAGAGTAGGGTTACAGGTTGGACTTGGTGATCCTAAGGGTCTTTTCCAACCTGGATGTTTCTGTGGTTCTGTGATAAAACACATATGTACTTTTCTACTGGTTTCATGAGTTAAAACAGGCATAAGGTAGGGTATATGATATATATGTTGCAGCCTGCATAACAGAGGGTACTAGATCATGATTCTGTGTGGCTAGGAGCCAGTGGCTGAGGATGGAAAAACAAGTTGTAGAAGGGGATGGCAGCAAGCTTAGTTCACCTGTGTGCGAAACCCCACTCAGGTGCTATCATTTTCAGCTAAGGTTTTAGTTTATGAGAATGTAACAGGCTGTTGCAAGCACTGAAGTCAGTAATTTAAAAGTACAGAAATTCTTATAGAGAAAAAGACTTGAACTACTTGATATAAGAAAACATTTTTCAGACGATACGACCTCTTAATGAAACTTGATAGTGTGCTGATAAATACTTTCAGTCACGAGTGTCTAAAGTTAGTACTTTTTTATCTTATCTAGATAAAAATGTCCAGGTCTGAAGAAGTATTTAATACACCCAGCTCTTGTGTATTGCAGTAAATAAACCTGGAGAACCTTGTTATGTCTCTGATTCTATCACTGGAGCCTCTGTGTGTGCACGTCTGAGAGCAGCTGGAACAGAGGATCAGCACGTGCAGCACAATGCCGTTATTGTACAGTCTGCTCTTTATGCTGTTACCTCCTGTTCCAGTGTGGTTTGGCAGCAGCAGGAGATTGCAATCCAGTGGTTGCTGTTTGGTGAACGTAAAATAAGTTGCTAGCTGTAGTTTTACTTGCAGTGCAAAGTCGCCTTTGGCCTAGTGTCTGTCTCACTGACCACTTGGGCAGAGAAGCCAAAGGAGGAATAGGTATGAAAACTGACCAGTCGTTTTTCTCTGAGAGTGACCTGTTCTGTAAGCTTATATATTTGAGGAGAGTGTGAGTTAAGCTTGTGTTTCTGCTTCTATTGCTGGTCAAGCTACTCGTATCTACTCCATTAGGTCTCTCACTCCAGTCTCTTTTATGATCTCTGATTTCACTGTGTATTTTAAAAACCTGCTTGCATTTGCAATCAGAAATGACTCAGTTGAGCCTTGCCTGTGAATATGTCACATGATGCCTTAATGGTGTACAAAGAGTACAGTAAACATCTGAGGACTGATTGCTGCTAAGAACAAAACTAACCCAAAGTGGCTTTAAAAATTACACTTAAGAGAGCTTTTGTTTTTTAATACCATAGTGGCATATTGTCTGCTGCCTGAGGTTTCTCCACAGAGGCTTGTGTTTTGAGAGAAATATTTGTTTCTTCTGTATAAATTAAACATATAATAGCTATTTTTTGTGCCACTTATAAATTATTCATTCTTCATGAGAGACTATCAGGGATTTACAACAACGTGTCTGCTGCTAAACCTGCTAATTTCCAATTTCAGAAATCATGGATGAGTGCTGCCCTTCCCTTTAAATGAAGTTCTGACTGTACCCTGAGGAATAAGAAGCAAAAAGCTGTGCAATAAATGTCCAATTTTCCTATAGATTTTATTTGACAATGAACTAGATGCTACTGAAGTGCTAATTCATTAAGATACTTCACTGTGGACATAAGCTTATTTGTATGAGTAATGTTATTGACGTCAGTGAGGACTACTCATCTTCTTAAAGTTATATGTGGTTTGGGACCAGAGTATGCAATGTCTCTCCTTTAATCCATATTTTGGATACATTTCTAAATATTTTCCAGCGTGCTTTACTTTTTAATTTCCATTTTCATGTTGCTTTACATTGTTACCATGATCTTCCTTGTATCCTGAACCAAACCAAACTGCTTTACAAATCAAACTATATATGGGAACTGCAGTAGATAATTATTCAACAAAACTGTATTTGCTAGCATACAGCAATTCCTTGTAGCAATAATTTTCGTCTGAAACAGCAGGAAATATTTAGGTAGGCAAATTAAGTTATAAAAAATGGAGCAAGCATGTGCCTTCCTGTCTGTTTTTAGGAGATCAGTATTAAAATTGCAGGTTGCAAGTTTGAAAGCTGCAGGATTAGACTACAGATACACAAGATTGCTTGCACTGATTGTTATAATGACTTCTCTCTTTATTTCTGGTTCAGAAATCTCTAAGTCCCAGAATGATATGGCTGACCGATGTCTCCTAACCACAGCTTATGGCCACAACGTGGAAAGAAGGAAGCAAAGAAGGAGCCAGTCTGACACTGCCATCAACATTACAAGCAGGGTATCGTTATTATAGACAGTCTTTAGCTGTAGGGACCATTTCAGGAATACAGTATGTTTGTAAGAATAATCACTTACAAAGTGGAATTTTACTTTTATTACGTTAGCTGATGTTCACTGGCTTTGTCCAGAACTCTGATTCTTCACAAGTTTTTTGACTGTACACTTGATCTCAGCTGAGAACTGAAATGTTAAACTGATAACTTGTAAAGAACCTCACACAAAGAGAGTGGGGCTGGATTGTTTTGCATTCAGATGCTCCAGACTCTCTTGAGCCTGATTAATATCTGCTCTGCGTGGCTGTTGGACTGCAGGAAGGTCCTCTGTCTTGTCATCATCCTACCCCTCTTGCTGTTGAACAGAACCAAACAACAACTGTACAAAACCCATCCTGACACTTTCTGAGCACTTTTTTTAATTAACAAGGAAGAAACATTCACTGTTGTTAGTTATTAGGCAACTTCTCTTTTCCTTTGGTTACAGATTCTAGCTTTAGGGTTCTCTTGTGAAGTTTGAGCATCACCTAGTCATCTTTTTTTCCACGAATTGTGCTGCAGCTGATGTCACATAACCTGCTCAGGAGTTATGCTGAAGATTTTGTTTAGCACTTTTTCACCTCCATAAGTACCTGAACCTTTTCTATACTGACTTTTCCATATAGTGGGCACTGACTGAACTGCCTTGCTCATCCGAATGAGGGAAATGTGGGCTGCTAAGTGCCTTAACTGGATGCTGAGAGAAGCTTTTGCTTTGTACCAGACCTCATGGCAGGTGTTACTCACAGCTCCGTGGGTGCACATTTTTCACTTTCCTCTGAACTACTTAGGTGTTGATAAATGGAAGAAACAGGATGTCAGACCACACAGACTAGTGGTTTGAATTGGTTCAGCAAGGTCTGCAAATTCTTTGAAATGAGTTCTGGTATTTTTATTTGCAATTATATTATAAACAATACTCTCAACAATTACTAATTACCTGAGTGCTACTTTCATTGTGGCAAACCACACTTCAGCGTTACTTCATTACACTGCTCTGCAGGGGCATCAAAAAACATTGGAGTTGGAAATAATGTGAACTTAAACTATGTTTTATTGTATCTTGATTGCACAAAACCTGTCATGTTTAAAAGATCAATATGGATTCTTTGGCTGGAGAAATCATAGAATCATAGAATGGTAAGATTGGAAGGGACCTCAAGGATCATCTAGTTCCAACTCCCTGCCACACTGTACATACTAGTGTACAGGTCACTCAAGGCCTTGTCCAGCCTGGCCTTGAACACCTCCAGGGAGGGAGCAGCCACAACCTCCCTGGACAACCTGTGTCAGTGTCTCACCACCCTCACTGGAAAGAACTTCCTCCTAACATCCAGTCTAAATCTTCCCTCTGCCAGTTTAAACCCATTGCCCCTTGCCTTGTCATTAGTCCCTCCCCAGCTTTCCTGTAGGCTCCTTTCAAATGTTGGAAGGCTACTATATATATACTATAAGGTCTCCTCGAAACCTTCTCTTCTCCAGGCTGAAGAGCCCCAACTCTCTCAACCTGTCCTTATAGCAGAGCTGCTCCAGCCCTCAGATCATCCTTGAGGCCCTCCTCTGGACCTGCTTCAACACTTCCATGTCCTTCCTGTGCTGGGGGCTCCAGAACTGCACACAGTACTCCAGGTGGGGTCTGACGAGAGCAGAGTAAAGAGTCAAAATCCCCTCCCTTGCCCTGCTGGCCACACTGCTCTTGATGCAGCCCAGGACTCTGTTGGCTCTCTGGGCTGCGTGTACACTGCAGGCTCATGTTGAGCTTTTCATCAACCCAGACCCCAGGTCCTTTTCCTCAGTGCTGCTCTCCAGCCAAATGTAGTAATACAGGAGATTAAAAATTACTCATGTGGGATTTTAATTGCCCATTTAAAGGTTTAGGACTTAATTTATGTCCTCTCTTTGCATTACAGATTTTGAAGATAAATTTCAATGTTTGTGTGTCAGAGCACTGGGACACTGAGTCAGGGAGCTTTTGTTTCATTCAAATCAGTTAGACTATATTTAAGAAAATCTTTGGTTTTGCTAGGATTGCTGTTGATCTTCTTTTCTCATGAATGTTCTCTTTGCAATTTAGGTTTTTTTCAGTATTGAAGGAGATGTTACTTGTTTGACCCTGCACTTCTATGATTGCTTTTTGTATCTTTACTGTGATTTAAAAAATAATTTTAAATCTCTGTTAGTGCCACTATTGTATTATTCTCCCCCCTATGTTTTGGTTTGGTTTTGGTTTGGTTGTTTTTCTTTTCCATCTTTGTTGTCCTTTAAAAAGAATATCTGTTTGCATCCTTACTTACATGACTTGAATCTAGGAACAGAACCTGGTTTAGGTTACATTGCAAAACAAGAAATTACTCAAATGTATAACAAAATATGGCATAGACATCTTGCTTGTGATTTCTACCTCAGAGAGCACATTAAACGAATGTCTTTCATGTATGAAAATTAGCCGAAACAGTTTTTTGTTTTGTTTTGGTTTTTTCCACTAGAAAGTGTTCATTTTTCTCCTGGGAATGGATTGAAAGTTACAGCTGTAACTCTACCATCTTGAATGTGCAGAGTATTGTTGTGGAAGATACATGTCCTAGCTTGCTCAGACATGATTCCATCATCCCCTTCCCTCTGCTTGGGTGGGGGCGAAGCAGAGAGCAGAGAGAGAAGACAAGACTTACCTGGACTTGTACTTCCCAAATAAGGGAAAGTAAATTCCTGACTTGCCCTGATATGGTCAGGTTAGGCAAAGTGCCATCCTGATTGGTGAATCTCTGTGGTCCCAGGGGCCATTACGTTTCAGGCAATCAGTAAATAGGCTTTTGCCACATGGCTTTTTTGCTTTTTCGCTTTTTTACCTTTTTGCTTTTACTTTTGCTTTGCCTGCTCTACCCTGCCACATTATGCTCTGCTTTGCCTGCAACAACTTTCAAGACACTAACAGAATTCCCTGCGAGTTTTGGGTACTGTCTGATACTGTTTTGTGAGTGAATATTCAAAGCCTCTCTCTAAGAAATTCTGTATTTAGATTCTATTGTGCTTTTCTGCCTTAGTAGCAGAAAGGAGCCTCTCAAGTCCCCTGGTGGGCAAGAGGTATAATTGAAACTAAGAACCTCTTTCCAGTTTTAATGTTTTTATTTGCAAGGTATTTCTTAAAGTGTCCTAGTTTTACCTTTTCTCTGTGTGTATAAGTGTCCAAACTGTGCATTTCAAACATTGCAAATAAAATTTCTGGCGAGATTTAATGGTAATAAACAATTTTCATAGTTATTAACAATCTTCACCTGGATGTCAAAATTAATAGAGGTTATTAATTTTACATAATTTGTAACAAGTATAAGACTGGGATACCACCTTGATCTCAAGAGCACTGTTCCCTCAGTAGATTGTCTACACTTGTGATATGTTTGGAGCTTGATTCCTTCAGACAAAAGTTGAAAAATATTATATTTAATTTCAGTACTAGTGAAAAAATATCTGATGTCAAGAACTGCCAAGTCAGTGTAAAATTTGGATTTGGGAAGTTAATTGAATAGTGTTTTCTAGGGCCTCCCACCATCAGAAGCTCCAGGTTCATTAAAGAAACTACAATTATACCTGCCTTAATGGGTGAGCAAGCAGATGTGTACAAGCTTTGGAAGCCATCTGTGGTGCATTGGTAGCTGTGGGTTACCTCTCCTGTAACAGCAAATGCATCCTGCTGGACTAGGTGGGAGTCTTGCTTATAGGACGTGATGCTGGGTTTAGCACTGGCAGTCATGTTGCCTTGTCAGTCACCTGGCTCCTGTTTGATATAATAGAGAAACCTTTCTGAATCAAGTAGAAGCTAACATTCAGTGTGTAATAGGTTGGTTTGCTTAGCGAGTGAAGCTGGTGACATTAGGTTTTTTTAAGGCAGAAGACACAGTTCTCTGCTGAGGAATATGTAATTGGGGGGTTGGGAGGTTTTTTGAGCCTGTAGTCCGGATGCGTTTTCTCTCAATTTCCTTCTTGCCTAGGAACTTAATGAACTCTTACATCTATTCTTAAGGTAGGGCAGTTATTACATCCAGCATTTTTTGTGTGTTACAAAAACAGCATGATAGTTTGGATTTTGCACATACTGCTTTCTCAGAAGTAATCTCCACACATAACCTCCTCTCTTGACCTCGTTCTTTAGTGCTTTCTGCTGATTGTGCAGGAGGGGTCCCCTCTGTTAAATACATAGTATCTATTTCTTTTATGCAAATAAACCTCAATCCTTTCTGTTGATTCAGTCACATTACATTCTTTCTAGTCTTTCAGGTAATTCCTGTTACACAAATTTTAAAAAGAAATTATTTTCTTACCTCATAACAATGTAAAATGTCTTACTTCACTCTTTCCTTGCCCATTGAACTGTAAACATACTTTTCATAGACTGTATTATCCAGGGACCAGAATGCGCTAAACTCTATTTTCAGCATATCTCTCATCACGTGTATGTGTGTGTGTGTATATATATATGAAAAAACACCATTCTATTGAGTGTTGTTATTAGTGGCAGAAGGTAAATCTCAAGGATTTTGTTACTGAATGTCATAGTTATTGGAAAGGGGAATCAACTCAAAGCAAGGTTAAGAACACCTCAGAAATTTAAAGTTCTATAGTCAAAACTAAATTAGATCTTGTGGCTCTGTTTCTATTTTCATGTCTCTCGACTTACATTCCTTCTTGCATAGGTAGGCACAGGCATGTGTCATGCATACTGTAAAATACTGTTTCTGATTTCCTAAAGGCAAGCATTTTTTATTTCCTTCCAAAATTACTGTTTTGTTAAAGACTAGTAAGGCATTTTATTAGTATGTTACTACTTTTGGTGTGTAATTAGTAGATTATTGTTAGTAATTGCTGTGGTAATGATCCACAGGATTAGGTGGTGGTATGTTGATTTTCGAAAACTATGAATGTTATGAATGTACTACTAGCTAGGATGAGACAGCAGTAAATCAACATTTAAATTTACTACATTGTCTTTGAAAGTGTGCTGCTTATATGGCATTGATCAGACTGAATTGTAGATATTTACTGTTGGTTTTTTTTTTTTCCTGATAGCATTCCTGAAGGAATCTGGGTATTTTTTCCTAATAAAAAATTGCATGCTGAATTTCTTGCAGATGAAAAGTACACCCAGTCTTCAGCAGCTCGTCACTGGGACCCAGAATGACAGTGAGGTTCTGACCAAAAGGAATTCAGAGGAGGAAGAAGACATCACAACCAGTCCCACAAGTGATGCAGTTTTCTGTGGTGGAAAAAAACATGTAAGTTAAAGGGTGAAGCAGGACAGAACAGGGTATAAGAGCTAAGATATCAAAGTTGTGTGGGAACAGATAGAAAAGTTAAAATCTTGTGCAAAATGTGGGTGTATTTTGGATTATCTTACAGAATAAAGGAAAAGTTTTGCTTGTGTTTGTATCTGCTGAAAGACTGACTGCCTTTGGTGTGGTTCTAATAATAACACTGTGAACTTTTGCAGCATAAGATAAATCAAATTAATAATGGATACTTGATAGAGGATGTATCCATTAATAATGAATAATTGATAAATCATCTTCCTCTGAACTATGCAAATGCAACTAACATTCCTCCTATTTTATGTTGGGGTTTGGAACATGTTTCTTTCTAACCTGGTAGCTAGCTTTTTCTTTTAAAACTTCATTTAACAGAAAGGTTTTGGTATTCTGCAAGAACTGTGGTAATGGAAATGTCAGTGGAAATTTAAATGTCAGAATGTCAACGAATGAAGAAAAAACTGACAGTGACAGAAACCAGAGGAGCAGTTCATAGGTTTAGGGGGTGGCACAGACTCATCCTCTGATGTATGGTATTTTGAGTACTGCAAATGACAGAGAAGTAGACCAGTTATAAATGAGTTCAGAATATGCTTTAAAGTCTCTGTAATTAGCTGTGAAACTTAATTTCTATGTATTAGTAACAAAGTTAAACAGAAGGAGGTATCCAAAGAATCTATGACTGATATTGTAAAGGAGGGAACTAAAAAGACTTTGGGGAACTCTCTTCCAGCTTACTGTGCTGTGGAGTCTGAAGTGTTAAACTGACAAACGGATAACAGTTTTGGATGGCATTTTTAATTCTAGTGACAACTGTTTGAATTGAGCTTAAAAATTAAATATTTTCTACTATCTTACAAAGTGCAAGGTCAAATTCCATTAAACTTCCCTTTATGATTAAGTGTTGGATGTTGATGACTGCTCTATGAAAATATATCTTCCAAAATATCAGATGGCATTGCTTCAAATCATAACCAGCAGAAGTGCAATATATGAAGTCATTGCTAAAACCCAAAAAGGATGAGTGATTTCTGCACTGAATGTATGTGCCTCCTGCTCAGGTAGGAGACATATATACTGATACTCCAAACATCCATAATCAGGAATCATAGAATGGCAAGGTTGGAAGGGACCTCAAGGATCATCTAGTTCCAACCCCCTGCCATAGGCAGGGACACCTCCCACTAGTACAGGTTACTCAAGGCCTCATCCAATCTGGCCTTGAACACATCCAGGGAGGGAGCATCCACAACCTCCCTGGGCAACCTGTTCCAGTGCCTCACCACCCTTACTGTAAAGAACTTCCTCCTAACATCTAGTCTAAATCTCCCCTTTGCCAGTTTAAGCCCATTGCCCCTTGTCCTGTCATTGCAGGACCTTGTAAATAATCCTTCCCCAGCCTTCCTGTAGGCCCCCTTCAGATACTGGAAGGCTACTATCAGGTCCCCTC
>VWZE01008595.1:161313-293765 GCA_013396675.1 Eubucco bourcierii
GCTTTCCTTACCACAGCTCTGGCTGCACGAACAGTATCTTTGTATTCATCCCATGTCCCCCGTCCTCGCTTCCATTCTCTATAAGCCTTCTTCTTGCTTTTGAGTGTATCCAGGAGCTCTCTATTCATCCATGCAGGCCTCCTGGCATTCTTACCTGCCTATACAACCTCTCTATAAGGGAGTCTGTCACATAATTATTAGACACCTTTGCAGAACCTTTTTTAGAATGAGGAGAAAAATGCATTTGTGTTCCTCTGTCATGAAGGATTTTGGTAGACAGTAAGTGTTTCTAGTGAGATGAATAAAAAATTGTCAGTGAGTGAAAGACAAAAACTGTACAAAGCTTCAAGGGAGATTGATTGTGCTGATATATGGCTCATGGAGGGAGCAAGATTATGTGCAACAAGCACCAGGTCAAAACAGTCCTAACACTTCTTAATACTTCCTCTGTAAGCACTCTGACACTTCTTCTGTCAGGCTTGTATGTTACTTAGAGCTTATAAAGTCGAGTAGATAGCTTCTTTAATTAAGCTGTCGGTGTGAATATTTGGCAAGCTGCACAAACAAGAGCATCTGCACGGACGGAAGAGAGATATGATCTTATGAACACTGTTCTGCATTCTTAGCTGCTGGGTTGTGCAAGGCAGAACTCCTTGGTTAACCAGTCCTGTGTGGGTTGGTGTTTAATTTTCAGAGGGAGGAGTGATCTAAGACAGATATTTTAGCAGTCTTGGGCAATGTTGCTGTCATATTAAGCACAACAATTGTGTCTTCATGACATACGCTATTTAAAATGTTTCTAGGGCAGACTTTAAAGAATATCACTGTAAATGAATGGAAACCAAACTCTTTTGAGTTGATAATTTCCTGTAACAAAGGGTAGATAGTACTGTAAAGTTGCATGTCTCCGCTGGGCCACAGGAAGGGTTATAGTCTCTTCCTCAACTGTTTTTTTCACAGCCTCTGTAAATGCTAGACAAAAATACCATTTATATATATGGATAGACAGCATCCAAACCTTTCCCTCATAAGTGAAAGTAGATGAAAAGGGAACTAAGTGACCGAGGTGAGCTAGGAAACAGCTTTGTATTTCTTCTTTATGCAAGACAGCTGGTTCTTTGTATGTTAGACTTTCTTGAATGGTCTGCTGCTTTATAGAGCATGTCATTTTATATGGAATTGGGACATCTTGTAGAACATTTACTGGATGTGCCAGGCCACTTCTAGTTTCTTGATAGAACCTAGCATCTCAGCAGTGTACCTTGCTATGAGCTGTGTATTAAAAGCAATCTATTTCCATGGTTTGTATGTTCTTAGCTTTCAGAGGATTTTTTCACTTTCTCCCTTTCAGACACTTAGCCCATTTTTCTCATAGGAAGCCACATGCAATTTTTATTCAGAGACAATGTCTAGAGCTAAATGTTACCTAAGAAAACATTTTCTTGGCCTGGAGAACTTACTGAAGAGAAAAAGACAAAACAGCGGAATTGCAATTACAAGCATAAATTTCAGGGCTGTTGTGGAAGCAACAGAATATTTCATACAGGTTATCTTAAGTCTTTGTGACTGCGGTAGCCCAGCAGTCATGTCTGTAAAGAAACTGACTTTTGGGGAAAATAAATATGCATTTAGTCCTGTTTTGATCTGAAACTACTTTTCCTAAAAATCTGTTTCTCTTCTCAGGGGAGTTTGTATAGTCTTAACAGCACTTGCACTGAGTCTGGCAACTTTGGCAAGGCTGACGTCACAGGAGAAATAGAGTTTGCCATAAGATACATCTTCAAAGCTCGCATCTTAGAAATTTGCATCAGGGCATGTAAGAACCTGGCTTATGGAGAGGAGAAGAAGAAAAAGTGTAACCCGTAAGTATTTTTGTAAAGAAAGAGTAAAAAGTAGGCCAAATATTCTGCTTTTAAGATACTTAGGTATGCTGTAATTGAAATGGATTGTTCTGTGATGGTGTGCTACAGTAATGCTTTCAGAACATCCAATGCATGAACCATTCACATACATACACCACAAGGTAAGGTCTTGTAATGACAGGTTGAGAGGCAATGGGTTTAAACTGGCAGAGGGGAGATTTAGACTGGATGTTAGGAGGAAGTTCTTTACAGTGAGGGTGGTGAGGCACTGGCACAGGTTACCCAGGGTGGTTGTGGCTGCTCCGTCCCTGGAGGTGTTCAAGGCCAGGTTGGACAAGGCCTTGAGTGACCTGTACTAGTGTGAGGTGTCCCTGCCTATGGCAGGGGGTTGAAACTAGATGATCCTTGAGGTCCCTTCCAACTTTACCATTCTATGATTCTATGACTTCCCTGGTGGCTACTTTATTAGAGGACAGGAGTATGAAAACAAAAGTTTCCTGTTCAGATCTTAATCCTTTCCTAGTTAGAATAGGTTTGAAACATGTTAGCTGGATGATATAGAGGGATCCTTACTGTCTATCTGCTTTGATTGAGGAAAGGATATAAATCACAATTTGCCATTTTATTGCTTGGAAAATTACAAAGTCAATAAAGTTGCTTAAGAATGAAGAAAAAACTCTCTTCATTTAATGAATTTTCCTTCTTTGTTTGATTCCCCCCCCCCCATTCTTTTTCTTTCTCTCTCCCTTCTGGTTTCCATGTATCATTCTCTCTGTCTGCAAGGTATGTTAAGGTTTATTTACTTCCTGATAAATCTGCTCGGAGCAAGCGGAAGACAACTGTCAAAAAGAGCACAGTGAATCCAGAATTTGATGAAATTTTGAAGGTACTGTTTGCAATTTTGTGCTGCTATGTGTGCTTTTCTCTGGTAATGTCTCCTTTTGTATGGTCAGTCCTGCATCTTCAGAGCTGTCCTAAGGGAAAAATCAAGTATCCTCTCTCAATTCTGAGACACTGGAGCAGGTTGCCCAGGGAGGTTGTGGCTGCTGCCTCCCTGGGGGTGTTCAGGACCAGGCTGGATGAGGCCTTGAGTGACCTGTTCTGATGGGAGGTGTCCCTGCCTATGGCAGGGGGTTGGAACTGGGTGATCCTTGAGGTCCCTTCCAACCTTACCATTCTATGATTCTCTAACAGTAATTTTTAAATTATGTTTCTGGTCCCAATGAGACTTTCTGAGTTACAATAGTAAATTATAGATCATTAGAAGAGTCTTCCTTTGTCCATGAAAATGGGAATGGAATTCCACCACCTCTAAAGTGCAGCCTGCTTCCTTTTCCCTGTGCAACTGATGTCAGACCATCTCTTTGCAATGCCTAATGTCAAACAGTATTAAACATCCCCGAGAAAAGCACTTATGATTTTAATTTTTTAATGTCTTGTATTATTAATGCCTTGTATTATTACTTCTTGCATCCTTGTAGGAACTCTGTGTAGAAAATAGGAACCATTATTCTCACTTCACAGACACTTAATGAAATGTGAAGCTGAAGCTGAGTACTGCCAGCTGAGAGAGGCTGGCTTGGTTTGGTTGTTCACAGCTGCAGTTCTGTATTCAGATCTGTACAACACTCTTTTTTGGTGCATGCAGAGGCACATAAAATGATGAATTCTTCAATACTGTTGTCTTGGGAGACATATGAAACAAAGCTAATGGAGAGGCAACTAGTGATATTGCTCCCTTAACCACAAAAAAATTTCAGTGTTAGCCCCATCTTTCAGTTTGTGTGAACATCAAGAAATTGTAGGAAGTGAAACAGGCAAAATATTTGAAAATAGCATTATTAAAGTTTTATAACAACAAAACTAAAATTGTAATGTATACAATTCTCATATAGCCAAAAGCCTCTATATAAAGTTGGGAGAAAAAAAACCCAAAAAACTGAAATTGGAGTAGTACCTTTTCAATGCCAGAACCATGCAAAACTGATAAAAGGAGAATGAGAGGCATGCCTGAGCTGCTTGTGTGAACACTAAAGGTAGTTCAGTTAGAAATCTTTTAAATTGGTTTAATTATTAGTTTATCCAGAGCAGCAGAAATAGTTAAAGGAGTATAGTGCTAGCGCAGGTAAACTGCATCATGACACCAAGATCCAGCTCAGTGAGATTCAGCTGTAAATTAAGGCACTTGCATTTAGGTAGCATGTGTGAGAGGTGTGCAAGTGCTCTTGGAAATCACCGGAGCCCGGGGTGAGTCAGGGTGATTAGCCTCGGGCCAACGCCCAACTTGTGATTCAGCAGCCTAAATGTGAGTAGCCAGGTTCTTGTCCAGGCCATTGTCTCCAGTTTTCAATCCAGGTGGATGCAGGTCACTTGGAGGCTGAGTGTCATGTTTGCCAGTCTCATGTCTCAAAGAACTCTTATGTTTTGGAATTGAATCAGGGCTTTAATTAGTGGTCAGCTGAATTACTTCCTTTCCCCTTTCTGCATTCCGTAGATGTCCACTGACAAGAGTGGGAGTTTAGCATCTTAGTTAGGGGTCTTAACCAGGGAGGCTGTGGGGGGGAAATATATATATTAAAAAACTGACAGCAAAAATGGTCAAGAATTATTTAAAGTCCTGAATTACTAATCAAAATCTTTAGCTTGGCAGGGCAAAGTATTCCTGGAATGTTGTTTCATATTTGCTTGAGCGTCATTTAACATTTAAATAGTGGGGTAATATGCAGCTTAGGAAGCACTTTCAGACAAGACAGTTCTGTCTGCGTCCAGGTGCCTTCAGCCATGCTGTGGTTGCATGTCCATGCTAATGAGCATGGAGCCTATGTTCACCTTGTGTGTTGCTTTGTAAATGCTGTTTACCTTTCTAGTACAAGATTGAATACTCTCATCTGGAAAATCGGCAGCTTCAGATCTCTGTGTGGCATGCAGGAGCACTCAAGTACAGGGTGTTTCTGGGGGAAGTGGTGATTCCACTGGCAGCATGGAATTTTGAAGAGAACTCCATGAAGTTGTTCAACTGGTACCAGCTCAAACCCAAGGTGATTCTTAATTTTTCTGCTCAGTTGTGTTTTAAGAGCAAGATGTAGTGAAAGCGGTGAAAAAGATCGCCCATCTGAGATCCAGAACTGCTTGGGAGGTTACAGCGCAGAGCCACAAGGATAATTAAGGGAGTGGAACATCTTCCTTATGAAGAAAGGCTGAGGGAGCTGGGGCTCTTTAGCTTGGAGAGAGGAGGCTGAGGGATGACCTCATCAGTGTTTATAAATGCATAAAGGGCGAGTGCCAAGAGGGTGGAGCCAGGCTCTTCTCAGTGATGCCCAATGTCAGGATGGGGCAGTGGGTGGAAGCTGAGGCATAGGAAGTTCCATGGAAACATGAGGAAAAAACTTTTCACTGTGAGAGTGACAGAACACTGGAACAGGCTGCCCAGGGGCATTATGGAGTCTCCCCCTCTGGAGATATTCAGCATCTGCCTGGATGCATTCCTGTGTGATCTGATCTAGGTGATCCTGCTCTGTCAGGGTGGGGTTGGACTAGATGATCTTTTGAGCTTCCTTCCAACCCCTAACATTCTGTGATCACTGAGGGAAAAATGCTGTCAATACAGGCTGTTAGTAAGATGTGTTGCCAACATCAGTAAGCTGTGAGGACTTGGAATAGAATGGTTGTAGTGATGCAGATTTCTGTATGTCCCTTTCTTCAGCTTGAAAAGCTTGAAGATGATCTTACACAACACAACAGCGAACTCCTTGTGTCTGCAAGACTGTCAGTACCAGCCCAGTACAAAAATTCCCAGTTTGAAGGTATGAAATGTCTCAGCCATACATGAGTCTTTTGCCTAGAAAAGAACTGAGATCAGCGAAAGACTGATGATATGTCCATATAATATTCCTGTATGGGATTTGTAACAGCTGTTATGGGTAGTGGCTTGTATTCAAAGTTAATTAAAATCCAGCTTCATCTCTTTGTTCATTCTAATGCTGACAAAAGCTGCACATTATGATACATGCAGCTGCCTGGCAATCTTATGGTATTGCCAGCAGACCGTTTTCTGGAGATGATGCAGCTGGTTTACTGCCCAAGATAGAGACTGCCAATAGAGGGAAAAAGGGGAGGGGAAAAGTCTGCAAGGGTACCAGATCAGAACTCTTGGCTTCTGCCAGTGGTCTCAGTTTAGAGAAATTGTTTCACTTGGAAGATTGGAGATCTTATCTATATATACAAATATCTGAGGGGTGAGTGTCAAGTGGCTGGGGCAAATCTCTTTTTGGTGGTCAGCATTAAGACAAGGAGCAACAGCTACAAATTCGACCATAGAAAGTTTCACCTCAACGTAAGGAGAAACATCTTTATAGTGAGGGTGACAGAGCACTGGAACAGGCTACCCAGAGAGGTTGCGGAGTCTCCTTCTCTGGAGACTTTCAAAACCTGCCTGGATGCATTCCTGAGTGAACTACCCTAGGGGATCCTGCCTTGGCAGGGAGATTGGATTTAATGATCTCTGGAGGTCACTTCCAACCTCTAAAGTTCAGTGATTCTGTGATACTAGGTTTGAAATGTGCAGTCAGGATTCAATTTTTGGTAATTAAAGACCTGTGAGGTACATTAAATGTTGCTGTAGTGTGTCAGAACAGGCACCTGCTGGTGGAATAAAATAAAGATTTTGTGAGGGAAGGATAGAACCAACTCATTGTCCTTACCTGACTGGATGATAGGGAGCTAACACAGCAGTTCAGGCTCTAGTAATGCTTATTCTATCAGGCCCAGAGCAATACATGGAGCCGAACTGGATGATCTGATTAGTTGCTAGAATAATTTTGTTCTCTTTTCCAAATGATTTCAAAGTTACCAGCTTGCTTGCTTCCGTTTTTCCTCCCTGAGCATGCCTGTGTGTTGGATTGCTGCTCTGTAACAGCAGAGCAGTATCACAGCAGGGTTTGTCTGTTTCTCATGCTTCTGGCTTTGCTTCAGAGAAACACTTCTGTGAATACTGTGCTGTGTTTACTTTTCACAAACAACAGACAGCTATCTTCTTTGGAGTAGGAATCACAAAGCAGCCTGCTGTTTTGTATGTGTGTGAATCCTACCTTGTCCAAGCAGGGTAAAATCTTTTAAATGCTCCTAATACAGCCCTGTGAGTCCTTATCTCAGTGGTGCTGCTTAGGCATTTGCCTACTTTTGCCAGCACCGTAAACTCTCAGCTGAACTCACTGGTTCTTTCATGTGATAAATGCTCATGTTGCAGGAAAAAAAGACCAAGTAACTCCCAACTGCCAGCTTCAGGTTATGATATTTGGGGCCAAGAACTTGCCTATGCTGGGATCTGCTGGAACATCAAACTCATTTGTTAAAGGGTATGTATGAGGCCTTTGAATACGAAATGTCACACACATGCTGTACCAGTGTATGTGTTAACGTGGGGTTTTATCCTGAGACTGCCATATGAAAGTAGTATTGCCCACACTTCTAGTCAGCCTTCCCTGTAATGGTGACATTTGGCTGTCTGAACAACAGCAGGGTGGTGACAGGTCCCACATTTACTGATGTCGTTACAAAGTAGAGTTCACTAGTTTGAGTTTCTGCTTGGAGGTATTAGGGGAGAGGGAAAAAAAAAAGACACAAATCAAGAGGATGTTTTCATTCCCATTTTCAGCTGTGCCTTTGCAGCATTAAGTTTTGGGGGGGGGGTGTGTGGGGGGGTTGATACAATGAAAAGGAAACTTTTACCTTCTCTATTCTAGACATTTTAGAGGATGAGGGACTGAATTTTTCTTCAATGCACTGAGTAGCCTGTATGTGGGATCATTTTACTTTCTTCCTGTCAGGCATCAGGCACCTTTGTAAGTACATACTGGGGTATACTTACAACATCTCATAAATCCATTTCACTTGTTGTGACACCTGTCTTCAGTGAAATGGGAGTGCAGTTTGTCTTTTGAAAGGCAGGTTTCAAGCAGTATTGAATAACTGATGAAGGAGTCTTTACTCCCTGGTCTTACAGTGAGAGCAGAGGGAAAGCAGATCAGATGAGCCTACTTGCACCCACACTGTAGGCAGACAGGGAAAGGAAAGGAGCAAATCCCCAAATAAACATACTAGCACCATGTTCTGTCTTGCACTTAAGCTCAACTCTTTTGCTATTTAAGGCAAACCAAATGGCCCTAGTTGATTATTGCAAATGTTGTGCTTTCTGATTGGGAAATCAGTAACCTTGCTGAGCTCTTCATTGTTTTGGGGAAGGTGCCTTATCCTTCCAGACCAAGCAGAGATAAAGCAGAAGTCTCCTGTCCTGAAGAGAGAGGCCTGTCCCCAGTGGAACCACTTGTTTGTCTTTGATGGTTTTACCCCAGCTGAGCTACACCAATCATGTCTACACCTGACTGTCTGGAACCAGTCAACTTTTAGCTCAAGTGATCAATTCCTAGGAGGAACCAAGCTGGGTGCAGGTAGGTTCTTTGTGGATGAAAATTGAAGGTAGTTTGGGAAAAAAAGTTAATTTAGTTTACATTCTGCCTAAGACTATTTGCGCTGTGCCTGTGCATATGCCCCTTGCTCTGTCCTAAGCAACTTGGGCTTTGATCCTGCAAGAACTAAAGTGTGTATTTTAGTTCAGGTCAGTGGGAATTGTCAAGAAAGCCCTTTATTAGTGTGGTAGCTTTCAATGTCAGATCCTGGCTGTGCTAAAACATAAAAAATGGGTGAAGTTAACTCATGTAGAGCTCCATATGTATTTTTTCAAAGACTTGTTCCTTGAGCTGGTTTCTCTGAATTGGCTGATTTCAAACAGTATCTCACCAAAAGGAACCACAACTAATGATCCCATAGACTACAACCTTGCTCCTATTTGTGCTTATTATTTTACATCCGCAAAGCAACCCAATCAATGGGAGACACAGAAAAGAAACTCCCTCAGAAGGGGCTATCTCATGTGTGAGCTTCCGCTGTGTTCTAACGTGAGTGAGCTCTCTTTCTCAAGGCTGAGGGATTTCTGAGAACCTCTCCGCTCATTGAATAAATCCTGTTTAACTGGTAGGTGATCAGGGAAGGATTGTCACTTGAACAATGTCCAGTGGAGTCTCTCACCCATCTTCCCAGAGAGCTTTGGTTTCAGCATTTGGGATGAAAGGCTCAAAATGCTTGAACTGTTCACTTCATCATGGCAAGAGCAAGTACTTTAGAGGACACCTTAATGCTGTGCAGGCTTCCTTGTGAACTTGCTTTAATTTCCCCTCAGATAGAGCAGGAGCTACCTGCTTCTGGGCAAAGATTATTCAAGCCCTAATTGCCTGAAGTAAGCAGGGAGGAGCTGAACCAGGAGACTTAGTGCCATTTTGCTATTATTAGCATGCACAATCATCACTCCTCTTTGCTTTTAGTCATACAACCCAACACTTTGGTGCAGGCTGAGTTATTTAGAGTCACCCTCATTTAGCAGTATGTTAGCAATGCTTCAGAAGTATAGTTTATTGCAATTAATGCCCTAGCTACAGAACAGATGAAATTGCTTTAAGTGGGAGAAGCAGGTTGATTATATCTAGTCAGGAGTAGGGTAAGGCCATATAGAAAAGTTACTCTCTGATCTTTCCTTTTAGTTTGGTTTTTTTGGTTTTTTTCAGAGAAATCCTTTGGCTCTGCAGACCTTGTTTCTCAGTCAGTGCTTCAGTGGCACGAAGTGCTGCGCAGCCCTAACATGTGGATGGACTTTACACTCGTACTGCATTCAAATAAGGAAAACTTTAAATCATGAGAGATTGCTGCACAGCAACTTTACCTGCCTTGGTTTGTTTTGGGGTTTTTTTTTGGGTTGTTTGTTTGTTGGGGTTTTTTTTGTGTTGGTTGGTTTGTGGGTTTTTTTGTTTGGTTGGTTTTTTTGGTTTTGGTTTTTTGGGGGGTTGGGGGTTTTTTGTGTTGTTTTGGTTTTTTTGCAACAGTGCCAACTCCAGCTTTTGGGAAATAGATTTATGCATTTAGAAGTGTGTGACATTCTGAAAGTTTTATTTCTTAAACAGTTAAAGCTTTGTTATCTGTGGTTCTATCTGGAGTATCAGGTTAGTACTGTTTAGGAGTGACAAACTCAGTCTGAAACACATTGCGCTGAGAATGCATATCATCTGGCTGCTGTTGCCATTTTCCATTTCTGCACACAGCAGAACTGCAAATACTTAATGTAATCACAGACAGGAATTGGAGAAAATAACTATCAAAGTTACATGCTTTCACTCCTCCTTGGTGCTTTGTATATGTGGATGGGCACCTCTGCGCTTCAGAACTATTTAGAGAGCCATTTATTTCACATAGCCCTAAAAAACAACTTTGGCCTGTGGCCACATGCCTCTCAAAATGTGGCCTTATCATGGTAAGTAAGGTAAGTAAGTTGTCCCACACTCCTAGTGAGGGAGAACAGTTAATAGAATAAATGTAGTTGCAGGAAGTTTCTTAACTGCTAATGTGAGAAAGTACTAACAAATCTGATCCACATGATATAGAGCACAGGAAGAGAGTTTAGCTAAGGTTATAATTTATTCACGTGAAGGGTGGAAGCTTAAGGCCTAAATACTGTGGCAGTTCACTTTGCCTTAGATGTAGCATCACAGGCAGCAGAAACTTTATCTGTACAACTGTAACTAACTGGTGGTGTCTAGCTGGTAGATACCTCTACTCATTACAGCAAGTATTCCCCTTTATTTCTTTCCAGGCCAGTGTGGCTTTTAAGGACTTAAGAGTTAAAAGACAGAGGGATTCATATGCCAAGCTGAGGAACAAAAGAGCAGTAGGACCCCTTACACAAAATACACCCTGCTTAAGAAATGTTTGACTCAAGTCCTTTTTTACCTTGCAGATCTTTTATTTAGACGTTTGCTGCTGCACATAAAAAACACACAAGATTCAACAACTCAAGTACAAAGCAGCATAGATATTGTAAGTGGAAGAAAAGAGCTGACAACATACTGTATCTCACTTTCTAACAGATTTTCAAGGAAAGGGAGAGGATTAATGGGGAAGGAATGGTCACAGAAATGCTCTCTACTAGAGAGAATAAAACTGTGGTATTATAAACAAGCAGTCCCTTCATCTTTGGAGTCTGAAACCTTAAATCAAACATTAAAAAAAAAAAATTAGAAAATTTGTTAGAAAAATTGGTGCAGTAAAATTGTATATACTGGATCATGTGTACACAACTGTTTTCATTACGTAAAAAAAGTGATCTTTACAAATAATGCCTTATAGCAAACTATCAGCTGCACTGTATCTGGCTACAGTATTGTTTAAGCATTTTTACAGATGCAAGTCTCATTCAATCTGAAAAGTAACAAAATATACAGAGCAAAACTACTTCCCTTTAAACTAGTATTGCAATTCATGTATTGCATGTTCTTTTTAATATCTATATATATATATATAAATACTACACTATAACTGATCAGGAATGAAGCTGGAATGCAAACACAGTAGTGTATGAGATTCCAGATGAGTGTTTGCCTAGTTGTTACACGAGGAGGGTATCGGTGTCCCTGTACCACACTTCTGAGCCATTACTGCAGAATTTCTCCACTCAAGAACGGCAACCAGAAAAAGCTTAATTTCTATGCAAAGTAGTTCTGAGGTGTTGTCAGTTCTTGGAGGGGGAGGGAAGGGAAGTGGAGGGAAATGTGGGCAACAAGACCAAGGGAAGAAACAGGGTGTACAAACACATGTGCACACATGTACATACAGATACGCCTGTTGCACAGGTGCTCGCAAATCCTGAGTTCCACAACCTGTCTTTTCAGCTGTTGCATTTTACTACTAATACAAAGACATATGGCACAAAATTCACCCACAGCTGCTTATTTTTAGACCAAGCTGAATCCAGCACCTGCACAGGTCATGCATCTTCAACTAGAAGCATGGCCTAGGAAAACTTGTGTTGTTTTTAGAAGGATGTAACAAAAGGCCTTTTGGCACTAAGCAAAGGCATGAGCAAGTTAACCAGGGTCAGTGGTACAAAGTGTTTTTAACTATCCCGAATTTAACAGAAGGTATGGAATAAAAGGGAGATTCAAATACCTCTGGGTTTAGAGAACATTTGTTAAGTGTCATACAGTGACTCCTCCTCAGGGGAAAAAAAACTCGCCACAACAACAAAAACAACCCCAAAACAAGAACACAGCATTAAGATCTGCCTTTCCCACAGTTCTGCTCTCTTGTTAAAAGCATGTTACATTGCCTCAAACTCATCAATTCTCTGCTTGGTGTTGCCTTGCCGGATCTGCCGCAGTGTCTTGTACTTGTCACGTCCCTGCCGCATGTTCTCCGAGTGGATAATATCATTGTGGGTCCTCTTATTTTCATCTCTAGCCTGTGCCAGCTCGTCTGTCAGTGCCTGCAATATTAAGAACATTGAATACCAGTTACAGGTGAGAAGCTTTCAGCTCATGATAGTCATGTTCTGCAGTGGTTAGATGACTGGATAGATCAGTGATATGGATGCAACATGTGCTTTCCATAAACACCACAGGTGGCATAAGCAATCTCAAGGCCTGAGTGATGACAGTAATCTTCATACCCCTTGTCTTTAATTCAAGCTGCCTATAGGAACTGTAAACAAGGACAAACTATCATGTTTTGTTTGCTTAACTAAGTAGTTAAATGACCTGTTTTCCATGAACAGTGTTTCAGTTACTGCACCTTCCACCAGTGTCTTACCCTCAGCTGCTTCTGCACACGTTCGTTCTTCTCTGCTTCAGTGATGCGTTTCTCCTCATTACGGTCATTCTTGATCCCCTCGCTGGAGAACTCTGCGCTGTAGGCAGAGTACTCAGTTCCTTCATCTTGCAGGTTATCATGGACATGGTAGTTCACTGGTTCATAGACAGGCGGTGGGGGTGGAGGTGGAGCAGTCATTACCAGGTGTAGCTCCTCCTTTGTCTTTACCAGATCCTCCTGGGCTTCCTTGGCCTTTGGGAAAAGAGTGACAAATATTTCAAATGCATTTAGTGCTTTAAAGCAGCTTCATGAACACCTGCATGTTCATTTTTTTAATCTGCTACAAAAAACGTGAGAGGATTAAATCTCTGCAGTTGACAGTAATGCAGAACACCTTTTGGGTTTTTGGTAGTGATGCTATTCATCACGCACTATGGAATGTGCAGGGGATCTGAACAGAGAAACTTCTTCCAATAAGAGAGTCTAGGAAAAGTAGTTCTGTGGGAAACTAAACTTCATCCAGTTTTCCATCTCAAGACCTGTAGGCTGTAAATTCAGGTTCCACAGAGCAAGAGCTTCCATTCATAAGCTGACATTATTCACGCAATTATGTACCAGGCACTCTGCTTCCTTGCTGCTTCAGTGGATCTGCCCTCCCGTCTGACATGCAGTGACAGTGAGAACATCAGGCCCTGGTTTGTTTCAGGGTTTAGTGCATCAAATGGTGACACTCCTGACCCAGGTACCAGGAAAGCCACTGGCAACAGCACACTGCCCTTAAGACTCTAACCTGCGACACAGCTGCATTTGCAGCATCTCCTCTTGATTTATGTAATATTTTCAGACATTACATCTTGGATTAAAAATGTATCATTCATATGTGCCACTTCTTTTCCAGGGCTCCAATATGATGATCACATTTTCAGTTTTTTTTACAGGCTTCTATTTTAAATTTTGACTGAAAGCTTGTGGAAGAAAGGTGCTTTGCAGGTATATGGCACATCCATCATGAAACTGCCTTTCTCTGCAGGTGTACAGATGTTTGTCTCCTGTGTTCAGAGAAGTCATACTAGGCTAAGCACTGCATTATGCTCTGCCCAAGTGTTGAACCTAAAGCAGATACTTACTCTGATTTGCCATTCTTCAACCTCACTCTCTTTACGCCTCCTTGCCTCTTCAAGAAGTGCAATCTTGGCTGTATACTCTGCAAGCTCTGTAGCCTGTTGAGTAATAAAACTGGAATTTATCATGACTCTTGGAAAAAAAAACACCACCACAAACCAAAACACACAACCAAGCAACAAAGCAGCACTACTGTCTGAGAAAAGAGCCAAGTGTAATAGACTGAATAGAAAATTAACCAAAAATAGAAAATTAACCAAAAAAGTAGATTTCTCATGGCAGACTCAGTGCCACAATGATGCTGTCACATAGCCTAGTACTTCACTGCATTTTGCTTTTTCCCAGAGAACAAGGCTTTAATTTATTCAGAAGGCACAGTAACTTATCTTTGTATCTTATCCTAAAAAATCACTGAGTCTTACCAGCTGTTCCTGGCTCTTTATCTGGTCTTTAGTTTGTCTCTCCAGCTCTTCCTTGGCCTGCAGAGCAGCCAAACGATCAGCTTCCAAGCGTTCTGCTTCCTCCTGGGCTCGTCTCCTTTCCTCCTCCAGCTGAATGGCTCTTTGGATCTGATCCGAGAGCTCTAGAAAAAGATGGATCGATGTGGTTAAGTCCACAAGTCCAGTGAAAGCAAAAGGACTACAGTCTCCTAGGCTACTGCAGAAGTTGTGACAAACACTTCATTCCAGTTTGCAGTATCCCTTGCACTCCTCAAGGTAATTATTTGCATAATGAACCAAGTTCAGAAGCTGTCAGCTGCACATTACAATTAAATCTTCTGCAAGATACTTGCACTGAAGTCAGTAACACTGGCATGCTTCTTCTGCCCTCAATTTACAGTTTACTGCAAGGAATAGATGTTGCTGCTTTCCATCTGCTCCTCTGTGCACTGAAACAGAAGTTTCCATTTCACTAGAAAGCGAAACGGAAAAGTACTTGGCTCTCCCCCCCTCCCAAGTACTACTTCTGTTAAACGTGCTTGAGAGCAGAACTCTTGCTCACTGCTGGAAGAGGCTATGCTACTTACACCCTCTTCGCGACAGGGGAACGGTTTGCACCCTTCACCTCCCAAATACAAACAGCAGATTTTATGCTACTTTGATACTCTGAACAATCTCAGCAGCGTGCACATGTATTTATCCAGACAGACAGATGTCAGCAAGCCTTGCTAAGTGACCCCGGTGTCACCAGATTTAGGCCGGGTGTAAGCAGCAACCCACAGAACCCTTCCATGGAGAGTACAGCATACATGGTCAGGTCAGTCAGCACAAGTACTTTACCTTTCTCTGCTTTCTGAGTCTTCACTTCATACTCCTGTAGCCTCACCAGCAGCTCCTCCTTCTCCCTCAACATTTGCTCTTTCTCCCTCTCAATTGTCTCCCTCTTCTTCTTTTCATTTTCTAGTTGTTGCCTGTAGAAACAGATTTCATGCTTGAAGTTCATTTTCGGATCTAAGTTACAGCTAGGCAAGCAAGTTGGTTGGGCATATCTCCAGGCAGCTCAATGTACAGTGACCCCCACAAAACAAAATACAGAAATACATAGAGCCTGCTCCTGCATCACTTGGGAAATTCTCTCTCAGTTTCAAAAACCCCATTTCATAAAAGTGTTTGCATTTTTCTTGTCTGCTACAAATCTAAACAACAAACTAGGTGCACTGAGAGAAAAATCAGGACTTGTAGTGCACAGGAGAGGAGACTTAACTTGAAGTCATGGACTTTTGAAAACGAGCACCGAGGGAATGAAGAGAAAAGCCACAAACACTGAAGAAAAGCAACATGATTTCTTGAATCATAAGCAACTTGCAAGCCAGCACTAAAAGTCTAATGGAATTGCTAATCCTTTTTTCCTTGCCTGTAAAAGGTCTCCCAGTCCCCTCTGCTCTTGTCGCAGTGTACACACATGCTCCTAGTGAAGGTTTCTCCCTTACTCCCAGCCATCCCATGATCCAAGAGATAAATCAGATCCTAACACCCAAGAGTCAGGAGAACCCCACTGCAGGTGTGTGCCACCACACAAGAGCCCTCTTGCATTTTTTTCTTGCAAGTCTCAAGGACAGGACAGCCAACTCCGTGGGCACAGGTCTGAGCAAGAAGAGTAAGACTCATGGTCTCACTGCAGTATATGCTGAGCTGTACGCCAGAGCTCTAGGGCCAAGCATATGCCTTATGAAACATCCATGTTGGAAAAGACCCTCAGGATCACCAAGGGGACAGCTCTTGAACTCACATAAGCAAACCCTGTTACCACCCTGCTGCCCTGCAGGTGCAGCTGCCTGCTGAACCCTGACAGCTTGGTGTTGCTTATCCCTGCCACCCCACTCCTGGTGTCTGTATGTAAGCTCACCTTTCCAGTTGTTTCTGGTGCTTCTCCTCCCGGGCCTGGGCTTTCATCTGTTGTACCTCGATGGTGTCAGGCTTCCTGCGCCGCATATACAGTTCATGGTTGCCCATGCAGAGCTGCAGGATTCTCTTGTTAATTCGCAGACGAGGAGCATAAAACACAAAGTCCTAGAAGAGAGACACCACACAAGCAGTTTTCTAAGCTATTCTCTCAGCTATGTGCAGGTAGATCACCTGTTTGGAGAGGCTGCGGATTCTGTGTTGGCAGGTAACTCAGAGTTCCAGTAGTGACTAATTAGCTTTAATTGGAGACATCCAGTAGTGAGTAACTAGCTTTTAAAGCTAGCATGTATTTGGAACTACAAGATAGTGTGTGAAACTAAAAATGCATTGCAGAATATTAAGGTAATCCTGTTGACCTATTTGAATTGAAGCACCATCTGTTCTTTCAGAGAAAGAGAAGAAATATCTTCTGATATATTTCCTCTCTGTGTCATTTCCTAGTGAAGCTGACCTAGGCTATTACAAGAACATCAAATGAACCACCCAAACATAGGTGTTATTTTGCATATTGGCTGTAGGAAGTAACAAAATACAAGAGATTCTAAAATCTCCAGTCAAACAAAACCAAACCAAACCCAAACCCAACAAAAACAAAACACCAAACCAAACACCACAACATAAACCAGCCACACTTCTTATTTCTTGCACATTTCTCATTTTTCAAAATTCTCTCTTAGATTTTTCTGAGTCCACTCAGACCATGAACAATCTCTGCATCTCTGTGCCTTTGTTGGTGTACCATGTGAATGGTGACAGAAGCAATGGGCAAGCTGGCACGTTACCACTACAAACCAGCATCCATTCCTTAAAACTGCTCTCCTATGGATTGTCTCACTGTTAGCATGAGTGGAAAGTGAGAAGGGGCACACAGGTTATGTAATTTTGGGTGGCAGCAGTGACTGTGGTATCTAACTGCCTCCACTCAGAAGCACAAGTTGTGGCTGTGTCTGGGAAAACCAGAGGCCACAGCAGAAGCAATGAAGAGCTCTCCAAGTACTATTAATATGACCATGAACATGCTGACAGAGACCACCTTTTCCTAACTCACATAGTGACTGTAAAGGAGGCAGGCAGCAGTACTGTGCTTTGCTCCCACACTAAACCGTGCCAGAGCTACTCCATGCTGCACAGGTGTGGTAATGCAAGCTGTACCTGTGAGATACTCACTTGACATCCTACTTCTGAGAGGCAATTTTAAAACCAAACTGTTTCTGTACACTGATGTACAGATCCTATCCTGAGGTGAGGTTCACTTGCATAGAAATAAATACTGAGGGCATGGAGGGCGATTGCCTTTGTCATACAAGGCCATTTCCAAAAGGACAAAACAATCACAGAAGAAAACAAAAAGATTCCCCTTCATTCTTCATTTTCAGCTTCTCCCCATGTCTTACAGAACTGGGAGCATTGCAGTTTGCATTTTAAAGATAATGTGCTGGAGATGTTGAGAGTACGTGGCCAGGCAGACCTAAGAACTAGAAAAGCTTACTCTGGGCAAGGTGCCACAAGACTCCATGCATCACATTAGTGTCCATTTAAACACTGACATGTAGAATCCTCCAAAATAAAAGGTAGATTCCAACCCATATCTTGAGTGGACTGAGTATATTGCTGTAGCTATGATACTTGCTTCTTAAAAGGAGGCACAACCATATAAAAATACACAGACAATTTTGTGAATGGTCAGAATTAGCATCCAGGTTAATTCTTCTTTCAGGTACAGCTTTAGAAATACCCCTACCCAGATGGGAAAGGACAACTGACGAAGGAAACATAACTGAGGATTTCAATGCTAGCACTTTTCACAAACTTGAACACAGAAGGTTTCACCTCAGCAAGAGAAGAAACTTCTTTACAGTGAGGGTGACAGAGTACTGGAACAGGCTGCCCAGAGGTTGTGGAGTCTTTTTCTCAGGAGACTTTCAGAGCCTGCCTGAATGGATTCCTGTGCAAACTACCCTAGGGGATCCTGCTCTGGCAGGGGGGTTGGACTCAAGCTCTGGAGGTACCTTCCAGCCTCTTAATGTTCTGTGATTCTGTATCAGCCTCTCACAGGTCTCCCATTTCAGACTCTGTCAGATTTAATGTTGGGGAATAGATGGAAAGCTGTGACCCATAAACATGAGGTTAATGAAACACAGGCAAGAGGTTCTTCCATTGAGAACAGCATGCCTGACACACCAGCTCTGTACCGCTGTGGAGTTTCACCAGCAGCATGACAGAAAGAGGTTCCTCTTCCTGCAAAACTCAGGTTGGAGGAAAGCCCTGCACAACCTATGCGTTAGTATCCTTCAAATTACGGGGAGGATCTTTTTCTGTTCAAGATTTATAAGCCATCACCATTTGCCAAAGCCAAATTGCTTATTATTTCTCAGGGTTATCTTCACTCACCAAGGCCAAGTAGTGGGGTGGGGGCAGAGAATAAGAGGAGGCCTTTCTCAACTATTCCAACAGTTTCACAAGACTGAAAGAATGAGATCCACCCATACCAGTTATTCCACTTTATGTTCTCAACAGGTTTAAGTTGCTAATTCTTCACTAAAATAACTCTGAAAATGTGTTTGAGTTTTGAAAAGTAACATTCACAACATCTTGACATTGAGGAGCTTGATATTCAAGGTGGTCAATGAACTGGTCCTTAACTGGGTTTTACTCTTTCACTGCCATAGAAATGAGCAGTGAGCATTAAAATGGAAAGCCATTTGGAACCTATGTGGTTCTGCAGTAGCACTTGAATAATTTTTGTGTGGCTTTGTGTTTGTGGTTTTGTTTTGTTTGTTTGTTTTTTAAAAAATCATTAAAAAACTAAACGAAACAAAACACGACTAAAGCACACGAAATACTTTGCCACCAGTTTCCATGCCCTGAAAGAAATGGGTCCTGTGGCCACACAAGAGGACTCACAGAACTCATGAACAGTCTCGCATTTAATCATAAAGCTGTTTAGTTTGCTACCAAAAAAAGAACTCTGCAGTTGCAAAATCTTTGTCTTTCTCCATGTTAGATTCCACCATAAACCCTTTATTTATGCTGCACAGAAACCCAGTACTTTAGAGATGAACCATTATAAGTTGTGTCTATGCAGTGTCCAGGAACCTGTTTTAGGTATACTTACTGGTGCCTTCTTATCAATAGGCTTTATAACAAACTTCTTGTCATTAAAAGAGATGTTTCTGATTTCACTCCAAGGGAACCCAATCTTTGGAGTCAGCCTGGAAAGAAAAGAAATTTTTATGAGATGCTGCAATGAACTTCTTTCCTCCCCCTTGCTTCTAAACACAGACTCAGTGGGGTGCAACACTTGATGCAGGTCCCCCAACAAAGAGGAGACAGCAGCTGAACCAAAACCCCACAGGGAGCAGGAAAAGAAAAGAAACCTCCCTCAGAGTCTTGTTTTGGTCAGCCACTCCCTAGTGACCGTTGGCTATGCAACAGGGATGGTCTCTGCTGAGGCAAAAGACTCAGATTTTCCAAGCACCATCTACTTTGAGTTAGTTTCTTTAAAATCAAGGCCTACAATCTGTGGTGGACAAACTTTTAGGTATGTCTGCTGTGCTTCCCAGAGGCTTCTCACATCGTGGAACACAAACCCACATAACTCAAGCCAGTCCCTGACACCTTCCAGCACCCACACAGGAGTCTGCTCTGCTGTGTTAAAGCTAGCCCAGTCACCTCCACGCTCCCTTCACTTCTCAAGTGTTGGGCAAGTAGAAACACAATTGGTAAAAGATTTCTTGCCGTTTGTTCCTCTCTCCCCTCCATCACAGGCAAGGCTAGTAACAAACAGCCCTTTCTACCCGTGCATACTGTTCCTTCAGCTCATCCTATTAGTCACTAAGCAGAACACTTCAACACGTTGGTTGTGCAAGGAGCTGCACCACCACATGGTGTTCCCCTGTTCAAAAGCACCCCTGTAAAGCAAAGGGCAAGATTCGGACTCCCAGCTCTTCCTCACTCACTAGGAACTCACATCTGCTGGTTTGTTTAAAATTACTTCTTTAAGCCTCACTAACTTCTCAGATTCTTGCACATTAAAAACTTCCAAGTTATTCATGAGATCAGATGTTTCTCGGACATTCCAGTATTTCACCTTTACACATCTGCCCAGTTCTGCAGCAACTTCTAATATTATGAAGACTTACATATTTGACTATTACCAACTCTCTTAAACTCCCTCCAAGCAGATATTTCAACTTTTATGTTTAACACCACATTATTCTTCTTTAAGGGAGGCTGTATTCTCTAGAGATAGCAAATAACGATTAAGAATTGTACTTTACAGAAATGATAACACTAACAAGAAATCATCTTGTTGCTATCTAACCCCTCCGATGTGTCTCACACATACTAAAGTGCTAGCAATGGTTGAAGACAGTATTTAATGGTTACTAGAGAAACCTTGTGCTGGTTTGAGGCTAATTGGAATATTTTAATAGAGAAAATGACACTATAGGCTGTGAAAGGAAAACATCATGATGTCTACTTCACTCATACGCTTGCTGGAGAATTGTTTGGGAACACTAAACAAAACAATTGATAAGTCAGTTGCTCTCTGTCGCTTGCTGGAACCGGAGCTGCTGGTGGGATCTAGCAGCTTCTGGGCTCTGGCTCCTCTGCTGATTAATCCTCACTAACCACTTTTCTTCTAACCCCCTTGGCCGATCCTCCTAATTTACCTTGCACGTAAGGCAAACCTTGGGGTAAGGTACAGGGGTGGGGAGAAGGTGGAAGGGTGGTTGGGAGCCCCTCCTGGGGTCTCTGATTTCTGGGAGGGGAGTTGTGTTGCTGTATTACCTTTTTATTTGTATATTTCTGTAAATATTGTGTATATAGTGTAAATATCTGCTGTACATTGTGCTGAGCTGTAAATATAGCTTCATCATTTAACTTCCAGCCGACTGAGTGCTAGTCTGGGTCATTTTACAAAGTGTGGGGGGGTGGGGAACTCCCAAACCTTCACAAACCTCTATCATTGTGGTGAGCTGTTTAACCTCTAAGAATTCTTTCTATGAAGCTCATTCAGCAAGGAAAAAGGATGGGAATTCTTGAGGAATGTGCCTGCCACAGATAGAAAACTGCTACACAGCATGATCTTGCTGGGCAGAAGCATAAGAAAACCCCCCACAAACTTGCTTGATTTTATATCAGACATCAAGGGGGAAATAAAAAGACATCCTTTTCAGAACTTACCATTCCTTAACCTTTAACTGAACTGCAAGATTATGCAACAGCATATGTGTGTAACATTAAGTAAGAACTGTGAAGAAAATTATTTGATTAGACTAACTAATTACTCTCACCTCTGTCACATTAGCGTGTTCCAACTCTATGTACTACAGTTTAATGGACAACTAAAACAATTTACTTAACTTCTACTGTAGAATCTCCTCTATAATGAAAAGGAAAAAAAAAACCAAAACTAAACCTTGAAAATACCTGAAAGTGGGACACTGACCTGCAGTACAGAGCCTCACACACCTATAGTATGAACTCATTTTCCTCAGGTTGAACTTCAGCAGCTAAATCTTTGCCTTTTCACCTTTACCCCAGTCCCCAAGTTTTGCACATACAAACCACAGGCAAGGCACACATGACTATTTCTCTAGACCCCATATCTACTTAAAAGACTTAATTATATAGTAGCAAGAGTTACAGCAGAAACATGCAGTTTATTCCAGCACTTGTATTTGTTTTGCAAACACTCTTGATAGCTCTTTACAGTCGATGGCTGTACCCTGCTTCTGCAGCTGGAAAAACCTGTTTGTGTGGCCATGGTTACACAGCAAGACTTGTCATTCAGGACCCGAGTATTACATGAGCGAAACTACTTCTCTTTCAAGTGACACTCCCTGTTTTCTGGGTGACAGCACATATTAGCATTGCAGAAAAGGCTGCACTTCTCTTTGCCGTCTTAACATAAGTTCCAGAGAGTTTCAATTAATATTTGGGGTGCATTCAGAGTTTTCCAGACACTAAAATGCAGAACAAATGAAATCTCAGGTGGGGAGAGGTGCAGGGAAGCAAGCTAAACAGAAACCCTTCCTCTAAAAACATCTATTTTAACTTCCCTTCAGTCCTTCAGTTTTGAAGTATTAGAAGAGATTAGCAGGCTTAGACATGGCTCTTCTCACCTTCCTTTTGTTTACAGACGTAGGCTATGATTTCTCACCTACTATCCAATTTTTTAGATACGTGCACACATATGTGTGTGTGTGTATACATATATAAGTGTGTGTGTACACACACACACACTTGTATTTATAATTAATATATGTGATGTCTTTGTTTTCTCCAGAAGGGCTGATTAAAGTGATGCACACCTCAGGAAGACCTTGTTTCATTCTTCATTCTCAGTAACTATATAGTTTAACTCCTTCCTGGCCTCTAGGGTGTCATCCAGCTTTGGCTTTGTGCCTATCCCATAACGTGCCTTTTTCAGAGCCATGCAGTTGCACACACTATCTCATTAACTTCACTGTAGGAAGGGTCTCTGATGATGCCCCAATACTGCAGATATGTTAATTCTCATACTGAGTTCACTGCTGGCACACCTGGCAGCCTGACTCAAGCAAAGGCTTGGTAAACTCCTTAGTTCAGGGTTCAGCTCTATGGCTGTGCACAATTTACCAGATGGCACTGACCTCTCTTTTTATACAGTAAGTAGCATTAGCAGGTCAGACAAGTCAGGAGAGCATAAATGGACGTCAAAGCTCATTTTCTACCACAGCTTCACCTACTGATCCAAAATTGGAACACAAGCAAGTTTTAAACTTTGACCTGATTCTGCAAATGAGAAATGTCTATTGGCTCCCACAGAAGCCCTCACACTAGGAGATAAGAGGTAAAACCAAAAGCCTTACTTATCATCCTTTTCATAGATGTTGAGCCCCAAGGCATCAACCCCCAGCCAAAGGTCAGTTCCTTTCTTATTCTTGATTTCAAAATAGTTGATTCCATACATCTCCAAGTCTTGAGCAATCTTCAGGTATTCCAGCATGGCATTCTCTCTGGTTGAGACATGAAGGACAGCAAGATTTCAGCTTCTCATTTGTCTGGCTATTTCAGAAAGCACAAAGCCCCCAACAGAAACATGTAACTATTCCTAAACCCACATAAACGCAGGAGTTAGAGTTGAACATTCATCATTGGGAATTCACTTCAGAAATCATGATATTACACCTATGAACACACACCCCCAAAGCACTCCCATTCACCAAGCCCTAGTATTTCCATACAGAAAATTAGCAACACTCATCTCTCTCAGCATTCATCCTTCTCTCAGTGTGTAGTTAGTAGGAAAGGTGCAGTATATGAACTTCTCCCATCTGCCAGTGGAAATAAGCTTCAATGAGCACAAGGGTTAGAGATACACCTTTACCTTCCACCCCTCCCACTCAAAGTCATCACGGATACCTTGTACCTAAGTCTGGGAATCTTCAGGAAGCCATCCAAGACACTGTTCTCATGACTAGTACAAATACCCTGTGGAGTTTCACCATATCATGTATTGCTGGACTAGAAAATACACACCAGGAGTTTCCCCACAATAGGAATCAGTTTCTAAAGTCTGTGTTGTAGAACTGATAGTTTGAGATAATCAATCAACCAGCAAAGTGAAGAGTCTAAGGACCAATACAAAATGCTTACTTAAGCATGCCACTGTGTTCGGCGTGCCACACCTGGATCCGCTCCTCCCACTGCTCTCTGGAGAGTTTATGCTGGTCCATCACCCTACACAAGGAAAGAGGTATTAGCAAGAGTAGCCTTTATGACAGAGTTGCAAAGGTCAGGGGCCAGAAGGGACCTTGAAAGATCATCCACTCCAAAACCTCTGACAGAGCAGGATCACTTATACCAGATCATACAGAAATGCATCCAGGTGGGTCTTAAGTATCTCCAGAGAGCAAGACTCCACAATGCCCATGGGCAGCCTGTTCCAGGGTTCTGTCATGCTAACAGTGAAAAAAAGTTTTCCTCATGTTTCCATGGAACTTCCTATGCCTCAGTTTCCACCCATTGCCTCTTGTCCTGTCATTAGGCATCACGGAGCAGAGCCTGGCTCCATCCTCTTTGCACTCACCCTTTATGTATTTATAAACATTGATGAGGTCACCTCTCAGTCTCCTCTTCTCCAAGCTAGAGCCCCAGCTCCCTCAGTCTCTCCTCTTAAGGAAGAGAGCCCAGAGCTGGACACAATATTCCAGATGCAGCCTCAGCAGGGCAGAGTAAAGAGACAGGAATACCTCTCTCGACCTACTAACCACAGCCATTTTAATACACCCCAGAATGGCACTGGCCTTCTTGAACACAAGAGCACGTTGCTGGCCCATTGTCAATTTTCCATCCACTAAAACCCCCAGGTCCTTCTCCCCTTCACTGCTCTCCAGTTGGTCAGCCCCCAACCTATACTGATACCTGGGGTTATTCTCTCCCCTTGCCTATTCTCTCTACACTTGCCTTTGTTGAACTTCATTACATTTCTCCCTGCCCAACCCTCCAGGCCTGTCTGCAGTATCCATTGATGCTGATCTTTGGTATGGTATTACTGAAAACTTAGTCCCACGCATGAGCCTTACTGAAACCAAGATTAGCTTACTCAGCCCAAGGATGTCCTCTGTGGGAATGGACTGTGTAGCCTCAAGTCATTCTTTCCATACAAAATTTTTAGGACTTTACATTAGGATTAAGGACACAGAATTAAACCTTCTGTGGGGTTGACACATCCTTGACTGAATGCTGCTCTTCTCTTTTTAAAAAACAGAAGACATTCATACTGCTAGTTACCAGCACAGCAGCAAACTTTTTTCTTAAGAAAGAAAAGCTGAATTCATATGTATACTTCCAACCCCAGGAGAGAGCACAAAAACATACCTTAGTATGACAGACAGAAATAAAAGGAGGGAACAATTCAAATGCAGACAATTCATTAAAGTATTTAAATCATGCTTTCAGTGAAACCCTCTCTATTTAACTAGAATGCAGATTCTTGAGTTTTAAAGCAGACAAGAAAAACAAAACAAGCTAAACCAAAAAATAGAGGGCGGTAAGGAGACTGCATCAACCAATGCCTTCACCTCTGGGGGATCAGACGCTCTGAATTGAGGTATCCAGGCTTGTGCACATCCTTGTTGTAGTCTCCAAATTTGGCTTGCACAGCATAGGATCCAAGAAGTACTGCTGTTTCAGGAGGGCAGTAGATCTCATCGCTGAGGATTCCTTCCTTCACCTGCAGGAAGAAGAGCTTCTGCGTAATGTCCTGGATCAGCTCTTCAGACACATCCTCTGGGAAGAACTTGGCACGGAATTTGAACTGGAGTGGATTCTCCTTTCTGATTTCTTGAGCAGAAACCTGAAGACAGAGGTAATATCAAGTAAGCAGGGTTGCAAACAATACAATAAATTGCCTTTATTAAAAAAANGTGCATTTGCCTTAAGAAGCAAGTGACTGGCAACTCATTATTGGAATTCCTTCATTCTGCCTGCTTACTAGCATGTGAACACAGGGGAGACATCTTTTCCAACTAAGCCAGAAAAATTCTGTTTGCACAGCAAACCTCAGTCACTGGAGAATGATTCACCATGCTGTATCAGGGGGCAAACCTATCTAGCATTGTGTGCATTTGACAGAGAACAGCTCCCTGACATTAAAGAGGTATGTCACTGACTGACCCATCAAGAAAAACAGTTCATACCCTCATAAGAACTACAAGCCCACAAACAAGAGCACATCAGAGGCATCAGTAGGATGGTTAGTGCAACAACTGACCCTGCATGAGCAGAGACTAACACCATCATTAGCCAAGATGTTCCTCTGGTCACTGCTTCTGCCCAGTGAAGTACAATATTGAGCTGCTGCTGTACATCTGACTAGGGCTATAAAGCCACACCTCACTCAAACAGTTCCCATGGAGGTCACAAAACTTGCAGCCAATAACACATCAGGGATGATAAAAGCTTTAACCTTTGTTCAGCAACTAGCCCAAAGTCTGTTACCTTTTTATCAAGCTTCAGCCAAGTCTGGAATCCTTTGTTGTCCACGTACTGAAGACCAAAGTACCACACTTCTCGCAAACCTATCGTTTTAACCACCTGCAACAGAAAGGTCAAAGGCAAAAAAAAGGAAAAAAGTTGTTGTAGGTAACAGTACACTTGAGGTCCAGGTGTCTTCAAGTCCTATATTCTCCTGCAGGTGCAGGCAACAGCCTAAACTTATTCACCTGGCATCTCCTAATTTCACATTATTGACAAAGATTCACCATGGACACAGTAGATGACAACAATGGCACAGGGTAAGCTCCTTGTCCCATCCTACTCCTGGAAGATGATGGGAAGGAAACACAGAGACACAAGCAGGAGAAGTGACAGGCCACCAATTGTGAACTGGTGGGGTTTCTGCTTTCTTCTATCTACCTTCCCTTCTTAAAACTGTGTTTGGTGAGGCAGACTAGTTACTCCTCTCACAAAAGCTCGAGGTGGGTTGTAGTGGTGTCAGTACTAATCACAACTGGCTAGCAGTACTAATAGCTCAAGTGACCTCATCTGTCAGTCACTGAATTTTATTTGGCTGGAGGAAGCAACTGAGGGATGCTTCACAGAGCTGCTGCAGTAAGCTCCCTGTGCAGTTTTGAGAAATAAAACAAGCTGCAATTATTCCTAGTCAAGGGTATTCCCTTTTTAAAGTCACACAAAGGCTGGTTTTGAAGGACATAATATACTGATGGCCCAACATCAGGACAAATTTGATTTGACACACCTTTGATATTAACCAGACACAAGACTCATAAACACTATCCACTGGTGTTTATGGATGACACACTAGTGAGAAGAGGCATGTTTGGGCATGTTCCTTTTCCTCAGTGGAGGAGATGGGCTAACAAGTTCACAACCTCCTCCTGCTCTTGACTGCTTATTCTTATAGCCCAGTAGTTTGCTGTGACTCCTCTAGCTGTAAAGCTGAGCTCTAGACAAGAGCCCAAATTGGTAAAGATCCACTACATATGTACCTGGAAAACTTGATGTTGTTTGCAGAGTAGCTCCTCAAAAAGGTGATGTAGACATCACCACGGGGAGCTGACCCAAGTGGAAGGCAAGAGCTTTTTAAAGCTGGTTTAAGTTAGGAAAGCATGACAGGCCTGAGAGGGTGCTGCTACATGAGCTTCAACATGCATCACCCTCCTCATTCATAGTATTACTGGAAACACTCTGGATAGAGAGCAGACTTGAAAGAGATATGATTTTAAGATACCTAATTAGTTTTTCCCTGTAGTTTTCCTTAATTACTTTTTCTTTCTGGTGAGCTAAAAGCCAGCAGTCTGTACCTAGAAGCTAGAACTTCCTAGCGTTGGGCAAGGAAGACTGAAAAAAAAATGCCCCATTCTGATTAGCCCTCTGAGAATTACTGTTTGTGTGGCTTTGTTGAATAACAGACAGTCTATAAAATATAGTGATATAAACAGACCAAGAAAATGGCACAGTAGTATGAAAAATGTCATTAAGCAAGTACAATTTTTTAAGGATAAAGAAGTCAGTGGCTACTAGTTGCAGAAATGGGATAGTTGTGGGCTGTATTTGGTAGGCTATGATTTATATGTTCTGCCTCAATAGGGTCATAAATAACTAGTTAGTGCTAATTACAATTTTTGTTAAAATAGTAACCCAAACAACACCCCACACCAAATCCTTTTTTAAAAAAAAAAAAAAAAAAAAAAGGCAGCTCTGATTTCCAGACCATGGTTCTTTACTTGACCAAAATTCCTTTTCACTCCACCCCCATGGTGGTTTGCTTTGCTGCAGTATGAACAAGCTTTCTGACAGCTAGGCGTATTTTTAGAAAGGTCAGAAGTGAGCTTTACTCAGCCTGGCAGAAGAGCCTGGGTACGTGGAACATGGTACTTCCTGTTGCATCAAAAATTGTTGCAACTTTGTTAAAATAAAGAGTTGCATAAATGAAGCCCTTATCAGGTCTCTATCTCTGAATGTCTCTTAGAACAGAAGTCATCCACTTTTCTATAAGTGGAGTTAGAAAGTTTGCAGCAGTTATGACCTCTCAAGTTCTTCTCAAAACCTAAAGGCAAGGAAGGAGAAAGTGTTAAGCTAAACTTCACGATTTAACCACTTGAGTCCCAATACAAAGAACAAAAGACATTCATGTTTTAGCCTGTGTTCTGGGAAATGGTTTGTAAGCTTCCTCCACAGCAAAACAAGGAGGAACTAAGAATCAAGGCATTATATTCAAGACAGGAGAAACCTCATCTCCTTCCTGAAATGCATGAAGCAGCAAATCTTAAGTCTGCTCATTCCACCCAGAAATGTGTTCACTCCCAGAAACTGCCAGTGACACTCTCTTCCACTGAATTTTTTTGCCTTGTGACCAGGATGGCACATGACTAGCTGGGGGTGGGTGGGTACTCCTGCCCACTATTTTGGTTCTTAGGATCACTCAGACCATTGTGGCACAAACTGCACAGGTCTTGCTCGAGTGTAGCTGAACTCAGTATTCACAGGCTTGCACTATTTTCCCCTTTCTGTAGAAGAGAACTATCATCCTCCTTACGTGGAGGATACACTCCTGCTAGCAAAGCACGAGGGCACTGCCAGTTTTGCTAGCTGACAGCCAGCAAAGAAATCATCTTGTGGTTTAAAAAAATTCCTTGCTTCCTCAACACTCTTTTAGACCCACACTGGTTCTGCAGTTCAAGTCTAGCCACTCCCCGTACCTGTGAAAACCTGCTGCCTCCATAAGCTTTATCCCAGTGTAAACTCCATCTGAGATAAGGGCTTAGTAAAAGGCTTGCATAGCAGAAGTGAAGAGAGGATGCCAGAATAGTTGCGGATAAATAGCCTTTGCCTTTCCTGGTTTTGTGCTGTGCACTTCTACTGTAGTCTTTTCTTGATAAGCAGAAGTGCAGCCCCAGAAGGTATGGACTACAGAGAAGAATTTTCAATCACAGGTTTTAAATCCAAGCCATGGGATGTGACCAAATCTTCATGAGGTCCACCCTAACAGTTCAACAAGTGCTGCAATAAGCAGGAAATCCAGAACTACCTAGATGGGAAACTACAAGTATCCCAGATCTGGTGTAGCCTACCTTTTTCCTTGTTCTCAGGACTTTGTGTTTGTCAGTTGGCGGTCAGAAAGCAGAGAAATGACCTTGGCTCTTAACAGATGTAAACATTAGTGAATGTATGGGGGAGAAAAAAGTTCTTATTGAATCCTTTTAATAAGGACATAGATGTACTTATACTGCCTGATCTAAGGCATTGCTTTTAGAAACCTGGGTTTAGCTACCTGGACTCTTGTGCTCTCAGAGATGCAACTTGAGTTCTCTGCTTTAGGGTAACATGAAGGGATGAAGGAGGAAGTTATCCTGACACAGGGGTGGTCAGCAGTGAATGGAAGGTCAAACACCAAATGCTGGTTCCATATACACTTCATTAAATTATCTGTCAATGAATACTTGATGCTTATCCCGCATCAGTAGTAAATCAAAAGGAATTTAAGTTACATTGAACACTAAGCAAAACTTGAAGTGCTCTATTTTATAAAGTTCTGCAGTGATTGTAATTTGGTTTCCTGCTTTCACTTCTCCCAAAAACCCAAAGTGGTTTTGTTGTTCATTGGGAGTCTGGGCTTTTCTGAGGTGTTTTTTTGTTTGTTTTGAGTACTTCTCTCTGCACAGTTGCAGGCCAAGCAAGTTCCAGCTAACTCACTGAAATGATAAATGTTGCCAACAGAAAGTTAGAAGAAATGTACACTGTTCAGCCAGTTCTGCCTACCTGACTTAAAGCTCAAACCACCCTTTGCTATCAAGGCTAGCAGAGGACAAGGGGAGGAGTGCAAAGGAATTGCTCTAACAATCTGTAAACATATTAAATGTTTAACTGAAGATCAATTCTTAGGTTTGTTTGTTTCTTTTTAAACTCCATAACAGTAAGTTAAACTAAGCCTTGCTTTGGTTTTATAAGAGGAAGCTACTTAAGAAAAATGAAGTTTTACAGAGTGCTCTTTGTTTATTTTAGTTATCTTTACCTGACCTTTGTAGGTTCATCTCCAAACGGACCCATATATTGTTAATGCAGTAGCAGGGAGGAGAGTCTTGCCTACTCATACCTTCCGCTTCCCTAGGAACCCCCAGAGGAAAGTTGGACAAGCCTCTGCTCCATCCTGCTGCATGGGGGCCTCTTATAAGTCATGCTGCTATAGTTGCTGCATAGAGATCACACTTTTTTTCTGTTTTCTAGTAGTCTGACAAACTCAAACACCTGTATCAAGTGGCTACCTCCAACCCAGCTTCTGCATGAATCTAGCCATGCCTACGCTTTGTCAGTCATCTGAAGACTTGATTTTACCTTTATAAGCTAAGCTGTACTTCGAAGCAATAGGTTCATTTTAATGCGCTACCCTACCTATGCTATCTAGATATTTTAGATTCCTTATGACACTTCATCACTCACTGCTAGGAAGACAGGTTTCACTGGAGCATAGCATACCTGCAAGATTTTTGTGGTGTGTTGCCCACCCCCCCCAACTTTGTTTTTTCTTTTATTGTGATCACGGTTTTTCGATTAGAAGGTTAAAAGAAAAGAAGAAAAGTAGGTTTTCAACCCAATCTTAAGAAAATACTATAGTCTGAAACAGAATCCAATCTTAAACAAGAGTCTATAACAATCTTTTACTGACCTGGTCAAACAGCTGCTTGCCTGTAGTATTTGGCTGGATGGCAAATTCCAGTTCTGCATCCATAGTAACAACTCGAACATTGATCTAAGGAGAAAAACAAAATGCATTGTTTAAGCTGTATTGAAAGTAGTTTCTCAGAGTTAACAGTACTTTGCATACAATATAGTCTCCATGCTTTGATGCACTACCATAACCTCTATAATACACACACTGAACCTCCAATTAGATTTGGGTTATCACACCAGCAAATTAACTGGGGAACCGAGGTCGCTGTCTTATCCAGCTTACATTGCAGGTTTTCCTACTCGACACAGGATTGGGCTGAACTTGCAGTTAAATGAGAGGGCACTTTAGACTTGGCCATTTCCAGGCCAAACCCCACTTGGAGTAAGAGTTCCGAGTGCACAGCATGGCTGCCTGCAGGCCATCCCTTGGATTACGAAAGGCCCTAATGACTAAATTAAATTTAAGACTTATAAATTAACTTCCATTTATATTAGAGCTGGAATTAATTTAAGGTTTTAAAGGCAAAAGGCTGCAGATTATTCTTATGAAGCAATCAGCATTAGCCTGATAACTACTCATTCTTTCCCTCAAAAATCTATTCAGCACATGGAAACAGCAATCATGGGTACTGAAAGATATTACAGGGCAAGAGTTCACTATGCTGTTGCTGTTAGTGAAGAAGCAACCAATTTACTGCAATGGCAGAAGTAGACTGAAAGACACAGGTTACTGTTGTAAGCACTAGGAGAGTGTTTAATGACTGTAAGGAGACTATTAGCGGTTAATTGGGAGATAAAGGCAGCAACTCAGCTTGCAGGGAATAGCATAAGGACCAGCAAAATATCAAATCGACAAAGGATTATAATATTATGCCTCAAAAAACAAACAAACAAACAAACAAAAAAAAAACAATCCACCCCAAACAATCTCAAAATAAATTAGACTTGGATCTCCTCCTTAATACATCCTCAATCTTAGATGATTACATGGCACGGCCCTGCTAACAAGTCAGATATGTAGCTTGGTATTTTAAAAGAAAGAAGAAAGTGGTGACATAAACACAAGGCCAGACAACAAGTAAGCTAGAGGTTGGTAAGATTGCATGACAATTTCCCAACATTTTATAAATGTACCCTTACAGAAAGCCAGAGATAGATCAGGAAAGCCTGTCTGCTACAGCTGTGGCACTGAGGTCCAGCAGAGAGGCACACAAATGAAGAACAAGAAGGAGCAGAAGAGAAACAGAATCAGTCACTACAAAGCCTTGACACTACAGCAGTTTCCAGCTACTTAATTATGTATACTTACAGTCTAGGATAAGTATCAGGTTTAAAAAAACAAAACAAAAAACCACAAACAAACAAACTTCCAGTTAACACAGATCTGTTAATCAAACAAACTGCCTCACCTAGTTTCAGTCAAATATATTACAGACATGAAGGCATCAAATGTCTTTTAGCCCTTATAGTTGTTTCTTTGTCTTGCTCTATCTCAGATGAGAGAGGACTCTCTTAGAAAAGGTGACTGAAAACAATTTCCAAATTATGGACCCCAGAGCTGAATCAGAGAAGTGCTGAGGTGCTTTGTCACTTTGAAGTGTCCTTTAAATTCAAATTAAAAAAACTTCCTCTAAAAGTAACAAGAAAGGTTTTCTAAGAGCTTCTTTTCCCAACTTTAGGATTTGACACCCATAGCGGAGCATGGCTTCCCTCCTGTGCCTTAAGAACCGAAGGTTTCCCAAACTGTCTCCAGTGTAGGAAGAGAGAGGAAGTTCAGATACCAAATTCTCAAGAACAGCAAGGCTGCAATTTGAAGATGTGCCCTTAAAAACCTCTGTTGCTTAATCCCTCTCAACAATAAATCCTTAATCATATTCTAACCTCTTTCTACTCCCTTCAAGAAAACCTATGTTCAGAATCTGTAGGATGCTCAGAATCTGCAGGTTTGTATAATGCAATTTATTTGTACTTCTGGCTGAAACACTGCAGTGGGTGTAAAATAATTATCACTTTACAAGTTTAAGAGCTTGAAAGGATGCGCTTCCCACTGCTTACCAGAAAACCCGCATGACATTGGCCAGGCATGGAATGCCTGATGGTACCAGATGGGACCAGTCTGTCTTTTACTCTATCCCCTTAGTGGTTACTTGCTAGTGTAAAAAGGTAAACTCCTTAAGTCTAGGGAAATGCTCTGTGTTACTCCTACCTTAAAAAATTCTTCTGAATACAGGCCCCTTGCCTGTGAGTGAGCCATTTAATGCTCAAGTAGTCCATCTGCAACATTTTTAAAGAATTATTTCAGTATTAAGATCAAAAGCTGCAGTAATTGGGTTTCCACTTCAATCATTGAAAGCCATAAGCATACAGCAACATAACTACTTGGTTATCCAAAGAGCTTTCAATAACTGTTGGGGAGTATGGTAAAGGTTAATTTCTGTGTTCTGAAAGCCACAAACAATCAGCAGGATAAAAGAATTCCCTGGTGTGCCCTCAGACAGGCTGCTAGCCACATGACAGGCAGAGAAGAGACTGGGTCTCAAGCACTTGTCGCTTAATGAGTTAATGACTGCCTGGGAAAATCCTTTGAGTCTCCTTCCTGACATATTAAGTCCTCTTGCTTCTCGTCTCCAAACCTTAGGTTCGAGAACATAGGGACTTTACCAGCGTTTCTAAATGGATGCCCTACAGCCACTCCGCACAAGCTTTTAACCATGGAGAGGCTGAAGTAGGCAAACACAGCTTTTAGATCACTTGAAACCGTGGTTTAGACAGCCCGAAGAAATCCTGCTGGCTGGGAGACTATCGGGTAGGCATTCAGCTCCGACCACATGAAACGCCCCGTGGCGTCAAGTCGATTAAATCAAAATACGAGGTGTCAGCTAATTCAAGAGCTTGTTGGAGGGGAAAACAGGGAACAACTCAGACTAATTTCTATCAGCAGCGAGGGCAGTTAGGACAGCTAGAACAAGTTTCCCAAGTGAAGTACTAGCAGTATTCCAGGACAAAACTGAAAGTATAGCCAAAAAGAAGGCAGGTTTTTTTATTGTTCCAGAACACAGGTGTACAAGAGTGTTTGTGTGGAAGAAGAGCAGCACATGGCTGCCATACCTGACCTAAGGTGTTTTAAATACATACACTGTGCTTCAAAGTCCAAGCAGTAAGATGCAATGTCTTTCTCCACAGGCCAAGGCCATGAAGCTTTGTATAATTTCTTGTGTAATGACATATAGGGCCTTAGAAAGTCTGTTTGTGCATATGAAAACACTGCAGAACACAAGAGTCCTCCATTTCCCTATCTTAGGATGTATACAAGTGGTAATAGATGTGATCCAGAGGGGAAAAAAAAATGTTGAAAAGGCACTGCCACTTGTATTAAAAAGAAAAAAACGCTCCATGACTTTTAAAAGACAACAACTGAAGAACTTCCTACACTGAATCACTGAACACTACGTCCATGGCTTCCAGATCGTTCAAGGTAGATTGTAACGTGCTACCTACATTTCCTAATGGGGCAAGAGAATGAAACTCAGGTGAAATATGGAGCTGGGGAGAACTTCAGAACACATCTTAAATAATCATAACATTATGGAAAGCTCTTGTACTAGAGGTTACAGTGGTTTAAATGCTTCAGCAATATCCTCAAGTCACAAATTTGTTCTTCTGTTTGGGGATGAGTGGGGGTTTTTCGATTGGCTGTTTTTGTGTGTTTAAGACAACATCTCTTCTGGCTAAGCTAGTAGGTGAATCCATGGGACACTGCAGCACTTCAGAGATCATGCACCACACAGTATCTAAATGGAAAAATCAAAGTCCCATTTGAAAAACATTCAAACAACATTTTCTCTAAGGTAGTAACACACTGCCAGCCAGCTGACTGGCAACATCTTTTCTGTGTAAGAGCCAAGATTAGATAGGAATGCATTGTGATACTGCTGCTTCCAATGCTTTCTCTCAAACCCCAGTTTCCATGTGAAACAGATGCTATATATACAGAAACGTTTTGTTTTGTTTTTTTTTCTTAAGTCCAACTCTTAAGCTACGGCCTCTTGGTCCAGAATTTGTCTCTAGTAGCAGGCAATATGGCATCTTTGAAGTTAACCATCCCAGTCCTGATACAGCAACTCCACTGCAAAACATCCTACAATACAGGGGGAAAGGAAGGCAGCACAGGAAAACCTTCACACACAGGAAGTCCTCATGGATATTTTGCATCTCAATGCATGAAATACCCCTTAAGTTCATTTGTGTAATAAAATAGTTCAGTGAAGCCATGAAGTTGTGCAAGTCATTTAAAATACCATACAACCTATTTCCAGTGAATACAAAAAGATAAAAGGGCAGTAAATACCAACTTTTACCCATAAACACAGGACAGGCTAGTACTTAAACTCTTGCATATCATTATTATTATGCAGGTCTAAATGCCTGAGACAATGCTCAGGAATGTTTTCTTCCTCCTTCCAAGGAGGGCTAAAGATTAGAGCCTCTCAAATAGCAGGTTTACAAGTGCAAATTTTGGTAAGGATCTTCCCAAGTGGTGGTAATTAGCAGTATCACAGTGGAGAGAAACTAGACAGGCATGACTTCTTTCTTTAGCCACAGGACGTCTGGAAGTCCGAGGTGGGTAGCTGGTACCCGTAGGCAGATCAACAGCATAGAAGAGAACGGAGAAGGGGTTTGAAGTGCTGTATTAACGCAACGCATACTGTGAAAAACAGTACACAGACCTGTTTAAGGTTTCTTGCACATAGGTGAACTGACCATATAGCACATGGGCATGCCTTTGCTGAAGGACTACAGCAGTCTTAACAAGAAAGAAGTGGTATTCAGAATACTATTAAGAAAGCAGTAGTATTAAGCTTGCATCCCCACTTCTGCAGGCCTACTTTTCCACCACTCAAGTTGTAACTGCTATTGTACTTATTATAAGAAACAGACAAGCCTTTTGCCCCGAGTTGCAAGGCATCTGCATGGACACAGTAATCTCATTTCAACTGTAGCAACCAGGCCTGTTTAGAGATGCATGTAGTGATTTGGTATTCCATAACAGGAAAAGTAATTTCATGTAGCAGCAGCAAAGGGGCACTGAAACTGCTCTTTGTTCTTTCACCTTCCATGGAGTAGTGTTTGTAGGTTCCAGGTCCGACAATACAGATATTGTGCTAACTGATACAGGAGTCTAGACCCAGCTCCTGGGAAGAACCTGGGGAAAATTTTCAGCTTCAATTAGGGGGAAAAAAAGTCCCTGAGACTTCAGAGCTCAGAGATGACCTACTACCACTGAAGCACCTGTATTTCTCTGTTCTCTACAAGTTACGCAAGTCAACAGCTTCTGGTCCGAGATACAGGTGTTACACCTGGAAAAGTGAGACTGGACAAGAGGCAGACAAAGAGGTGAACAAATTACAGACTTGCAAACAATGAGCTACATCAAGACTGTAGACAAGGATGTGGTCTATTATAATCCTCAGAAAAGCACATTTCCTGGTGTGATGCTATTACATAGAAGGAAAAATTACATTCTTGAGTGTATTTGTCATCAGAAGCATTACACAGAAGGTGACTATTCTGTTCTGCTTGCCTGATTACTTGCCAGTTGGAATACTGTCACCCAAATTTGAATGCTTCTTTCAGAAGGAAGCAAGTTAACCAGGGAAAGTCAGCACTTATCTGCAGGGTCAGGTGTTTTGGAGTGGTTGAGGGGTTTTGTTTGGTTGTGGTAGTTTGTTTCACGCTGATTTATTAGCATTGCACCAATCTCTTCCAAATGGGAGTTGTCTAAAACATCAATTGTTTATAGAGAAGACAAACTTCTCTATAAACCCACAAGAAGACAGACACCATAGAGCCCTTTGATTTTGCAGGCTAGGTAACAGGAAAAGAAGCAATAGTTGCTGGAGTGGTAATACATTGAGATAATACAAAATCACTTCCACGCAGCCTTCACGCAGCATACATTTAAGTCCTCTCTGGTCCTACATTTTTGCGATTTAAAGGCTCTCCAAGAAGCTAAAATGAGAAAGCAATTGACAAATCTGCAATTTCTCTCCTGTGGGAAGGAGAATGTGACTCTTAGGAGACAAGACAAAGCACAACACTGAAGAAAGCCTTTCAGTAGGATCCACAAGCCCCTTCCCTGCTCTCATGCCAGAATAATTTCTACATTGTCTACCCAACACCTAGCATTTCAGAGGGGTCAATGGCAGCACGGCAAAGTAGTCCTGAGCATTCCCTTCCACACTGCAGAGCACATGGTTTGCTGACAAGGCAGAAAACAGCCTCATCAATTCACAGAACGTGAGGAGGGGAGAGTCTCATTGGCAACCACTTGACTGCCAAGGCTAGCTCGCTGCACTCATTTAGCCACCCCAATTTCTCAGCATAGTGTGTCAGATCAAAAAAGCTGGACTGAAGGACAAGTTCTATTTCAAATCTCATGGTTTAAAACATTGCTTCCTCATTGCAAATAGATGAGAACATTAAGTCATCTTACACTGGAATTCCTCTGAGTCTATGAAGCAGTTAAGTATTGCTGCATTTGCAACAGGTAAAATTGGAACTGAGCAGGCTAGCCTTTGTTCCTTAAAACCTTGCTCAACTTCCCAGAAGAGGAGGAAATATGTATGTAATAACCTAGAAGCTAGTAGTTACTTCTAAATTGTTAGTTTTAACTACTAGCCAACTTCAATGCAATAGCTTGTATACTTGCACAACCTTATTTTTGGCAGCAATCCTTGGATTTAAAGAGCAGTAACTATATCAGATATAAGTATATACTGATAAGTATAACTGAAATTTCTTGTCAGCTCAAAGCAATAGAAGCCCAGGTTATTTGCTACCCTCATGCAAAGTGAAAAATCCTTGTAACAACTTCAGTGGAAGTTTTTCTAGAGGGAGGAAAAGTACTTTGAGCTGAAGCCAAGAATAATTTTCAAGTGAAATCTGAAAGCTAGACTCTTTTAGATAAAGTTCAGGGAGGGAGAGCAAGGGGGCTCATGTGAGCAGGAAAACTTTGAATGCCCAGATCTGGAGAGTCATCCAGAAATTCCTGTTTTAGCAAAGCAGGTTGAATTTTCAGAACAAATGTCCCCCCTTCCAGCCAGCATACGAGTTTAAACAGATCACAAGAAAGTGAACCCACTGAGTTTGGTTTTGCAGCCAGATAAACTGACTCTTATTTGTGATATAGTATGAATTCTTCCTTATAATTTTATCATGAAGATGATCCTAGAATGAAAATGCGTAGTTATGCTAAAGATACCATACTAAATTACACAACTATCTCAGTTCCCTTAACCAAAGCCCTATATGTCTTCTGTCAGGATATAATAACCTCATAGGAGTCCCTGAGAAGTAGACATAGCTGTAATTCAGTTATCTTGGGTCGAGCAATAATGGTTAGATTGCCAGATGATCATGAAGATTTCATGCAGGCATGGTGAGCAGCAGGACTCTGACAGCCCTGGTTTCCATGTGCCTAGGCCTGAGCCAGACTTCCATCTCCAGCCACCTCTGTACAGTTAACATTAGCTGTTTAGTGAAACAGTAAAACTAAGCAAGCACTCTTGCCAGAAAAAAAATCTTCCTTCATTCGTAACTTTTTCCTAACAGGCAAACTGCATCATCTGCCTTGAGAGAGGAAGAAGTTGAAATTTGGCAGATAGAACACTTTTTAAAATTTAAAAAACGTCATTTTTTAAAAACGTGACACTATCTAGAGAGTGCCCTGTGTTCTGGCAGAACCTTAACCAATGTCTTTTAAAGCCTGAAAGGCCCCAGGATATTGCCCTTAAAGTACTGTACACTTAGGGAGCCCAGATGTTTTTCATGCAAAATGTTTGCTCTTAATTTCTGTGAGGGAAGTAGGGATGGTTTACGCAGAACACAGACAACACTAGGAAGCAACAGGAGGGTTTATGATGTTCTGTTGAAATACATTAAAATTTATTTCAAAGACTCTCTGATGCTGTATAATACTCTTAGCATTGTTGGAATATGTGTGTACAAACAGCAGAGTTCTTTAAAGAACTCTGTGTTCTTTACAGAAGGACCACAGAGCCAGAGAGAACAAGACACAGTGTAGCACCACTGCTCGGATGAGCCATTTGCTCTCAACGGATGTTAAGATGGATTTAGGAACACAGACTGAATCAACAACAGGTCCTTTGTGCCTAAACGCTAAATACAGGGGAAAGCTGCAGGCCATTGGATCAAACTGCTTCACACAGAGACTGTTTTATCATGACAGCTGTTGCATCTAATTAAACATAATGAAGTTGTGAGACTAAGGCTTTACATACGAAGTTTAAAGCAAGCCCCGCAACCAATCCTCAAATAAGCTTTATCTCAAGAAATCATTAAGAGTCCAGAACAAAACAGATCACTTTTTGTGGTCTTCCATCAGAAACATCAGCATGGGGCCAAGGGCAGATACAGACATTTAAGATCTTAAGTTTTATTACAATTTCAGTCTTTTAAACAATTTAACATTACCAAAACTCTTGTGAGTCAGCTGCATAAAGCAACATGATTCCCACAAGGTAAAGCAAAAAAATAACTGAGTATCTTATAGTCTGGATCCACAACACAAATAGCATTTCATACCCTCTCTTAACTTTTTTATTTGGAATGACAGGTGCACAATTTATGCAAATGCTGACCTCCACAGTACCATTTCACAAAGAGGGGCTGGGTCTGAAGGCATCATTAATGTAAATCAGCGTTTCAATACTGGTGTCTTTCACTCCAGTGCTTGTGCAGGGGCATAGGTTCCAGGTGAATGACTCACCTGGAGACCAAGCTACAACACAGACTGTCAGCACACAGCTCTTGCCACTTTCAGCAGACTCTGTATGAATAGCATGAGCAGAAGGTACAATGACTGTCCTACTCAGGTGGAAGAGCAGCACATTATATTGGAGGAAGGTGGGCTGTGTCAACACAAGGAGAGTACAGCTTATTCTCTCACAGGATTATGCCCTGGGAGTTTAAGACCACTGAGACCAAACAGCTGGAGAAATGTTCTCAACAACTGTACATGCAAAGTAGTATTTTCATCAGATGTGAACTGGAGGAAGCTCAAGGATGTTCAAAGGCATGGAATAATTCCCACTCAAGGAGCAACTAAGCTAGTAAGACTTCTCAGTTTGGAAGAAAATTAGCTGAGGCTAGGCCATAATAGCATATAAATTCATGAACATCACATGAACAGAACGGACAAAGTCCACACTGCCAAAAACTATGAAGTATCAATACTCTGAACAAGAAAAAAGTTTTTCCCAAATACTGCTGTAGCAAGGAATTTTGTAGATAACTTTCCAAAGAGAAATGAAGGTTATCTAGGACAGCCTTTGTTAAAGCATGCTGTGGATGCTGGTGTTCACATGGCTTCAAGGGGAGACGGGACAAGTTCACAGAAATCTATTTAGTAACTCATTATATAGGAACACTTAGCCTACAATAACTCAGCAGTTCAGAGGAATGCAGTGGTGCGTACCTTTGAAATATTCTTCCTCAGGCTTCAGCTTTTGGCCAGCATCAGATGTATACCATTAGGCATCAGAGTCTTTCTGCCTGACCTAACAAGGACAGCCATGTTCTATACAGAGTCAAAGTGCAGAAGGAACAGGAACTCCACTTAAAGAGAAATAGCAGTGCAACAAGTCTCACAAGGCCAAGTTAGGATTCATTCTACATTCTAGGTGTAAATTCACTTGTCAAAATGGGATTTGTTGATCCAACACCTCACCATTCTGTTTTACTATTTCCATAATCGGCCTCTTTTCTTTTACCTCACAAACACTGGTGGAACATATCACATGGCATTTGTGAAATTTGAGTGGGATTATGTAACACAATCACCTCTGATAGATTAATAACCTGACCTACATCCAATACACTACAATGCTTACACTTTCCAACAAGGTACTTCAAACAACATGCAACAGGTACTATTTGCCCCCAGATAAAGGTAGGTCATTGTGAGTCCTAGAATGTCACCTAAGCAAAGAGATTGCTTTTGAGCAGTTATAGATGATACAGGAAAAGTGATTGGAAGGATGACCAAACTATTCCTTCCTTGCCCCTAAGACATCTTGAGGGCTTCCAAAATGAAACTCTTCATAGGCCTTTCACTGTAGAAGCATGATGGCAAACACACACACACACACACACACCAGTTGGTTCCCAAGGCATACCCAGTGTGCACTGGGGGCAGAAAAAGTCACTTTCAAAAGTTTGCCTGCAGGGCTGTATCAGCAGGGGAAAGCTACTCTCTCCCACAATGAGATCACCAAGTATCAACTATGCAAACTCAGCCACCAATTCACACCACATACTTCATGCACCAGGAACTTTCTATAATCACTTATCTCTACAAAGACAAAAAGCAAGCTAAGCTTTTAGTTAAAGTAGATTCAGCTAAATGTTAAAAAATAACTTCAGCTTCCCCAGAGAATTCTGAAGCTGAGATGCTACAGTACAGAATTTGAAGTCCTCTACCAGGCTACACAGGCTAAATTCAAGTACCCTGGTACAAATGTGAAGTTCTTTAATCTCTGCAGTTAGTAGACAACTCACAGATCTACTCTATGTATCTGCAGAACAGTGGTAACTTGGCAGAACTAAGCAGCTCTAGACCCATTTCATAAGCCTGCTCAAGATTAGTCAACTGAACATCCATCCATTTGCATCGCCATGCTCTTACACATATTCCACACAGGTTAGAACTACAGCATAAATAGGCATTTTCATGCAAAATCAAGAGAGAAATACAAAGCGATACCTCTAAGTTTTCCACAACAGTCAGAGCACTTGCTCAAGGAATTGGGAGGGAGAAGCAAGTGCACAATAACCCTCAACCCATATCCCCTCCTCAAAGCTAGGAGAATGCTACAGATACTATGTAGGAGTGTCAGCACCTCTTCCATTGAGTCTACACAGTAGCTGCCAAATACAAGTCCTTAGTCATCAACCAACAGTTTCTCTTGTTTACTCAATTAGAAAAGAGTCCTGCATTTAATTCTTAGGCTCAGTATTTTAATAATACCAGGTGCTTGCCAATTTTGGCTGAACACACAGTTGCTACTCATGTTCCCCCAAAGATGAGTAGAAAGAGCAAGGCAGGTGATTTTTCCTTTGCTACAAAGCAGGAACTAAAAAGAGAAACAAAATCTGGATCTGAACAGATGAGCACCATGAAGGCAGCACGATTAGCTGTTACACTGAGCTACACCTTGCTTCCAGTCTCACATAATAGTTTTCTCCCTTTCTTAAGGAAAAGGATCCCAAACACTGCTCAGTAAAAGGCAGAGACTTCAGTTTCTTCTGCAAAGGGATGTACTTCTTATCTCTCAGGCTAAATATTATCTAATGCTGAAACTAGGTTTCAAAGCAAGCACACAACACAGCTAAAATACATTACTTAACCTTGTGTGCAGTGTGGTTCAGTGATCTTAGGCAGCATTGCCTTCCCTCAAGGTCAATTGAGTGATTATGGGATTTACAGTGCACATAAAGCTCTTTGGACACAGAGTGCCAAACAAGAATGACACTGATCATGAATCTTCAGTGGTCATCAAAAAGTCTTATTTGCAAAAAGTCCTGACATACCACAGGTTTGGTGTTTTGTTTTTTTTTGTGGACAGATGAGACATTCATGTGGGCGGAGGGAGAAAGAAGAACAGGAAGGCTTATCTGCTCCCCTCTGCCCTTTAAGAAGGCTAAGAAATTCTTTAAGTAGTGACTAACATAACAGTTAACACCCTCTGATTTCTCTGCAGCAGCTAACATTCCAGAATAAACTGCCCTCAAAAATGCTTACTCAGCTCATTCAGGTTTTTGGCACAATTGAGAGATCATTCTCTTGTAACTTCACTCATCTGTGGACTACTTCCCAAATTTACTATTATTAGAATCCTCCACAGTCCTTTTGCAGCTCTGACTGGGAGCTCTCATTTGGCAGGTGGAAGCTTTCTTACATTTGTATTTTGTACCAGAGTACATACTTCCTGGTACCAGGTACACGATACACCGTATTGTCTGATGCACTGCAACTGGTGCTTGCAAGGAAAGGAAAATATTTTATTCCTGACTAAATCTGTATCTCTCCATAAGCTAAGAATATTTTAATGAATTATGAGCACTTAAGAACTGTTTTCAATTTCAGTCACAGCAAACCGCTGTGAAGAACTTGAGCAATAAAACTAGCATTTAGAAGACATACAGTCTAGAAGATTAAATTGAGAAGATGCATATTCAACATGGAACAGATACGAAGGACTTGTCTAACCACTTAATGCCTAGCACACACTAGCCTGTTACTAACAGCAGAGGTCTTAGAAAAACCTTTTGAGTCACCTGTCCCAGTTCCCCACTTCTACAGACAGCACCATTAAATGGTGTCCTTGTCAAACTTCATCTTACCATTTAAAGATAGGTCTTGGAATAGTCTCTTACTAAGACCAACAAGGAGAGAAAAACACCAACACAGACATTCTGCTGCTCTAATTTAAAAGACCTTTAAACTGCAAGCTCTACTTAAAGCAGTCTTCCTCCTCGTTGGCATTTAAACCATTTACATTTTTTAAAAGTGAAGGAAGAGTTAACTTGTTTAATTCTACCAGACTAACTAGCCAAGCACTCTCCTATCCTGAGGTAGCCTTCTGCTGCTAGCTATCTTAAAACCCTTTTCTAGGTTCTGCTTTGAATTTATCTCTTGCTGACACAGGTAAGTGCACCCTGTATTCAAGTAAAGAGCTCACCTTTTGTTAAAGAAACCCTATGCACTGCACATGACATGGACAGCAAGACAGTAATACTACCACTGATTAATCCATATCCTTCTGTCCTATATTGTGAGGGGCTTTCTTCCCCCATCCCTTTAATTATTGCAACAGGACCTTATCGCTGCAAGTCCTTCAGTCCCCTTTACATGGTGGCCCTCTGCATCAGTATCTCCCCTCAAAAGCACAGCATTATGAGATTTTGTTAGTAGACTCAGCTTTCTGACCACAAGCCATTACTAAAGGTATTAAAAAATGGTGCTCTGGACATTAATCATTTTCTCTTTAGCACCAGAAGCTGTAAGACTTCATTTACTCTCCACACTCTACCTGACTTTATATACGTGCATACAACTGTTAAAAGTTCTTGTGTGACACTACAAATGGCCTACTGAAAAGCTTACTTCCTGGTTTTTTTTGGTGAATTTTGTTTTCCCCAATAAGAACAAAATGAATCCACTTTCAATAAAGTAACAGAGAACATTGATAGGTCAGATCAAATTAACAAGTCTAGCCCACAGATCATGTTTCCTCCCCTTTAAGTAATGTTCACTAGCCTGCTGTCATGCTGTTGCAGACACTATTTATTAGATTGGCTTGTTCTGCAAAAGGATGCATTTCAGCAAAAACCCCACATCTATTCAACCAGTCAAACAGAAATAAACTAGTAACAGACATCCAGGTGAAAAAGAGAGAGAGCACGCCACCCTCCAGTAATTAAAAGATGCAAGGCTGAACAAGTAAGTTTATTTAGCATTTCAGTTGTTTCCAGATCACACAAGATTTCAACAAGATGACATCTCTTCCATTTCCTTGCATCATAATTCACAGCCAGTGAAGCCTAATGAACCTCTGTATAGCCTAGGTGGAAATGATATATCTGAACTGTCAATGAACTCCTAGCCATAAACTTTTATGAACTGAGGAGAAGTTCTGCATTTACAGCATACCTCAGGGAGATCTCATTGCTCTGTAACAGTTACACATGGAAGAATACCTCTGTTAAATTATAAATTAAAAATATTTCAGAATTATTTTCTGGACTAAGATTTACTTTGAGCACTGTAAGCATGCATAAAATCCAACTGATTGTGATTAAACACTCCCACAGAATCTGGAATACTGCTGGCTTTCTAGCACTTCACTTGGGTACTCAAAATACAGAATATCTAACTTTCTAGTGTTAATGGACTTGCTACTTGGTTTTGGTGAAAGAATAAATTACAGACACAATCTGTAAGTTCTGTGAATGTATGTGTAACTTGTGATAAAACAAGAGTTTTATATAAAGTTTTAACCCAGTGGGTTGAGGGAGGTGTTGTCAAAATTTTGCTGTCTACTTGTAAGCAACTGATGACTGGTGTGTAAAACTTCACCTACAGCATCATGAACTCTGCCAAGCAACATTATATTTACTCATGCCATCCAGACAAGACACATGCAAACAAGCGTAGGTAATACTTAGTTCCCCACGTCAAATAACCATCAAAACTAAAATCACTTCCTCATGTGTCCAAAGAGTTCATGCTGTCATTCCTAACAACAGCTGTCAAAGGCTGTTGTCACATTTGCCCTAAGCATAGTGTTGCCTGTGGAATGACAGCTTTACATCTTCTCCCACTGCTCCTTGCAAACTGACAGGAATCCTATTTAGCTGTATTAAGACCAAATGAGCTGGGCTGGGAAGGATCCAAATTCAGCCTCAGTCTGAAACAGTCAGACCAAACAGCGCATTTTATTAAAACAGCCTCTGCAAAATTACTCCTTTCTATTTACAGTGAAGTGGCAGCTAGCCCTTCTGAACAAAAAAACCAAAACAAAACACAGAGTCTTGTCCTTAATCCCAGAGTAAGTCATATCTCGGAAATCATTACAGTTCTAACTGTCCTCCTCCAGTGGAAGGTGGTTTACACCATCCACTTTTGTTATCCACTCGCTAGTAAGACAAGAAAAAAATCTCCGTCTGTGAGGCTGTATGAAAATGGCTGTAGTAGGTAAAGGGATTAACATAGTTGTATTTTATTTAAATAAGTAAATAAAAATTCAAGAGTTTTTCCACAGCTATCCATAGCTTCCAGTGCGACTTAGTTCTAAACCAGGATTTCAGAGATATTCTGACAGAGATATGTCAAGAAAGCACTCAGTAATTAGCAAAAGATTAATAATGCAGAGAGATTATTTACACACGTTTATATCCATGCTTTGTAAAGTACGTATTTGCTCTCCTACTTGCAAAAAAGTCCTTTAGGTATACATTTTTATACTCAGTAATATGCCACCTCTTACTGAGGAAATACACCCAGCGAGAGTGACAACATAGCTGTTCTTAAAAGGATTGAGCACCTTTTTTTTGGTTCCAGTAGGCTTACAGAAACTGCAATGTGGGTTAACCTAAGCATTCCTTTAAAAAAAAAAAATAAAAAAATTATGGTGGTAAAACATCAATTGCTTATTACCATGATGATAAGCTTGTTTACTCCCATTTCCCAGGCTCTGGCTAATACGCAGATGAGTTCTTCGCTGCGCCGCATTTTAAGAAGTATTGCCTCTATCGAAAATAGATAGCAATAACAATCTGTTCTGATTATCCTCTTCAGAGTTTCTAAGTGTCCGTTCCAATGATTGCTCAAAGCTTTGAGTTTAGCATTTGGTTTCTGAAGGGAATAAGAGTTTCCAAGTGGCAGAGTAGTAGCTGACTTTAAAACAAAGCCACCGAAAACCCCACTAGAATATGGAGGGAGTAGAGAAATGGGTAAGGGGAGGCGGCAGGGTCTAGAAAAAGGAGGGATGAGAGAGACAGACAAATTTATTTAACGTTAGAGAGAGAAAACAGAGACAGGAGAAAAAAAAAAAAAAGGAGGCGTGGGTGGAGAAAAAGAAGAAACCTGTTTCTAATGCTAAGTGGTAAAGAACACCGTGGAGTACCCGGCATTTAGCTTTTAGATCGCAAAACGAGCGGGAAAAAGTTTTTTCCTATATTTGCAGACACGTATTTCCTGTACACAGGCCATGCAAATACTAGATGAAGCCACTTCAGCTTTGCCATCTCTCCTTAAGTGTAAGTATGATAAAAGCTCTTATTTAAGAGTTTAACTCAGGAGATTTGTATGCTTCTAGCACGGGAGTCTTGCAGAAGACGAAGCAATCAACTGTTTCGTCGCTCAAGCGGAGCTCCTGAGGCTCCTTCCTCGTCTCCCCAGGGCAGGGGCCTGCGCCTCAGCTGTCTTTAGCAAGGTGAGGTTCTGGCACCCCCAGCCCACCATCGCGCCTCCGCCCCGCGCCCGCCAGTGCCGCTCCGGAGGCCGCACGCAACGTCTTCAAAGAACCACTCTAGTTATTCCTCCTGTTACAAGTAGCCAGCCGGTCGGTCCGTTCCGGAGCCCCCGTGTGAACCGCGGGTACCCGAAACTCCTTGGTCGTACTAAGGAGAACTTCGGCGGGTGCTCGAGCCGAAAAAAACAATCTCAGTACTGTGGGGTCGGGCAGCGAGCGCGGCGAACGCAGCGGTAGCAAGACCACAAGCAAAGCCCACTCCCCGGTCGCCCCAGCAGGCGCCCGGGCTTGGGCTGCCCCTAACGGCCAGCGCCTCCCTCCCCCTACCTCACTTACCGGCTTCGGCATTTTGAGGGCTGCTGGTGCTTCTCCTACTCCCAAGACAAATGTGCATGCAGCGTCTGGCTCGCCTCAGCCGAGCACCCTGTGAGGAGAAGGGCAACGAGGAGGAGGAAGGAGCCGCTCCCGGCCACGGCGGCAGCACAGCCCACGAATACGGCGCCGGCCGCCCGGCGGCGGTTAAGTACGCAGGTGGGGCCGCGACGGTGACTCACCGCCGCAGGCCATCACCCGCCGCTCCCCCCAGCGCTTTCCGATCGCGGGACCGACCTCGCCCAGCCGCCTGGCACCCTAGCCCCGGTCTCGCTTCGACGCGCCTAGGGCGACAGGGGTGAACCCGGGTCTGAAGCCTTCGGCTGCCCCCCAGCCCCAGTAAACTGTCGGACAACAGGTGCCAGAGGGCGGGGACGGTGCCGCGCCGGTAACCCGCCAGGCACAGCCGAGCAGAGGGGGAAGGCTCCCGGCGTCACGTCTTCTCCGTGCCCCTCCCTCCACTACCGGGGAGACCCTCACGTCGGTGCCTAGCTCTGTAGTCCTGCCCTCCGCAACATGGCTGCCAGGGCAAGCACCGCCACCACGCCCGTACCTGCCCTGCCGCCAGCCGCACTGGGGGCCCAGCCAAGGGAGCCCCGCCCGGCGCAGCAAGGACTAGCCGGTGGATTGCCCCTAGTAAGCGTCTAATTTAAGAGAAACGGGGGAAGGAGTCTGAGGGACGGTGCCGTGCGTGCGGCCCCACGCGGTTGCCCCTGCCTCCATCCCGGCGAACAAGTAACCGTTTCTTATAACGATGGGCAATGGTGCTTCCTGTGTTTTATTGCTAGTCTGTAAGTTGCCGTGCCTCTTGTAGTGCAAATTCTTAACAAAACACGGGATTGTATTGTGTATCAAAGCACGTTCTCAGCAACGGCAGCAAGAGATAAAAGTTTGGAAATCAATCTAAGCCCAGAAACTAGAAAGCAATGACAGCATCTCAGTTAGCCATGATCTTTCATCAAGACCAAGAACGTGCTTGCAAGTAGCCTAACAATTTATAGGTCTGCAAAGACGACAGTATGTGTTTCTGCCCCTTCTCATCCATGAATGTAGTCCTGCTGATAAAGTGTCTGCTAGCTCTGCAGAAAGTGTTGGCCTCCCACAGCATCTCCTCGCTTGACTGGTCGCAAGAGCACATTGTATTTACATAGTCATGGGCAACGGCCTGTAGGACACAGCTCTTCTGCTGTACCCGCAATGGCATGTCATTGAGCTGTAAGATAAAGGAAACCGCACAGCCTGCACCCAAGATGCTGTCTGCAACAGCCCCACTTCAATGGCTATTTGGTCAGAAAAGTACAGGGCAGGAATGGGAGACACAGTGCAAGGCAAATAACGATCTGCTAAATGAAAAATATATAGGGCAAGAGAGAGCCTGGGAAATGTCAAGGGATGGTAACAAAAAGGACAGCCCTAACAATGTAGGTGCCATTGGAGTAGTTCCAAATGGTGTCTTCCCTCACAAAGTCCACTGGGCAGCAACTGGTAGTGTCACGTTAAAGAACCATTACTGCATCAGGTCTGTGATGGAAAGGAGAGGGCAGCCGAGTCATAGACGTTTTGTTCCCTCTCATGTTGCATGATCCTCAGAGATTAGAGGAGGCTTTACCATCAAAACGGAGCTATAGGGGTGTCGGTTTGCAACAGCAGGTGAGAAAACTAGTCTGAGCTCAACAGCTTCTTAGAAAATAGCCATGGGATCAGATGTCTTTGGGAACCATATGTTCTCATATGAATTGTTATTCCACTGAGATTCACTAGGTTAATTTAACAAAATATGAATTTTGAGGAGATTGTCTATGCTATTCCACTAAGCAATAAATTCATGATGGGATTCATGCTTCCCTCAGATTATTGGGGAAGGATTATTTACAAGGTCCTGCAATGACAGGACAAGGGGCAATGGGCTTAAACTGGCAGAGGGGAGATTTAGACTAGATGTTAGGAGGAAGTTCTTTACAGTAAGGGTGGTGAGGCACTGGAACAGGTTGCCCAGGGAGGTTGTGGATGCTCCCTCCCTGGATGTGTTCAAGGCCAGATTGGATGAGGCCTTGAGTAACCTCTACTAGTGGGAGGTGTCCCTGCCTATGGCAGGGGGTTGGAACTAGATGATCCTTGAGGTCCCTTCCAACCTTACCATTCTATGATTCTATGATTCTATGATTCTATGATTATCACAGTCTTTAGGATTGCCAAGCACAAAGAACAACTGTTCCATGTAAGGAGCGCCGTACGAACCTGGCTTTTGCAGCTCAATCAGAAGTGGCATTTGTGGATTTTTTTTTTTTTTAAGTGGAAAAAGAACAGAGATACCTTCCTTCCTTGAAATCCAGATTTTGTCTGTGATTGGAAAAAGAAAAGCCAAAGTGTGATTCTGTGCATATTCTAGAAACAGGATATTGCATAGGTCTAATGGAAAGCCCATTTCCATTCTGGGAGATTACCATTCCCAAAATCCTTTCCTGTCTTTACCTCAATGTGGGCTCAGAGACTATCACCCTAGGGCTCCATCCACACTGGAGCAATTCCATGTCAGAGTGATGCCTCATTCAATGGATTATAGGGTCTTCAGTGTCTTGGAATCAGTCAGGTAAGTATTTGTTTCCACATGTTATGTTATATCCAAGCTTAAACTCCTTGGTTTTTGTTTTTGTTTTTTCACACTTAACCATTGCTTCCCAACCACACAGATCTAGAGGCAAAAGGAATTTAGGTGACTAATAATTAAGTGTAGCAACATACAATCTTTTGGTTCCTGTTTGCTGCAGTGCATAACTTTGTGCCACATTCTCCCACAATCATCTGCAACACATGGGGAAAGGCAGATACCTCAATGGTATCCATAACTACGTTCTTACTCAACAGTGCTCCACCCAAAATCAACCGAAGTGCACACACTGAGCTTACACAGGCATCACTGTCTACTAGGAATGAACCAGAACAACTGCCATCTTGGATTATATGTTAGAGACCCTCTGCCTTCTCCTTGGGCTTTTGCCTTCTGCTAGGTGCATTTTCAAGCCCTCTTGCCTGCAAAACACAGTGCTTTATTAAATGCTTGCTTAGGTAGGTGTGATGGTTTGGGAGTTACCTGTCCCCTCACTCTATGAAAATCACCCAGTCTAGACTCAGCTGGCTGGAAGTTACAGAATGAAGCTCTATTTACAGCTTAGCACAATTTACAAGCATATATATACACAATATACACAAATATTTACAGAAATATGCAGAAATATACAAGTTAAAAGTAATATAGAAACACGATACCCCTCGCAGAAATCAGAATCCCCAGGAGGGGCTCCCAAGCACACTTCCACATTCTTTCCACCCCTCTGCCTTATCCCAGGGTCTGCCTTACATGCAAGGTGAGTTTGGAGGATTGGCAAGGGGGTTAGAAGCAGTAGGATTAGTTGGATTAACAGCAGGAGCCCAGGGAGAAGGCACATTGACTGACAGAGAAAGAGACTGTCTTATCTATGTTTGTGCCCTTGTTTTTATACATCTCAGCAATCCTATGAGTGAAGTAGACATCACCATTGTTTTCACAGCCTCTAATTTTTTTTTTCATTAAAATATTCCAATTAGCCTCAAACCAGCACAGTAGGGTAGCAAGGTGTCTTTGTGACAGTGGAAAACTCTCCTCTGTGGCTGAGTGCCTGAGCACCTTCCTTCACATTTCTCTCCCCACCTTCCTGCAGAAGGATGGGGGATGGGAAGGTACATAATGCAGGCCCCTTCTTCCCTTTTATACAGAAGCTTACTCATCCCCTGCAGATGCAAACCAATCTAGCTCCCCTCTCCTTCAGCGAGGGAGGTGAAAGCTCTCCATTCTCTTGTTTTCCTGAGAGTGCCCTGACAGCATATCAATTTTTTTGAACATCAGCACAATGTATAATACTGATATTACTATTGTTTATAATCCAAATCTGCTTTGGAGTCTAGGTGATGGAATATTGGTGCAGGCATGAAACGAGCACAAACCAAGCAACCTCCATCAAGACAGCCGTAAGCAGATATACAGATATGAACTAAACCAGATACAAAGGTAGAAACTGAATAAATTTTCACATGAAAAATCTACAGAACTCAGTTACTTCTGGATTTAGGCATCAGCTAAACAAGAGAGAGCTTTTATAGCCATCCAAACTACAGCATCTTCAGTCAGGCCTCACAAGACCCAAATCAAAATGAAGCCTTAAGTTACAGGATTAAGATGTACTCTGATCCAGCACTTATTCTTAACCTGCTTTATTAAGAGGACATTACCAACAATTTACAGGAATTACTAAGGCAGAGGAGGTGATGAAAGGATCTCGATTGCTCATCAGGTCAGTAGCAGAACCCAGTTTCTGTTTTTCCCTCCATAACAGTTTCTGCAGCTTAGTGACCCCTAACCAAACTGTGTCATCCTCACCAAGCCTGCCTTCCCTGTTTAAAGAGAAGATCCATTTAATTTCCTCATACTTTAATCTGTAACAACATTCCAACTTGATGTAAAATACTTACCTGAATTTGCCAGAATTTGTTCAAGCTAGTCCTATCCCTATAAAGTGGCTTTTGCTCAGAAGGCTTTGTGACAACTAATTTTTAGTCAACAGAAAACTTTCTAAGCTGGGTCATCCTGGAACTGGGAGACATGGAATCTTGTGTCCTATAAACACCATTCTTGGTTACTCATGTAAAACAACTAAGTCTCAACATGAGGCAGAACTGAACTCCCTTTTTGTTCATATAGAAAGAGCTTCATCCACATTTCCACTTCTGGAAGTGTTTTACAGCATCTCTGCTGGTTTGTTTGCAGTTTTACTAACTGGAAATCTATTACAGCTAACTCTGTCCTCTTGACAACTCACAGGCTGTGCATTTAATACAGCAGTTAAAAGAAAGGACATCCAGTATAGTAGCTAAATGAAAGGATACTGTGTTCTGAGCTTTGTTGTACAGGTTTAAAGAGATTTGCTTTAACCTAGGACAGTCAAGAAGGAGATTTTCTTTGTCAGTTGGAAGAGCTGCAGGAGGAAAAAGAACCAAAAGGAATTACTGACAAAAGCTTTTTTTCCCATTCTGCATGACTGCATAGGCAGCTTATTCTCCATTGCAGTTTTGTTTGTATTTGGGGGGGGGGGGGGGGGGTTGGGGTTTTTTGTGTTTGGCTGTTTGTTTGGTTTTTGTTTTTTTTTTAATTTTGGCATTATAGTTTCTGAAATATCAGACTTGAGAAGAGTGGCCAAGGAACTGGAGAATTTATTTATGTCTGCACTGAGAGCTGCTTCCCCACTACTCACACTGAGCTTATTGAAAGCCTGACAAATTCAGGTCACAGTGGACTGGCATCTATTGACAAAGCACTGTTGACATTCTCTGGATTTCTTTTGAAGGAGATATATGGGGTAAGAGAGCACAAAGCTTGTGCCACATTTTTGGTTGTTCCTAAACGGGAAGCTGCTGCCAAGTTCAGCCTGGGGTTTTTTTGTTTGTTTGTCTGGCTTTTGTTTTTATTTTATTTTATTTTATTTCCTAGTAAGCATGAGTTTCCACAAGTGGGTGGTTTGTTGTGGGTTTTGTTTGTTTGCCTGTTGGGTGGATTTGGTTGGTTGGTTGGTTTGTTATTTATTTGTTTGGTTGTTGTAGGGTTTTTTTTTGTTTACTTGCTTGGAGTTTTGCTTAGGTTTTTGTGTTTGTTTGGTTTTGGTGGGGTTTTTTGTTTTGTTTTTTTTCTGGGGGTGGGGTGGTTTTTTGGGTTTTTTTGTGCAAATGAATGGTTAGATGGGTTCAGGCCTGAAAATAAATCTTACTAAATGATCCAGTGGTTACATGCTGGAAGACCTCTACCTTTGCTGCACCCTTTTCCAGCTACACTCCTAAGTATTCCTTGGGATAACTTAATTCTGATCATTATGGGGTCCTACAGGGACATGCTAGCCTATGAAGAAATGTGTATACAATGAAGCTTATGAAGGATTATTTTAAAATGTGGTAAAAAGGAAAAAGAAGCAGACAAGACATTAAGCTTTTATCTGGTTTGTCATTAGCCATCATAAAAGGGGAGAAAAGCTTAAAGGAAGATTCTGAATATGTTCTTTCTCCTCAGCAAACATTCTGAAAAGTCCCAAGACCACTTTACTTTTTAGTTTCCCTGAGAGTTGTCTTAGTAGCACCTCTAGCAACACATTCTCTACTCTTCTTCCACAGGAAACGTTCACAGGGAGTGATACAAAGTGTGCAATATTCTTTTGTACTGAAATGAAGTGTAATTTGGCATTTACATTCCCAGTACACCTAGAAATTATTTACAACGGATGGGGAAGGCAAGACTACTGATAGGTAAAATAGAGCTAAAATATTACTCAAAATAAAGGGAAGTTTAAACCTGCATGTGATCAGGGAAGGAAAAATCTATGGTAATCATCTCTGTAACTGAAATCCACACTGAATTTCTGATCTTACCAACAAGTTAAAAAAGAAAGAAAAATCACCGAAAATGTTCTGAATCTATTAAATGAAAATAATGTCACAAAGCAGTGTTTAAAAATGTGTTAAACAACAAACAAAGTTCATGACATACTGAATTGGTGAGAGTACCACACGTGTAAATCCAGCCATGTTTGTCCAAGACTCAAAGCAAATGGAAACTAGGGGCAACACAGCTTTTACGTCTCGAAGTGAAATAATGATCTTAATGCGTATGATAAGAAAGGAAAGAGGAAGGGAGTTCCCCTAGTTAAGTAATCTCTATTCTACCTTGATATCTTCCTTTGTGCTTTTTTTATTTGGAATCTGATTAAAAGCAGAGAGCTGAGTGCCACATACTGCAAATATCCTCTGCACATCTGAACTCTTTCTGTGGGGACCAGCTCTTTTAGTTTTGTTATTTGGCTGGTTTTTATAACACCGAACTGGAGGTGTATGAAGACAGTGTTGACAAAAACAGCAGGTTAGATAATGTTAGTTTATGTGCTTCATAAATGGTGCACAGATGCGCGCTTATAGCAGGTGTGAGTAGTAAGGAAGATGAAGGCAAAATAAATGCTTACTGGTAGATGGAGACAAAAATAATTAGTCTGTGTACAGGAGTTTTTTTACTCCAAGTTGTCTTATATATACTACTGACATTTGTATCATTCTTACTATGGGAATGAGGCTGTAAGAGTTCAAAATAGGCTATTTCAACTCAAGTGCCAAAATTCAGAATTTCAGGGATAAAATAAGAGAGCAGAGTTCAATGTACAATTAATGGACACAGAGTACATTTTGTTTTCCTGTGATATGATGCTGACTCACACCTTTTAAGATCAGAAGGATCACACTGTTTGACTTTCAGCATAAACTGAGTTTCACCTGGCGATTCTCAAATCGAGCCTGTAATTTTAGAAAATCCTTAAAACCCAGTCTCCAGACTGACTGGCAGTGATTCTACCTCCCTTTCAGTTCTCTCCATGGCCAATTGTTCTTTCAGTATAAACTGCAAAAGCTGTTTGCATTGACTGGTACTTGCCATTCAGTTTCAGAAAATGTGCTATCTATAATGCAATTTGCAGTGGAATACTCAGCCAAGATAAAAAAACACAAGGAGCATGGCTCTTGCCTCAGCTAAGTCAGCAATATAAACTGTGCATTACTGTGCAGTTTGGGGCCAGCTATTAAAACACCATTTTCTCATATTTCTCTGTAAATGAAACAGAAAGAATTGCTTGAGGCAGAGGTTACTAGGTAAAGTTCAGAAGGTCCTAAATATCACTATATCTTATTTTTTCTCTCAGGACTGTCTCTTTCAGATTTTCATTCCATATTTTGTCTAGCTTCATGTAAGTTCTCTACACAACGAGGCCTCTCCCCTTTTGAACACTGTAGATAAGGTTTGTTTTGTAATGTAAGGATGATTAACCTTAAAAGCTGCACCCAATAGCATGAGAGACAGAAAATATGTAATACTGGGGCTGCTGTTTATTACTGGTACATACATTAGCTCTCTTACCTGGCACCATTTGCTTCAACTGAACATTTCAAGAACTAAAGTTATTTCTGCTCCACTTAAGAGTGCAGCTGCCCAATGGCAGCACAGGGAAGACCCAAAGCTGAATCTTTGAGAATGCAGACTTCTCTCACAGATAAAGGAGGGTAATTTTGACCTTAGTCTATCATGAGTAAGACACTAAGATGGAGTCCGAAGTACAAAAATCCACCTATCTCTTGGGAAATCCTCTGTTTGCTCTGCAATAACACAATAATGCTGAAAACAGGCAGACACTGATAAAGATGTAAGACCAAATACAATGCAGGTATAAGCAGGGTGACATTGCTAAACTAGGCAGACCAGACCTGAATTTTAACTCAGGTATTTTGCAAGGGCTTACCTGGAACTGTACCTCAATTAAATATTCATTCGTGAGAAAAAGCTATTTGTATTTCATAGCAAACAGCTCATACACAATTTATAAATGGCTACATATATCCTTAATTAGTTTTCAACAATCCTGCTAAACACTGAGGGCAAACTAAATCCATTTTATGTCAAGACTGAAGATACAGTCCCCTTATCTAATCAGCCCCAGCTGCCTTAAAGCCAGTAACTCAGAAACAAAGAGGCTACCAAACCAAATAACTTCTGTGAGGCCTAGCTGGAGGAGAAGGGGATCAGGCTGATTACTGTTCACCTGCTACACTGAGGCATGCAGGCAACCTGAAACAAAGGGAGTTTTCAATGCTTCCCAATGACACACCTAGTTTGTGAAGTAATTACCTCTGACGCATGACATAAAAAGATAAACACCAGGTCTTGTAGCATGTTGGCTAGCAACTCCTAAAAACACTTTGGAAAATAGTATCATTAAGTTACCTTTAAAATAGCAGGCGAATGTCACTGGTTTGCAGCAGGTAACTCAGGACCTAGGTACTAATGGAGTACCACTTGAGCCTTCAAAATAGAGCTGAAGTGCTGCCTCAAATGTAATCTGGATTTCACACAGACTTGATTTGATCTGAGGCGGAACACTGCTCAGCTCAGTGAAAGGAGGTTGTAGCCAGGTAGGGGTCAGTCTCTTCTCCCAGGCAACCAGCAACAGAACAAGGGGACAGAGTCTCAAGTTGTGCCAGGGGAGGTATAGGCTTGATATTAGGAGGTTCTTCACAGAAAGAGTGATTTGCCATTGGATTGGGCTGCCCAGGGAGATGGTGCAGTCGTCATTTGTGGAGGTGTTCAAGAAAAGACTGGATGAGGCACTTAGTGCTAGTTGATTGGAGAGGGCTGGGTGTAGGTTGGACTGGATGATCTTGGAGGTCTCTTCCAACCTGGCTGATTCTATGAATAAGCTGATTATCTTTTAAAGGTGGCATGACAAATTTTTGATCTCTTTTAATAAAAGACAAATGTAAGATGAGGGGGGTGGAAATCTAAAACATGTAAACTTATGATCATCATCGGTGCCATGGTTTCATCTGCATGACCTCTCAGCAATTGCTATCAATGTCTTTGGAGCCAGATTTATTGTTCCACTGCTCTGTTTTGACCTTCATATGCTTACAGTGTGGGAGGAGAAGGGCGAGGTGCTTCTGCACTCCAGAAACAGCATGTCTTGTCCCTCCACTTAGTATCAATTGAGGATGAGGATCTGGTGACTCCAGAGCTAGTGGTTCATGGTAATTATTCAGTACATTTAATTATCTTAGAGTGCGAAAAACATTGTCACTGCAGCAATCAGACGCGAAATAGAGTTTCTGTGTCCACGTTAGTTTTCCCAACTAAATGTTATTTGGTCTTACGGACATTGCTTTGGGTGGCTTGGCCACACATATGTCCATTAGAGACTGTCACAGACTTGTCTTGGATTATGCCCCAAATCAGCTACATCTCAGTTCTGGATCTGAGAAAGACCAGGAACACAAGAGCTGGAAACATCCTGTAGACATGGTTGAACTTTACTGTCTCTATGGAATGCAACAGTGTTTTATGTGTCATTTTCCTAAGAGAAAATGGATTGCCCTGATTTGTTGTTCCTTACTGTGGTCTGCCTGCCAGCGCAGATGAAGAGTGAGATGAAAATAGCATGCCAGTTATGGACCTCTTCTGCAGTATTCAGTTTTAGGGCCAAATGCTGTGAGCATCTGGGGTCTTGTTACAACAAGGGCTTCACAGTAGGCTGTACTGAGTAACATGGCATGCTCTTTGATGCTGCTTTGAAGCTGTTACCCCGCACACAGCCTCAGTTCAGAGTGTCTAAGTGCTCTGGGGCTAGGTCCACAAGTGACTTCTTCCCCACTGTCTGTGGATACACTGGTGTTTGAGGTCAGCTTGTGAAAACCTCTGAGAAGGCCTTGTCTTGCTTCATGCAGACATGGCAGAGCAGGACTGCAGGGCAGTTTCCCTGCCCAGCCCTGCCAGGCAGGACAGCAGTGAGAAAAACAGGAGTCCTGGCCACTGGCCTAACTTCCCTTCACCTGCCTGACACTGCGGGGCAGGACAATGCCAAAAGGGCCTTAGAGATGACAAGAAGACAGTATGCATGTGCAGCTGATTCACAGGGTGGAGTAACAGCTTGCAAAGAAAGGCACCTGTCTTATAGTAGGGCACCCTACACAATGCTAATGTACCTGGGGGAGTCCTGGAGAGCTGCACCAAAGGTGGTTCCAGAAGGCAGCATAGACAGGGCTAACAAAAGCGCTTCACCCATGATATTTCTCTCCAAGTGCAACCATCTTTAGCAACACAGAAATTTTTCCAGTTGTGTTCAAATTGATGGGAAGCCTCCCAATGCCTTTAGGAGGCTGTCTCATAAGCAAGAAATGTCACAGCAAGGAAAAATTTTCTACTGTATTATCTTTTCTGATATCTAAATATGCTTCTTCCTTGCATTCCTAGCAATACCCTCCACCCCTGTTGCTTGAAATAATTGCTCACTCATCACTGTAGTGGATTTAGCTGTGCTGCACGACTACAGAGATAAGAAACAATATTCTTTAGATAACAGTGCAAACTCTTGCTCAAAGTTCTTTCTTGTATCAGAGTTCAGTCTGCACCTTTATTAAAAAAAAAAAAAGTAATTAAATAAACTCTTTGCAGCCATCACCTTAAAATGCTGCATGCAATATCATTAGTGCAGTGCTAAGGAATTTTAAAATAGTGGTGTTGTTACAAATAAGATTTTCCTCATGGTGGACAATGTATTATATGAAACGATCTCTTTTTCAGAGCTTCAGGCAGCAATTAAGTATTGTGTTTCTAATGCCACCACACAGCAATGGTGTGTAAATAATGGCTTAAATAAGAAGTAATAAGTTTTGTTTGCTTTTTCAGGTGTTAAATTTCAGTAGGACAATCCAACTCAAACAAAGCCCTAAACAAAAGTTAGCAAAATTCCTGACTGACAACCTGAATTTCACGTTAGACAAGACTTGTAATCAACATTATCTCTCCTGGCTCTAAAATACCTAACCACTGATTTTTAACATGGCTGTAAAATTCTCAGATTGTTTTCTTTTAACCTCAGATATAAAATTCTTGTTTAAATTTTTAATGTGTGGGAAAAGCAATTGCAGCAACTACATGTGGTTAAACAATTTATTCTGTAATGAGTATCCCTAAGAACTGCCGAACAGCAGAACTCACACTGACAAGTAAATACACTGCAGAAGTGAAATTTGAATTCAGGTTATTTCCTTGCTCTTCTAGTAGCCTGACTATTTGTCCCTTGAGAAGGAATGCAATGCTACATATCCATTACCCAGATGGATTCAAACTCACATCCCACAAGCAATTTTAGAATACCAGGGAAAAGGCAACTGAGTAATTTTTAGACCACATAATTCTGTGGAACCCATTTATAGGAAACTAAGCTGCAGTGAAACTCTGCTTGTAGACATGAGAATGAAAGCTGCAACTAGTTTCAATGCAAACTAGTGATTCCTGTAAGCAAGCCCCTTCCCACAGGACTCAAGCTTGCAGTCCTGCCCCAACGTCGTCTTGATCCCTTCAGAGTCAAGACGGGTAGACCAGGCTTGTAACTGAGAGGTTTAGTGGAGAAAATTCCATGGCTTCACTGTGACAGGCTCCCATTGAAATTCTTAATTGGTTACTTTAGATTAGTCTCTCAGCCAACTCTTGTTAATGTGAAATGGTAACCTTGAACTGTGTTCACAGTTGAAGTATTATCCAAAGACCTGCACGAAGCGCACAGGGACAAAGTCAGAAATTCTTTTGCACTTGTGTGAGGTCAAAACCAGGATGGCAGTAAACCAGCTGTTTATCACATATTAGATTAAGAGTTTGTGCTTGCCAGTTTGGAAATAGAGTTTACCAGTCTGATTCTGCTACTTTTAGCCATGGTGTTATTACCTGATTTCTTGTAAAATCTTATTTAAACATGAGTAGAGGTGGAAGAGTGAGTTCTGTGTTCTTTTAGAAATGAGTGGAACAAATTAGTGGCTCAGAAATTTCAAAAATTTGAGACAGGGGAGCTTGAAGTGGTTCTGGTCAGAACTGTTGTTCTGTTAAACTGTCACCTCAAGCTAAATGCCTATGACCTGGAAAGAGGTAGAGGACAAATTGTTTAAAATAACAAATTCCATTAAATCTGATCCTTAATGTAATGACTCTCTCTTGCCTTTTTTTTTTTTTTTTTTTTTTTTTTTTTTAATCTGGTTGTGGTGTGGTTTTTTGCAATATATTCTATATTTAATGTATATCTATGCATTCTGTACCCTTATACACACCCTATATATATGAGGGATGGACCACTCAGTGGATAAGGAATTGGCTGGATGGTTGCACTCAAAGAGTTGTGGACAATGGCTCGATGTACGAGTGGAGATCGGTGATGAGCAGTGTTCCTCTGGGATCCATGCTGGGACCAGCACTGTTTAATGTCTTTATTGGCGACATGACGTCAAGTGCACCCTCAGCAAGTCTGCCAACAATACCAACCTGTGAGGTCTGGGAGGGAAGGGCTGCTGTCCACAGGGACCTTGAGAGGCTTGAGAAGTAGGTCTGTGCAAACCTTATAAGGATCAACGAGGATAAGTGCGAGGTCCTGCATCTGGGCTGGGATAATCCCAAACACGAATACAGGCTGTGAAATGACTGGATTGAGAGCACCTCTGTGGGGAAGGACTTTGGAATGTTGAGCCAGCAAGGTGTGCTTGGAGCCAAGAAAGCCAGTTGCATCCTGGGCTGCATCAAGAGCAATGTGGCTAGCAGGTCAAAGGATGTCATGCTTCTCCCTCTATTCCACTCTCATGAAACCACACCTGGATTATTATGTTCAGTTCTGGGGCCTCCAATGTAAGAAAGACATAGACATGCTCCAGCATTTTCAGATCATGATCAGGGAGCTGGAGCACCTCTCCTAAGAGGACAGGTTGAGAGATTTGGGGTTGTTCAGCGTGGAGAAGAGAAATTACTTTTGCATCTTTCCACTCAAAGATGCTTCAATACTTGTGTGCTTAGTGACTGCTGTTTCTTTTCACAGCCTGTCAACAGTACCCTTCACGCCACCTCATTGTTCAGCTCCTCTCAACCTTCCCCATTCCTCTTTGAGGCTTCACTCCTCAGCTCAATTGGAAGCTGGGGAGGCATCTTTACCAAGAGTCCAGGTCCTCCCTTCAGGCAAAGAGGGAGAAGACAGCACATGTAGTGAAGAGTAGAGCAATCTCTGTTCACAGTAAGGAAGTAAGGTGTGGCTCAACTTGAATTTGCTAGAAACACTCATCAAAGGACAGCCGTCAACCAGGAAGAAGGTTTATCAGTTGAGGGTTACTTGGAATTGTTCATCTAGAACTTACTAGATAGGTTGGACCTTAGGAAATAAGAGTTATGTTCTGTAAACAGGGTGAGCTGGCTCCAAGTGTTCTGGACTGGGAACAGGCTGCTGCAGGACTCACAAGGACCTTCACTAGAGCACATATACAGGGCAATATAAGCAGGATAGAAAGAGTCAGATAGATAGCAGCCAGCAGACATCACACTATCCTAGCAGCCAAGTTGTTTTTACTAGTCTTCATGTTGTTTTTTAATTAATTATTAATATTCAGTTAATATAGCAGTGAGCAGAATGTACCCACAGATCTGTCCATAAAGGAAGTAATTTACTGCCTGCTTTACAACAGCGCTGTGCAAACACTTGAGTCGCATTAAGTACTGCATTTCTATGGGAATAGTGGCACATTCAGGTGAGCAAACACAACACTTTGGAGAAGACCAAGCAGTTTTGGTCCATGCCCAGACAACACTGCTACCAGCCTGCAATAGTGTAAAAAATAAATGCATGTTGTTATTAAAAATATTGAAGAACTGAAAATTCTTCAATAGGCTCTTCAAAATTCAATGCTTCTATTATTTCCACAGGAGTTCTGCTTCATGCAGTTTGAATATGGCATTAGGGAGGTGCTGGCCTTACTCCTATGTAAGGCTCTCATGGATTTCAGTCAGGATCAGGCCCAAGGTAAGCACCTGAAACCAAAAGGGTAGAAAAGGAAGCCTAAGGGGCCACCATTACTTACCAGCCTTAAGAGTCATTTCTTACAAACACCTTAAAACAGTCTTCAAAAATTAGAAGTATTTATAAATAATGCTGCACCCCCTATATCCTGCTGTTACATCTGCCTCTGAATGAGGAAAGATTTTCCTCTGTTCTTGTTTCTTAAATCACAGAGCAGGTTTCAAATGTCATTTCTCAGTTGTTTCTTTTCCTACATACATAGCACTATTTATCACTGTGCCATTTCACTGCTGAACAGCAAATGTAATTTATCCAGGAGGAGACTGGTGTCTGCAAGGGCCTCCTCAGATATGCAGGGTTTTCTTGCCCTAAAGCATGTACCTCAACTATCTTTTGGACCCTGCAGTAAGGCATGTATCTCATTGTGAGGCAACTGATTTCAGTTCATCCTTGAAACCAGCATCCTCTAGGACTCAGTGAAATGACAACACTTGTTTAACACTGTGCATGTACTTAAGAGTGTTACTGAACTGGAGACTGAATAAAGCATGGGTCCAGCATGAATTCCAGTACATGCTCAAAGACAATAATTGACTGATCAGCTTGGGAAGAGCTGACAGGCAACTTCTAAGTGACTGTGCTCCTCAGCAAAACTAATTTGCATCCTCAACATTTTTAGAGAAATTTCAGTATGGAGTCTCTACATTCTAAGTCACTGTTACATACATACTGCCCTGTTTCCTTGCAGACACAGGAGCTCTGCATTTTTACTCTCTACCCTCCCACATTCCGGTGCAATTCCTTTCCTTAATGAGCATACGCAAAATGACCTCTGTGTTTCCTTCTGCAAAACTGTGCTCATCTTTTCATGGTAAACTGTGCAGTTGTTTTCCTGTGCAGCAACGTTTGCAACAAGGTTGGCTTTCCAAATGGATTTTCATCCTCTTATTAAATTGGCAAGAATTTGGTCAGGCTGGTAGGAAATCTTCTGCAAGTGGCGAATTAATTTTATTTAAGCACTCCTTTATATCACTCTTCTAAAAAAGACCCTTCCAAATGCACAGGCAGACACTACTGCTCAGTCTATCCCTCCTTGTGCAATACAAATTGTTTGATAACAAGACAAGTAGTGTCTGATTTTATGCAATCCCTCATGAAAATATGTTAAAAACTGTAACATAAAATTAGCACCTTTCATGACTATAACATCATTCCCAAACTTCCCTTAACAGTTACACTTCATTTGTTATTCTGGAGTCTCTGAAAGCTCTGAGCAGTGCAGTACACTGGTGGCTAAGGCACTGGCAAGGCAGAAACTTAAATACCACTCGCATATGTTAGTTTTCCCCACAGTAGATGAGATTCAGTGACTGTAAAACTCAATTACATTCCTTGACGATGCTCTTGATTACTGGTGGTGGCAAAACTGCTTATCCCAGTACCTACAAGTACAACATTTAAGTGATAATACCCTCACAAACCAATACCTGCACTAACAATGCAGTTTCTTTATTTTAGTGGGGGGGAAAATACTTGCATTTTACTTTTGGCACAGGTTCCGATTTAAACCAGGTAAGTCAATGAGAGCCTGGAGAATCTTTCAGTTCACTTCAGTGACAGAGAATAACCCCAGCACTCAAGTTTTATTCTCCAAATATTAGCAGAAGTACTCCAGTTATGAGGCAGTTGATACTGTTAGCTCAAAGGCAGTAAAATCTTTGCATCCAAATATAAGCTTTCATGAGATCTGGATTTATAAATTGATAACATAATTTCAATTTTTTCCTCAAATTTTATTTAATTGAAGCATTTGAGAAACGTGGATCTTCCCCATACAACTCAAGGAACAATACTGAAATTACGTTCTACTTAGGAACTTTAATGTTTGTGACTCTTGACTTTCCAAGAAATCTTTGTAGAAGACCTTTAAGATTCTTATAAAACTGGAGTCTAATTTTATTTTTGTTTGGATGAAGCAACTCATATAAGGCAGATCTATACCAAACCTGTATACTTTATTTTCTGCTCCCCCCAAACCTTTTCCACAGTGAAGATAATTCAGCAGTGGGCTTTATAAAAAATTGTGCAAACCTTTATATGCTTAGGGCGTGTCCTCAAATTCTTGAAAAGATTCTCATAGGCTTCAATGGACTTGTAATCATCTCTGCATGTGAGGCAAGAGATTCCCCAGTTTCATTTTCCAAATCAGATCAACAGCGACATAAGTGCCAAGCTCTATGAAATGTTGTGTCTGTAGCCTGCTGCTATATATGGCTTGATAGTGGTACTGAAGTGACAGCCTGGGAAACCCTACGGTATAGAATATGGCAATTCCTGAATGAAGCACCTTCTGGAAGAAACAATTTTCTTTTAATAAATTAGTGGGCAACAGATGTTGAGAGGAATGCATTTCTCTTTCTTCCAACAGTGCTTCATCTGTAAATACACGTAAAGCATGATACACCTCTAAATATACGTGTAAAAACCTGTGTAGTCAGGATTGCTCTTCAGAAATGACAAAGCACTATCAGACAACCAGCAGCATAATCTTTAGTTTAAGTAGAGCTTGTGAGAGTAATTTTTCATCTGTATCATAGGCAGCTTCTGAAATCCTGGAACAGGAATTGGATAAACAGAAACTACTTCACTCCACTTGACAAAAGTGTGGCCTAAACCAGGAGATGATGTGAACTAAATCAAAGTTCAACCAAGTATTTTACTACAGCTGATAGCAGCCAAGACTGCAAAAAGTCCTTCCTTCCTCCCTGGTCTGTTGTTCTTAGCATGTGACAGGCCTATCACCTGGCAGAAGCTGTCCAGTAGTGTTTTGGCTCAGGCTCTAGATTAACACAAGTCTTGCCCGTGCAGATTCGGATGACAAAGGGCTTACACAAACGCATTATTTCAGGACCACACCAATATGCTGTTGGATTTCCAACTCACCGGCTGCAAGAGGATGCAGTGGCTGTAGAAAACCGGGGGTTTGCCCTAACACTCTTCTCGTAACTGGACTCTGCATCCTCCTGAGAGTTACATCTGAGAACTCCAGGGGCGATTCCTGGAAGACAACAGACCCCTGGGAACTCCGCCCTCAGCCTGTGCCACTGCCGGCAGCAGCCCTTTGCCCATCTCCATTGGGAGCCTCCTGTCATGCCCACCACCACTTTGAGCGGTGAGCTTAAAGGCCCGGATGTGGCCTTCAGGGCCAGGACTTCCCCACCTCCACCAGGGAAGAAAGCCAGAGTTTCTCCCCAGGGCAGCGACTGTGACGGAGCGGCCTCCACCCCTGGGAGCTACCCCACAAGGCTGCCCAGAGCGGTCACACCCAGCTCCCGGGGACCCTGCCCGCCCCTGGTGACAGGGTGCCCCTCCCAACGCGCCCTGCGCAAGCGCGGGGCGCCGCTGACGTCACAGCGCGGCCGCCACCCGCGGCACCCCGGGGAAGGGGGAACGGAGGGACTTTGCCCCACGGGAGTGGTGTCGTCACGCGGGCGGCGGCCAATGACCGAGCGCGACTGAAATAGCGCACTATAAATAGCAGCTCGCGAGCCGCGGTTGGTCGCCGCGTGGGCGGGTGCGGCTGAGTGGCGGGAGTGCGGGGCCTTGCCCGGATTCTCGCCGTCGTAGCTGCTAGCGTGCCGGCCCACGCCCCGAAGAGCCGGCTGGGTGCGTTTCCCTCCCTGGGGAGAGGCTCCAGGACAGGGCGCGACACCCTCAGGCCCTTGATGTCTGGCCCCGTCACTTCATCGGCCCACAATAACTTGGTGACTTCTCCTTACAGAATCATAAAATGGTAAGGTTGGAAGGGACCTCAAAGAGAATCTAGTACCACCCCCCCTATGCCGTGAGTAGGGCCACATTCTACTGGAGCAGATTGCCCAAAGCCCCACCCTGCCTGGTGTAGAGCACTTGGAGCAGGGAGCTTCTGCCTTTAAAGTATGTAGCCCTCTCCAAGGGTAGCCATTGCCATCCCATCATGAAAAACTGTTCTGTCGGTAATGTCTTGTACATGGGTTTAAAACATGGTGCATCTGTTGGAGCTCTGAGATGGGCTGTTAACCAGTGAAAGAATTAGAATGATAATGCTTAGTGTTTTGGCCCATGTTCTTCTGTTTCTCCTTTATTAATCTAAACCATGCCTCAACAGAAAAATATTTCAGGTGTACTATAGGGCCAAGCCCTTTCTGGATAAAATTCTTCTGAAAAGTTGTGGGCTTGCCCGTTGTGAGATCTTAATGCTTAGGCTTCCCAGTTCTGTAACAGCATTCACAGTAAGTAGGTAAACCCACATCTAGCAATGGAGAAACATGAGGCAAGGTATGCTTTTTATCCCTTTCCCTGTGGGAAAGATGGAGATCCATCATATGGAGGCGAATGGAGAACAACCACAGAATCACAAAAGCATTCAGGTTGGAAAAGACCCTCAGGATCACCAAGTCCAACTGATAACCCTACTCTACAAGGTTTACCCTAAACCATATCCCCAAGCACCACATCCAAATGACTTTTAAACGTTTCCAGGGCTTCCTGGGCCTCCCTGGGCAGCCCATTCCAACGCCTAACCACTCATGTCAAGTGAAATTTTTTTTCCTAATATCTAGTCTAAACCCAGCCAGTTGCAGCTTGAGGCCATTCCCTCTTTTATGGCAAATTACCTTTGAGAAGAGACCAGCACCAACCTCTCCGCAACATTCTTTCATGTAGCTGTAGGCAGCAATGAGGTCTCTCCTCAGCCTCCTCTGTATTAAAATAAGCAACTCATGAAAGCAAAGTTTTCTTTTTGTAGGATTTTGTTTTAATATAGGACAGAAAAATGTTTTTAAAAAGTCAAGTTACTGACTCCATCCAGGACTGCAAGTGNGTGGGCGGGTGCGGCTGAGTGGCGGGAGTGCGGGGCCTTGCCCGGATTCTCGCCGTCGTAGCTGCTAGCGTGCCGGCCCACGCCCCGAAGAGCCGGCTGGGTGCGTTTCCCTCCCTGGGGAGAGGCTCCAGGACAGGGCGCGACACCCTCAGGCCCTTGATGTCTGGCCCCGTCACTTCATCGGCCCACAATAACTTGGTGACTTCTCCTTACAGAATCATAAAATGGTAAGGTTGGAAGGGACCTCAAAGAGAATCTAGTACCACCCCCCCTATGCCGTGTGTAGGGCCACATTCTACTGGAGCAGATTGCCCAAAGCCCCACCCTGCCTGGTGTAGAGCACTTGGAGCAGGGAGCTTCTGCCTTTAAAGTATGTAGCCCTCTCCAAGGGTAGCCATTGCCATCCCATCATGAAAAACTGTTCTGTCGGTAATGTCTTGTACATGGGTTTAAAACATGGTGCATCTGTTGGAGCTCTGAGATGGGCTGTTAACCAGTGAAAGAATTAGAATGATAATGCTTAGTGTTTTGGCCCATGTTCTTCTGTTTCTCCTTTATTAATCTAAACCATGCCTCAACAGAAAAATATTTCAGGTGTACTATAGGGCCAAGCCCTTTCTGGATAAAATTCTTCTGAAAAGTTGTGGGCTTGCCCGTTGTGAGATCTTAATGCTTAGGCTTCCCAGTTCTGTAACAGCATTCACAGTAAGTAGGTAAACCCACATCTAGCAATGGAGAAACATGAGGCAAGGTATGCTTTTTATCCCTTTCCCTGTGGGAAAGATGGAGATCCATCATATGGAGGCGAATGGAGAACAACCACAGAATCACAAAAGCATTCAGGTTGGAAAAGACCCTCAGGATCACCAAGTCCAACTGATAACCCTACTCTACAAGGTTTACCCTAAACCATATCCCCAAGCACCACATCCAAATGACTTTTAAACGTTTCCAGGGCTTCCTGGGCCTCCCTGGGCAGCCCATTCCAATGCCTAACCACTCATGTCAAGTGAAATTTTTTTTCCTAATATCTAGTCTAAACCCAGCCAATTGCAGCTTGAGGCCATTCCCTCTTTTATGGCAAATTACCTTTGAGAAGAGACCAGCACCAACCTCTCCGCAACATTCTTTCATGTAGCTGTAGGCAGCAATGAGGTCTCTCCTCAGCCTCCTCTGTATTAAAATAAGCAACTCATGAAAGCAAAGTTTTCTTTTTGTAGGATTTTGTTTTAATATAGGACAGAAAAATGTTTTTAAAAAGTCAAGTTACTGACTCCATCCAGGACTGCAAGTGCTAGAAGTGCAGTGGGTCGCTTAAAAAATGTATTTCTACGTGCACAGCAATTATGTTATACATGGTCTGCCCTTACTAATTGCATATACTGCATTGCTGCTGTCATACCAGATAAGGATCATCAAGGTTTGGGGTTTTTTGTTGTTGTTCTCAGGTGGAGGGGTTTTGACTTTTTTTTTTTGTGTGTGTGTGTGTGTGTGTGAGGCCTTAGTAAGACAATAGAGAATATGCTTTTGCTATTTGGGAAGATACTGTGAAGTGAATTTTATACAATTGTATGTTGAACTGGGTGATCTTTGACATCTGTTCCAACCAGGTATATTCTGTGATACTTACTTTCACTCAACTGAACTCTCAAAATGAATTTTTTTATATATATATATGTTGCTTTTTGTTTATCTCTGGATTCAAGGAGAAGTATTTGCTGAGATACTTAACATAGCAGCTAGGTGGACAGAGGAATCATCAAATGAAATTGTAAAGTGACAGGTTCAAAAGAAGGTGCTTCATCAGACAAAACAATTAGATCTTGAAACTTACCACTACAGGATATCAAGGATACCAGAATTTAAAAAAGCAGTTCGAGATGATCATGGAGGAAAAATCCATGTTCAATAGAAACATCTCTGATTCAGGAACTCTTTTGAGGAGCATCTTCTCCTGTCTCTATGCTGTCATGAGGCGATTCCTGTTGGCTGCTCTAGAAGACAGAGTCCTGAACTGGACTAGAAATACTGTTGTTCTGACCCAGTATGGCCATTTCAATGTTTAACTGTCCTTCATTTGATGTAGGTTTTTTCACAATCTTTAATAGATCACAGACTGCAATTCTTGCATTAAACTTCTGTGATATGTTAACACAGTCTCCTTATACTCTATATACCTCTGTTTTTCTTGCCTGTTCCTTTGAGGGATGGAATGATGCTTTGCTGTTTGTTTGCATAATGCCACATTGTCTAGCTGAGCACTGGTCTATGTCTGTATTTTTTAAATAATCATTTGCTATATTTAAATGTTGATAATCTGTATTTCTGTAGATGGCCACAAGCCAAAAGATTTGCCACTCCTATAAACTAAGAAAGAAACCACAGAACTCTGGTCCTTCTTTGCTGACAGAATGAGCCAGACAGGCCATTTGAGAAAGCAATTAAAACACCAGCAATACCCACATAAAGAGTTCCAGATTCCACACTTTGAGTCTGCAAGGGCTTGCATTTATTATCTAGAAGCATGGGATCAGAAGGGTGAGATCAAGAGTGAGAAGTCAGAGTAGCAGAACAGGCATGGGGCACTGCACTCAGCCCTGAGCTGCCTGCTGCACCTTCATTGTTGAAGGTTGGTGATGGCTGTGGGCACATGGTGGGTCCATGCACACCAGAGGTATTCTCTGACTCCACGTCTGTGTGTGGACATCACCTTCAGCAGAGAGGACAGTGTGTCTTGGGCAGGTGAGGCATAGAGGACCTTGCAAGGGGTCTAGCAGTCACTTGCTGAGGACCACATGCTGACAGCAGACTTGGAATTTGGAAATGGGGTCAACTGGACTTGATTCTTGGATTTTTCCTTGTAGCAGTAAGATACAGTGGCCCTGTGTGATACTGGTAGCTCCTGTTCCAGCCTTGCTGCCAAAAGGAGATGGGCTGATACACACATTTTCCTTGATGAATCAGTTGTCTGTATTTGTATTTCTCTTCCCAAAGACAAGCTGTATTGTAGTGCTCAGGAGTGGAAGTGCCCTGAGATCATATAAGGGAACAGGAGGGTGATCATCCTATTGTTTTGAGCAATATTCAGCACAGATCTGAAGATTCTTTTCTGACCAAGGCTGAAAAACCACCATAGACTCCTCATGCTCATTTTAAACATCATGGAAATCTAGAGTATCAGTTCCAGGGCAGGGGTGAAGAAGCTGGGGGAAGACTCCCTAAGGAGAAGTGAAAAGAGGAAAGGCATATGATTTCTGCTGAGAAATACCCTTTCTGTATGGATAGGATTTTACACCAGTGTATGTATGGCTGTTGGCTCAGAGGCACGATGTCCCATGTATACAGGGATCTGCCTCAGAAAAGACGTGGGTTACCCAACAAAAACAAATGGTAAATCTGTTGTTCTTGTTGCTTGTCTCACCTGCATTCCTCTTGCTCTGCAGATTTTGCAGGGGTAGGAGGAAGGCTTCATACGTACAGACTGAGCAACAGCACGTAGAATCACAAAATTATAGAATTGTCAGGGCTGGAAGGGACCTCAAGGATAGATACTGGGGCTCTCTCCAGTTTCCTAACTCCTGGTCATGTGAGGGTTTTGTCAGGCAGTTTACAGGAGCATGAGTGTTTCTCTACCTGGAGTAACCTCATATCTCTAGGCTCAAGACATTCACTTGCCACTGCTACACAGCAGAGACCCAAGGATCAGCTTTAACTCTATCAGGTACATGACTCTTCTGCCTTCCCTTACCAAGCATCTCCCTTCCAATATGTTAGTTTGCCCCAGCTGCGTATTTTTAATGGTGTTTTGTGAAAATAGTTTCACAGAATCACACAGAAACATTCAGGTTGGAAAAGACTCTGGGGACCACCAAGTCCAACTGAAACTGTGCAAATGGAATAAAATGCAGCAGAACCTGCCCAGCCAGTGATCTGTCTCCTAGCAAGATGCCATCTTTGGACCAGTGAAGTGCAATTTTTATTGGCATAGGAGCAGGACAGGCTCCTAAGTAAACTCTGTCACTATTGCTATCTTTAAGTTAAAACAAACTTAAAGATTTCCCATTCAGCCTCAGGAACGTGACAGCCAGGCTGACTGCAGACCACAGTGTTGTCTTTCCACCAGTGGAGTCACTTGCAAAAGGTGGCTTGGAGATGGCCATTATAACATTTTTTCTTTTCAACTCTTTTACAGCTTATCCACGTCAAATAAGCATTCCTGGTGGCCATACTGCTGTTATTGTTAAAAGAAATGTTGTGTCTGGGGGGTTATGGAAACAGGTTTATGAAGATTTTTACCAAACCTAACTGTTAGCTTTTGTCAGAAGAACACAGACTGCACCATACATCAGGGCTAAAAGAAAACTTAAGAGATTTTTACAGTTTAGTAGGAAAAGTATCTAAAAGTAAGTTCTCACATAAATATCTAAAAATAGGTTCTCATGTAACTTTCATACACTGTACCTAGTTTATAGCAGGTAGAGGTGAAATCCCAAGAAGCACAAGCTAAAAACACCTTAGGCTGACCTTGTAGTGTAGTCTCTTAACAATTATATAGCCTAAGCAAACAAATAAATTCCTCACATTCTACTTAGGAAAAAAAAAAAAAAAAAAAAAAAAAAAGTGTTGTTATTAAGTCAGGAGCCTATCTTTCTTGATATGACCAAGTTGTACATTGTTCACATCACTTCAGGCAAGTGAGGACAGGGACTTTTGAACAGCACTTTCAACGTTATGTGAAAATCAGATGTGATGTATGAGCTTTGGAATGTCTCTTAAACGTGCACTTGACCTTCCATAAGCAAATATTCCTGAATTATTGCAGGATACAATGCATTGATTTCTCTTGCAGTAATTTAAGAATAAAAATAATGTCACAGACAATTTAAACACAACAATTTGACACTCTCTTAACTAGATTTTCCAGCTAATAAAGCACAAAGCAGAAATGAAAATTTTCCAATTGACCACTTTCCCCTTGGACAATTTCCAAAACAAATATCCAAGTCAGCATTCGGTTGCTTGACTCTTTTCATAAATATCCAGAGCAATCCTCTTAGTGATACTAAATCTCTTGTGAAGATATGACGAGACATCCAGTAATGAGCAATCCCTAAAACTGACATTTAATATTCCACTAAAGAAGCTAAAACATTTATAATTTTCCCAAGCCACATCTTAAGGTTCCTTTTATTTATTTTAATCCAAGTAAAGTAAGACATAATAAGACTGATTTATATGAAGTCATGACAGGAATGCCTGGCCTTGTGAAATAAACTCAGTGTAAAATTCTGGTCCTATTGACTTCAATACCTAAACCAAATTTTCATTTCCAGCCTTTGACTCTTGTCTTGTGAGTCACCAAAAGAAACTGAACAATTGCTCTCAAGTACTAACAGGCAGGTGTGGTGAGTATGGATAATGTTAATTTCAGGCAGATTACATGTAAGTGGATAATTTTGGGAATGAATGGTAAATGAAAAATACATCACATTATGCTGAATTACTGCAACGTAAAAACTAGAGTTTACAGAGGAATATTCCCTCTTTAGAAAGTGTCCATGGTCTGCTAGATTAATGTTGGCCTCAAACCTGACACTCAGTTTAACACATTGTAATCTGCTGATCCTCAAACCACTGAGTGGATTTGTTGGTGGTTACATCTCATTACTTCTGATTTTCAGCTGCCTACAGAGAGAGGTAAATACCTGATATCTTCCAAGGGAACTTTTCTGTGTAAGCCATAGCTACCCCAGATGCCCTAGCACAGGATGGAGGAAAGGCAAGGTCTGCCTTTGAAGCCACACACACAAGTGGTCCAGTGAAAAGTCTGGACATCGCTTTTGAGGTTATGAGATGTGGAACAGATACATGTATCTTCAGGTTCCGTGCCTGTGATTGACTCTTAGTCTGGGATCTGGCCTGCTGGGTTGGTATATGTGGCAGGTAATGCTCAGGACCCGAGGAGCTTTGTGTACAGCAGCCTTCGCTCCACTGCTGAAACACCTTTGCAAGGCTCTGTCAAGGCAGAAGCAGCAAACAGGACAACAGCTTTCCTGATAGTCATTTCCCAGTGATCTGCTGGCCCCCATCCTCACCCTGGCCATGTCTGTCTCCTCCACCTGCCTTGGGCAAGTAAGTGAGAGTGGCCGCTGACATCTCCTCTGTCAGCCACTTTAAGCCCCATGACAGTCTGTATAGAATGAGCATAACCCCCTGTTTCCCAGCCTGACCATTTTGGTACAAGTCAGAAGGTAGAATTTTATTACCATTTCAGTTTTCAGGGTTTTGGTTTTGATCTGAAGCTATAGAAAGTGTGGGGTTCGGTTCCTTTCCAGTTTGCACCAGTTAGCCTGACACTGGTCTCCTGGTCACTCCCACGACGCTAAAACCTATCTCCATCCAACCTAGGGAGATTCCTGCAAAAATATTACATAACCCCAAATACATGATAAGCAGGAACAATGCTAGGAAGGGCTTTACTTTGAATAAGCACCATATGACGAATGCTAAAGCAATGCCTGCAACGCCAGCCAACCGTGGCTGTGGACGCCAACCGCCAACAACGGTGCGAGCTGTGGACAATAGTTGGTTGAGCAAGCCTGCCTCTGAGGGAAGACTTCAAACACAGGTGAATGTGCCTTGCTTCAGTGTTTTCAGTGACATCTGCTGGTAACAGGCGGCAAATTCCTTTCAAACCTTTTTTAGGTACAAATAAGTCTAGGTTCAAATATACATAACAAAGTTATGGTTCCCAAAATGTATTTCTTTCTGACAAAACCACTTAGTGGCCGTGCTTCCCTGGAACAGGTTGCCCAGGGAACTTGGGGATGCCCCCTCCCTGGAGGTGTTCAAGGCAGGGCCTTGAGCAACCCGCTCTAGCACAAGGTGTCCCCAGCGTAGGGAGGTTGGAACTAGATGATCTTTAAGGTCTCTTCCGACCCAGAGGATTCTATGATTCGTGCCAGGAGCAAGGACTACCCAGGAGCAAGCCTCTACACAGCATGGTATTTTTTGGTGGTGGGAAACACTGGATCCAAAGAAGCTACCAAAGTACTTAATGTGCCTGAAAAGGAGTTGATGGATGCCTGTTCTTTATTACTGTTAGCTATAGACTGTTTGCGAGTTTTCCAAGCCTCACAACCCTTCCGAATCAGAAAACTTGGCAAAAATTCAGCTCCCAATTTGAAATATGAAATGTCAATAGTAATAGTAAGAATTGTGACAATTTAGAACACCAACAGTGAATGCAGAGGTGCTTAATAAAACAGAACGGTACAGAGGTGCTGCAAAAAGCTCCACTGATAATTGATGGATTGGCTGTTGCACACATTAAAAAAGGAATTGTCCTCAATGGAGGTGAGTTTAGTGTATTTTTTTGTTTGGAGTGCTTGTACTGTGGGGAGAGGCTGAGCTCCCCACCATCCAGGGCCAGATGTAGATCAGTGGAGGAAGCAAATATGTAAGAGTGAAACGGGGCAGATTGATGGTGTTTGCTAACGTGCTCTGAGCTCTCTGCACATACCAGATAAGGTGCATGTGATTGTAAAAGTTATAAAAAAGGGGAATGCGATGGAGTTGCTCATCAGCAGTATGTCCTACAGCAACAGTCTCCTTAGGACACTTATTCAGTAGTCACATGCAGCACTTCTTACATAAAAGGAAAGAAAATTCCCTCCCCCTTGAAAAGCTACATGTGTACATATTGGCAATATATATCCTAGGTTAAAACATCAACTGTAATTATCCAAAATTTACCCTAACAGATAAGATTCAAAGTCCTCATTAAGCTGAAAAAAAACACCAAAACCCAAAACCAAAGGAAACAAACACAACTGTAATTCAAACTCAGAATCACTACAGGAGGAAAACCATAGGACTGAAAGATGTAAGACATAAGATCTTGAATTACAGTCTTGACTGAAAGACAAGTGTTACAGCAGTCTGTGCCCTTGAGTAGATGGAATCACATCAGAAGATGTCACCGGAGGCTTCCCAAAGGTATGTGAAAGTCTGTGATTGTGCTGTGCAGCTTTCAAAGCACTCCCAGTCAGCCTCTGCATCTGCCCTTTCTAAAAAAAGCAAACCACGGTGGTGGTCTCTGCAACGTGACTATGTTAGCTGAGACACTGCAGCCTTTCTCTTTCTACGCTAGTTGTTTAAAAACACAGGCACTGGCAAGGACAGGGACATCCTCTCCAAAAACCCTGTGGGCTGCCATCACTAAGAGTGAAGTACAAAAGCAATTCAGGTGTTCTAGATGCTTTTGAAAAAGAGACTTCTGTGTTTGTCATTATTTGAACCATCACTCTGGAACTGAGGAGTCTTAGATATGGGTCTAGGCCTCTGAAGGGGCTGCTGCTTTTCAGGGCACAGGGGCCATGTGGCTGCCATCTGTACGTGGGTCTGGACAGCCAAGGCTTGGGTGCTGCAGGCTGCTCAGAAAGTGTCAGCTGTTGGGTTTTTTTTAATCATTTAGGCAAAAATGCAATCCAGGATGTGTCAGCTGGAAGGAAACATTTTTTACTTTGTTTTCAGTAAGAAGCCTTCCATCCCTGTGGGTATGGCAAGAAGTGTCCACTTCCCCAAAGGGTTTCTTCTGATGCCCTCTAACTGGTTCTGCATCCACGGTGGCACATGGGAGGCCCCAGGGGTTTCCAGCTCCTGATCTTTACTCAGAGCCGCAGTAGCATCCCTTGAGAGTGCTTGTGGGTGTGGGTGCGAGGGGAAGCAGAGAGGGGACCGTGGTAGATGACTTTGCAGGCACTAGAGGGCAGGGCGAGCCGCGGTAATCCCAGCACAAGAGACATGGAAAGACACTGATGTCATCTGTTGCACATTGCACGCCCTGCCCTGGCGACACCTGGCTGAACTTCTCTCCTCTGCTAAATCCCAAAGGTGTAGTCTGATTGCATGTATTTATAACGTGAGGAGCCAGCGTCAATAGGGTCAGCCTATTGAGTTCATCCTACTCAGAATGGTTTCAACTGGAAAAGGCCTTCAAAGATCATCTAGTCAAATGCCTCTGACATGTTCAAATGTCCCCCCCTCAGTCTACACCAAGATCCTGATTTTCAGGCTTGCTAACTGCATCTGCTGAGTATTTCCGCACCATGCCTAAGTTCCAGGCCAAACTGTTTAAAAAACTTTCTGCAGAGCTGTTTGAGTTTGTCCTTTGAATGAAATTGGAGGAAAAAAATGTTTCCCTGCCTATATTCACCTTTTCAGATGTTTCGATATGTTACCCTTGTCACCTTCATGCCAGAATTTGTTGATTTAGCTTTGCACCACCACCATGAGGTGCCTCAGCTGGGAGGTCAGAGAAGTTGTGCAGCATGACTCCAGCACACTTTATGAGATTGGAACAGAGGCTGTAGCACACAGATAGACAGAATACTGGACTTCTGCTTTGTGTTTTGTGTTTCTCATGGAAATCCTCCTGCAATATTCAGGAGGAAAATGGATGAGGCAGAATCAAACAGTTGAAAACCAGTGGTTATTCTCTGAAGCAGATCTTCTGAAATGTTTATATCCCACATGGGCTCAAAAAAACCCCCAAACAAACAACCAAAACCCAACCAAACAAAAAACAAACAGACAAACAAACAAAAAAAACCACCAGAAAAAAACCCCAACTGAAAATTGGGGAAATCTTTAGAAGAGCTTAAGCTTCTGGCTGCTTTGAAAACATGTCCAGGCATATTGTACATGTGGAAATCCAGTTCTACAACACCCTATAAATGACAGGACATCCCTTTCTTGTTACTCCTTCACGCCTGAAATGAAATACAAATACAGAAATCCCAAATTGCACATAGAACAGGCTGCACAAACCCAAATGAAACACTCAACAGGTGCCTGAAAAATACCTGTTCTGCCTCAAAAAAACACAAACACTGTGAGCTCATTACCAAATCCTATATAGGGAGTAGCTTTGTTCTGTTTTCACACTGCATTAAACTCATTTAGTCTGCAGTCCCAGATGTGCTGCTGCTGGTTAATTTCCAGCACCTCTGGCTGCTGGGCAGAGCTCATGGCACAGACCCCAGCATTGCTCCCCACTGCAGTCCCTGCTAAGTAGTCACCTGTGTAAGGCTCTAATATTTGCTCTGCAGGGAGACCTGGATGTGGCATTCAGTGAACATCCAGCTATGCATTATGCTCTGTACTTACAGCAATGTATCCAGAAGAAAGGCCTTCCTATTCTCCCACTGCTCGAGGTGCACCAGCAATTCCTCTGGTGCTCTTTTGGCCTAAAGGGACAAATAGTCCCCATTACATGCCACCTGACACCTGTTTCCCAGCAGACCACAGGCCTGGACTTTTTTGCAAACAGCTCTTGCCATTCAGAACTGGGGACAAGAAAAAAGTGCAGATGTTCCTCTTTCCCAAAGTGTACAAAACCTTCGAGTTCCCAAGCAGTTGCTGTGATATATTGTGGCATGTGCAGATTCACAGCATTTGCAGTACCTGATATATGACAGATCATATCCTGCAGTTCAGGATATGATCTATGACATATCCGTATCTCATTAGCTGACATGAACAGCAATGTTCATCTGGGGATGATGTGAACTCCAGGCTTGAAAATAAACCCCAGGAGAGTGCCTCAAGCTCCACTGGATGACTGAACAAACTAACATGGGCGCAGGTCACCTCACCCACACTATACCCACTGCACCTCAGGCAGCTTTTTTCTGAGGTACAAAGCATTCATGTGGCCCAGTGCAAGAGTCAGGTGCTCTCTGTTGCGAAGTATCTTCTTGAGTAGAGACCCACTGGACTGCACAGGCATGCACATCACCCCTCACACACTGGAGAAGTAAGGTACTAATTGACTGTGGGGTCCCTGCCAAGGGCTCAACAGGCCATGCTTCCCATCCTTCTTACCCAGTCCACAGAGCTTCACACAGCAAACAGCACACAAGCAAGAGGGTGCACATCTGTTTTGATAACAAGAAGGCTTAGGGCATTTGCCTTCCCAAGCCACATTACACATGCTGAGGCCCTGCTTCCCAGGGAGTGGCTGGGCATCCGCCTACTAATGGGAAGCAGGGAATAAATTCCTCTGTTAGAGCTGTTGTTACTGTGACCCAGGAGGATTTTTTGTCATCTTTTCTCCCTCTGTCCTGCTGAGGAGGGGAGAGTGAGAAAGCATTTGGGTGGGCACCTGGTAGCTGGCCAAGATCAACCCAACAGTCCTTTTTATTACTGCCAAACATGGGACACAAGATAACAATAGTGTAGATCTGGACGTATTATAGCTGTAGTAGCTATTAATTGGCAGGTTTCTGCATGGGTCGTGAAGCTCCTTTGATTTAATGTGTAACAGAGCCTAGGGCTTGTCAGCAGCTACTTTCAGCTCCTGCTCTTTGCTGCACTGCTTATCTCTGTGCTTAGCTGTGCCTGGGAACATTCTGATAAAAGGCAGCAACCAAGTGCATGGCCCTGGCATGGGTAAGGCTCCTGTGCTCAGAGAACTGTCTTGAAGAGAGGTGAGGGATTCTGCCTCCCTACCTCCCTCTTTCCCTCCAGGACTGATGTGTCTGCCTTTGTTCCATGGGCTCCAGAGGTCCTTGTACTTGCTTATCTAAGCTACTTGGCCTTACCTGGAGCCTCTGGCAGATGACACCAGGAGAAACCTGAGGTCTGCCTGCAGGGTTTTGGTGTCAGAGGTATTGAGGAGATGAAGCCTGCTATACCTTAAATTCAAAAGAGTTACTAGCAGCATATGTCAGAGGACAGGATATAGTTGTTAATGATGTATAAACTTGATTGTTGGATGTAAAGAAGGTTCATGTATGTCATGTAAGCATTGGTAAGAGAGGAATTCAGGAATGAGAAGCAGGTAGAATGGGGTGGGCAGAGGATACCTCAAGGTGTTGGATAATGTGGGACCTGAACACAGCACAAATGGTAGGGAATTAGGGATGGAGGTTGTGCTGAGTCTGGCTGGGACGAAGTTACAAAGTTAACTTTCCACACTGTAGCCTGTATGTGCTTTGCATTTGAGACTACAACAGTGTTGAACACTGTCAAACAGTGTTTGCATGGTGTCAAGGCTTCATTTCTTTTTCCTGCACCTCCAAAACCAAGTAGACTGGGAATGGGGCAAGAGTTTGAGAGATGACACAGCCAGGACAGCTGACCTCAGTTGACCAAAGGGATATACCATACCACATGATATTGTACTCAGCAATAAAAGCTCTGGGAAAGAACAAAGAAGGGGATAGATGTTTGTGGTTGTGGCAATCATCGTGCATGCTGAGATCCTGCTTTCCACACAGTGGAGGGAGATCTGCCTGCCAATCGGAAGTAGAGAATGAATTCCTCTTTTTGCTTTACTTGTGTGCACAGCTTTTGCTTTTCTTATTAAACTATCTTTATCTTGACCCATGAGATTATTTTTTTATCACATTTTCTCCCATTCTGCTGAGGAGGGAGAGTGAGAAAGCATCTGGGTAGGTGTCTGGCAGGCAACCGTCATTATGGCACCACACTGACATGCACATGCATACAGGCTTTGTACATATATTTGTATACCTGAACATATGTATGTTCTCTTCCAAGCTTAGTACCAGCAGACGAACGAGATCAAGTCAGCTTTTCAGATGATGGAAATAAATTTGAAAGAAACTTCAGGTTGGAGAAATGCTATCAATTCCTTGAACTAGCTGTTGTTATTATTACTGTATTGCATAGAGCTTCCTAGGGAGTAAGAATGAGCGATGTTGACTGAATGTCAGTGAGATACTGTTCCTGATGAAAGGAAAATCCAGATGCCAGTACAGATCCTGCATTGTTCAGGTAATCCAAGTGGTGCGATTGGGGACACCTGAGGGGTCACTGTCAACAGAAGTGATGGAAGCAAAGCCTGGATCTCAGTACGTACAAGACGTGGCAGATGGAGTGCAAAAGCAAACGGGCTGGCTGGCAGCAGGCATTTTAATAATGAAGCATCACAGGAGCTTGCAGTCTCCTCTAATTTTACTGGGCTATGTTCCAGAGTGTGTCTTCCCCTTTTTTTTTTTTTTTTTCCCTTAAGTATCTGCAAATGAAAGCCTGCTAAGCTCTTGGATAAGACAAGTGTCTCTTTAGCTTCTCAGTCTGTTACGAATTTCAAACAGCATTTTTTTATTATCTTAATCGGTTACTGCTTCTTTTAATTAGGCATCACAGTCAATGTTACACTGCTGACACACAAGGCTTTGTGCAGAGCAAACCATTTTTTTTAGCACATGCACTAGAAGAAATATGAATTGTACAAAATAAGATGACTGTATTTGTGAGCTTGATTTTTATTTTCTTCCTTTCGCCGTGGTCTTCAGTTACCACCTTCTGAAATTCTCCAGCATTTTACATGCAGATAGGTCACAGCCAAGGCATTCATGAGTTTAGTTCTTCCCTTTACAGTGATCTGGAAAACATTTCTGATCTATACAGCAATAAGCAGAAAGCAATGGTCTGTCTCATTTCTCTGAAGATCTCAAGCTGTAATTTTATCTGTTCAACTTGATCTAATATCAAATAATAAGCAAATGTGTAAATGCAGAAATCAGTCACTCGTAGTTATATTGTCTGGGAACATATTGCAACCTCCAGGAAAGCTGGCCTGCATTCATGTCCTGGAGGGCTTAACTGAGCCTTCACAATGGCTACACTGATGGTGCCAAACCTCATGTAACTTCCCTGCTGATTTTTACAGGCTGTCAGAGGGTGTCATGAAGGGAACCCAGCACCTTGGAGAGAAGTTCTATTAATATTTTATACAAGATATGTGTTTAGCTATAAAACTGGGGAAAAAAAAAAACAAAACAACACAAGAGGGAAAAAACCCAAAAAGCAAACAAACAAAAACCCCTCAGCACTCCCTGAGGATTGCACAGAGCCAGGAAGGTGAGAGTACTACTGGCACAGGCAGCTGTATAGGCAACCTAGGGCAGAGTCACTGTGATTAGATGGAACTTCTGCAGGAGTCTGTATCTACCAGTCCTTTCTGGTCTGTGTGGCTTTGAAAAGTTGTGTTGATTTTTTTTGGGTCTTTGTTTGTTTGGGTTTTGTTCGTTTGTTGTGTTTTTTGTGGGTTTTGTTTTAGTTTTTGATTTGCTGGTTTGGTTTGGTTGGTTGATTGTATTTTTGTCTGTTTGGTTGTTTGGTTGTTTGGTTTTGTTTTCTCTAAGGAGTGCATTGTGGACATGATAATTCACCTCTCCTCAAGGACAAACTGGAGCTCTTATTAACCAGCCCTCATTTGATGGGACACTTGTCCTTCTCATGGGAAAGAACAGTTCCTATGCATTTTCCTAGCAAAGATGCCTTTATCTGGGCTGCAAGAGGTAGTGGAGACAATTCATCATTACTTGAAGCAAATCCCTTGACTTCATCTGTAGCTGCCAAGAAGCACAGTGCAGTGAGAGCAGGTCACTTGTAAAATATGACGGTTAAGTATAGGCAAGTCTGTAGAAGAAATAACCCACTTTGAATGGATAACACTTCCTTGTGCTTGGGTCACTTAGGTTTCAATAAGAAGATGGAGCATGTTGAGTAGTAGAACCTCAGCCCCAGTTATTTAAGAGCCCTGTGCAATTCCTACCAGAGTTAAAAGGGTGATTCCCTGAACCTGTGCCTAGGAGAATGCTGTGGATATATTTTCCAAACTGAGCTGGACACTTGCAGGGGTGAGTATGTCATAGATCATTTATTTCCAGGCCAGTGGTGATGCAACACTCATCCCTCATGTCTCTTTGCCCCATCCCTCATACCTGCAGGCTGCCAGCTCCCCAGCACCAGTGTTGGTTATTTCTGACACTCTGCGGTGTTACCTCTCTATCTGCCACGCTGCCTCAGTAGTTATCCTAGCAGAAAGGGCTTGGCTGCGTCACCAATAAATAAAGAACCGTGGAGGGTTTTCTCTTTGTAAGTGATTCTCAATTCATTTCTCCCTACCGTCATTGATTTCTGCCTCACTTTCCCGGCTATCCTGGCTCTGCTAACGGCCAGCTCGGCATCCTGACGATCCTCCCGAGTTTGGCGACTCCTCCCTCGCTGGGGAGGGGTGGGAGGCAACCGGTAGCGGGGTCTCCGCTCACTCTGCTCCGGCTCCTCTCCCGAGGCAGAGAGGCTGCTCCCGGGCTCCTCCGGCCGCTTCTGGCGTGATGCTGGGAGCGCGGGCAGGCGGCCGCCAGGTCCCTGCGTCCGAGGCGGTGAGTGCAGCGGGGCGGGAGCTGCGCCGCAGGGCAGGGCCGGGGCAGAGGAGCGGGGAAGCACACACCTGCCCGAGTGTTAAAGGAAATGCTGGCTGCTGCTGCCGGTTATTCGGGATAGAGGCTGCTGGGGAACTGTCGCAGGGTCTCTGAACCTGGTCTCGCATTTGTTAGAAAGCAAAGCCTGAGACCGCTCTTGCTTAAGTCTGGACAGAGGTCCTGGGGCACTGGAGCAGTGCCGTGCGGTTTGGATTCAGCGGGTTGGTGCTCCCGGCCGCGGAGCACAGAGCGCTCGCTGTAGCAAGAAAGAGGGACACGGGTGTCAGGTAGCGTCCACGTCAGACTGTCAGAGGTCAGACGAAACTGCAAACCTCCACCAGAGGAGTCCTCTGCCAGAGACAGGATCTGAAAAGACCGCTTGATGATATGCCTGCACGGTCAAACTGCTCAGGTACTGCTTTAGGACAGCAGGGTCCTAGAAAAGAGTACCAACCAAATCAAATCCCTCACCCACGAATAAATGGGTATTGGTTAAAATAAAACCAAAGAGTTTATTTACTACATCTATGTGAGGAAAAAAAACTAAAGAGAGACTTTTTGTTGTCGTTTTTGTCCTTGTTATAGAGAGATTTAACATCATTGCAAGAGATGTGTTTCACATTAGTGCACGCTGTGAACTCTGTCCCACAGCACCTGGTAGTCTGATGTTGACCAGGACCAAAGCCTAGTCCCAGGGTGGGTCTCAGCTGCAGCCATCGCTTCTGTCAGCAGGGGGAGGAATCCCTGCCACTAGACCATCGATTGCAAGGCCAGAAGGGACCATTACATCATTTAGTCTGACCTCAGACAGGAGTAAGGTGCTGGCTGGGAAACAAAAAGAAAATTGCTAGGGACTAAATCTCTTCATCAAAGCACAGTATTTCTTCATGGCATTGTGAGCTTCGACAAATATGTTGTCAGCTTCCCCAAAAATTGAGACTGGAAACAGGGTCTCTCTGCATCAGTCACACAGAGAGGCATGGATCATAAGTTCAGAGCTTCCAAAAATGAAGCCTTGAAGTGCTGGGGTTTTATTTGGTTTGGGGTTGTTTTTTGGTTTTGTTTCTTTTTTTGTTTGTTTTTTGAGGTTTGTTTGTTTGTTTGTTTGTTTGTTTTTCATGCCAGTTGATCTGGTTTTCCATTGTTCTTCTTATTCTTCAAAACTAGGGCTCCTAGCAGAAATGGACTATATTCCAATAAGAGTGAGCTTACTGAAAATAAACCAAATGACTTAAGGGGGGGGGGGGGAAGGTCAAACATTGTCTGTAGAATCTTTGTTAAAACAACAACAAAACCCCAGATCAGTGTATTTTCTTTCTATTATTCCCATTTGTTTCTTTTTAACCTTTTTCTACTCTTCTATTTCTGGTGACAAAGCAGGAAAGAAATAGAAAGAAAAAGTAGGTGATTATTTAGCAGACAAAGCTGGGATGCTGATCAATTTTTACTTTACTTAAAATATTCAAAATTAACCCTTCAATATACACTGACAAAAGTGTTATTTTTTTTTTAGACATAACACAGCCCCAGGACTTACACTCATAGCACAGGGCTGGATTCATCTTACTGCACTTTGACATTCAATCTTGTCTTCACTTACAGTTTTATGGATCTGTCCCTCTTGCTGATTTACTGACACCTGGTACCAGTGGTCCCCAAAAATCATAGAATGGTCTGGGTTGGAAGTGACCTCTAAAGGTCATCTAGTCCAACATCCCCCTGCAGTCAGGTTGCCCTGAGCCCTGTAACAAATGGAACAAGACAGAACTGAATAAGGTTCCTCAACTTATATCCTGCTTTTTCTAATGTTAACAATGTGCAATGCCACAGGAATGGAGTGTCAGGCTGTACGTGATCCCCAGAGATAAGAAGGGTGAATCAGCTCCCCAGTCCTGTGCATCCATCAGTCCTGTGCACCATCTGCCACAGACTAGTGGGTCCTCCTGGGAACCTCAGAAATGAGTATCTCTTGCAGATAGTCACGGATGTCTGGCATGCATTTTGTAGCAGGAAAAGGGACTACAGTGTTTGCAGCTAATGAAGTCCTGCATTCTGCATTAATTTATTACCTTAGAAAGCAGGGATATGATGCCAGATAAATAACTGGCCCCACAGGAGGACAGGACACTGAGAAGGCAGGACTTCCAGTATCTTCAGGGAGGCTATAAGCAAACTGGTGAGGGACTGGTTTGGGAGTTTCCTCCTCCCCTCTCCTAGATTAAATAGACTAACTCCATTGTCTGGAAGTTAAGGAACGAAGATATATTTACAACATGCACAAATATACAAGTGTATATATACAATATATACAGATATACAAGTTAAAAGTAATACAGAAATTCAAAGTCCCTCCTGAACAGCCAGACTGCCCAAGAGGGCTCCTGACCAATTCCCCTCTTTTCCCTCCTCTCACCTCTTATCTCAAAAATAACCAGATAACTCTCTGTATATCTCATGTGATAAATCTGCAGAGATATGAGGTGAGATGTCAAAAGCCAACAAAGAGATTAGGTGAAAATGTTAGATTGGGTTACATAGGTTTCATGCAAAGGAGTTAAGGCAAGTTGCAACAAGTTGCACAGACTGATGGAGAAGTGAGGAGTGAGTGAGAAGTGAGTGCCTTATCTTATATTTTGACTACTTATGTCGAATGAGTTATATAGGCATCACTGTTATTTTCCTCTCACGGCCATGGATCTAATTTCTCTCATCAAAACATTCCAATTAGTCTCAAACCAGCACAGGGACTTTTTAGGATGTCAGGTAGTGATAGGATAGTGATGGAGCAAAACTACAAGTGGGTAGGTTCAGATTGGAAGTTGGGAAAAAGTTCTTCACCAGACACTTGGAACAGGTTGTCCAGGGAGGTGGTGGAAGCCCCATCCCTGGAAGTTTCTAAGGCCAGGCTGGATGGGGCTCTGAGCAACCTGATCTAGTGTGAGGTGTCCCTGCCAATGGCAGAGGACTTGGAACCAGATGATCTTTGAGGTCCCTTCCAGCCCTGATAATTCTGTGATTCTGTGACCAGGAGGGTGAGAAGATGAGAAGGAGGAGGGCACTTCCCAGTGCTAAGTGCCACTGCTGTCCTCTTCTGCTCTGCCCAGCAGAGCTTGTTGGGTGAATTTGTCATAGAATTTGTCTAAGAACCTTTGGTCATGGTTCTTAGAGAGCCTGCAACGGGGCCCCTATGGGGTGTCTAAATCACAGTGATGGCACAGTCGGTAAAAAATATCTTGCCAGTCCTCATAACCAGGCTGATGGCTTTTAAATCTCTGTAGATAAGTATCTGTATAGTGACATGTTAAAAGTTCAGAGGAATGGTGCTGGCTCCAGTGATGTTAGAATTACAAAGTAGCTTTGGAAAAGAGTTTTAATATAGACTAACTTAAGGCAAATTGCAATCTGGTTTATTCCATATAAACCTCGAGCCACACCTTTGGATGGCTAGCTTAAATCAGGAGTACTGACGCTTATTTCAGAAGAGTCACTTTCTGCCCACACTGTTACAACTGGCACCAGAAATGCCCCTCTTGCATGTATTTCAAAGTGTCTTCCTAGCCCACCTGACTGAGACAAACCAACTCCTCACCCTACAAGAGTACCTGCAGGGCAGCACTTGTGGGTACTGCTAGAGGTGGGGAGGGGCGACAGGCCACAGGGCAGGTCCCGTGGAGGACAATGGAGCCAACTGGCACCACCCATCTTATATGCCGTTGAGAAATAGTCACTGAGGGCTTCCCATCCTAAATGTCACCTAGTGGGACTGGCTACAGAAATGGCCAGGGCATGGACATCTACATTAGGGTATGTCTACACTAGCAGAATAACCAGCACTTGAGAGTTCTTCCGAGAATTGCAGCATAATTACTTATAATCAGTATGAATTATAACATTGTACTTAAACTGTTAGAGCCATTCCTGGCACTGGCTTGAGCCATGCCAAGTAGCACTACCGAGCTCAACTGCTGCTCACTTTGAGGCAGCAGTGTCCTGGGCTGTTCCTGGCAGGGAGCAGATGCCTGCCTTGGGAAGGGCAGCACTGGCTACCACAGGCACAGCCTGAGCCACAGCACCAGGCAGTTTGGTTTGGCTGTGCAGCACTGCCTTGGAGAGTATCTGGATGCTTCTTCCCTGTACTGCCTGGTTTGGCTCCTTCCTTCTCCCTTGTAGAAGTTTAAGCTCAACCAAGACATTCCCACGTGGCTCATCTCCTTATCTTCCATTTATGTTACCTGAATGACACCAGTTAGTGAGAACAAGATTTGTTCCTTTGCTCTCATTGCCTCAGTCATCATAGAATCATAGAATCACAGAATCAGTCAGGTTGGAAGAGACCTCCAAGATCATCCAGTCCAACCTATCACCCAGCCCTATCCAATCAACTAGACCACGGCACCAAGTGCCTCATCCAGTCTTTTCTCGAACACCTCCAGGGATGCCGACTCCTCCACCACCCTGGGCAGCCCATTCCAATGCCAATCACTCTCTCTGCCAAGAAATTCCTCCTAATATCCAGCCTGTATCTTTCCTGGCACAACTTGAGACTGTGTCCCCTTGTTTTGTTGCTGGGTGCCTGGGAGAAGAGACCGACCCCACCTGGCTATAACCTCCTTTCAGGTAGTTGTAGACAGCTATGAGGTCACCCCTGAACCTTCTCTTTTCCAGGCTGCATACCCCCAACTCCCGTAGCCTCTCCTCACAGGGCTGTGCTCCAGGCCCCTCACCACCTTCGTCGCCCTCTTCTCTGAACATGTTCCAGTACCTCAACATCTCTCTTGAATTGAATGGCCCAGAACTGGACACAGTACTTGAGGTATGGCCTGACCAGTGCTGAGTACAGGGGAAGAATAACCTCCCTTGTCCTCCTGGCCCCACTGTCCTGATCCAGGCCAAGATGCCATTGGCTCTCCTGCCCACCTGGGCACACTGCTGGCTCTTGTTCAACCTACTGTCTACCTGTACCCCAGGTCTCTTTCTGCCTGTTACATCCATGCCCATCTGGGCAAGGTCTACTGCCTGTACAGCATCATCTGCACCCACACAGCTGTGATGACTGCTGGGGGAGTGTTGAGGCCTGGCTATGCTAGGGGAAGAGGCAGTCCTTCTCCCAAGGTGGAGTAGGGCTGTTCCCATGGTTCTTGGTCCTCTCCTTGCTATTGGACTCAGGTGACAGACAAACTAGGGGAGAGGTCCAGGCAAAAACTCATTTAAAGCATATATCCTTGCCAGGAGCTGTTTTTCCTCCCCTTCTTAGTGGTTCAGTGTGCTGGAGTGGTCACAGCTGCCCCTCCCTTCCCTGGCCTCCTCCATAAGTGTACATGGACAATGTAGCCAGGATAAAGTCCCTAGGAATTTTGATGTGTCCCCCTGGGAAAACGTGGTCAAAGAAAGGCAGCTTTACCTACTAGCACATCTCCTGGAAATCCCCTTTGCTCCCCTCTGTGCTTCTGGTGTCTCATGAGATTTGGTGTAAGTGATCACTTAGTGTGAACTGATAAATTTCTGTGTTCCTGCCAGTGGTGGAGAGGAGAAAGGAGGACCTGGGTTTGCTGTTTTCACAAGGACTCTTACCTAGCATGGTAGAGAGGGGCAAAGAGGCTTTTAGTTCATCCTCAGGAATTGTAGCAATAGTTGGGGGGTATTTCTGAATAAACAGAAGTCCAAGGTTTTAGAAGTGAGTTTAGTTTTGAGCTAGTGCTGGGCCTTGCCTGATGAAGAATCTGGCCATCTAGAAGTCCCTCCAAAAGGCAAAATCTGAAGGAAAAGACACTTTTTAAAGGATTTCTGGATGAGTGAAAACAAGTGATGTGGTTGTGGGTGCAAAGCAGTTGCACACGGTTAGCCCATCTGAGGAAGAATGATAAAATCATAGAATGGTCTGGGTTGGAAGAGACCTCCAAAGGTCATCTAGTCCAATCTCCCTGCAGTCAGCAGGGACATTCTCAACCAGATCAGGCTGCCCAGAGGCCTGTTAAGCCCCACTTTGAATCTCTCCAGGGATGGGGCCTCAACCACCTCCCCAGGCAACCTGTTCCAGTGTTCCACCACCCTCATAGTAAAGAATCTGTTTCTTCACCCAATCTAAATCTGCTCTTCTCTAGTTTGAAGCCATTGCCCCTTGTCCTATAACTACAGGCCTTTGTAAACAGTCTCTCTCCAGCCTTCTTGTAGGCCTCCTTCAAGTACTGGAAGGCTGCTATTAGGTCTCCCTGGAGCCTCCTCCCCTCCACACTGAACAACCCCAACTTCCTCAGCCTGTCCTTGTAGCAGAGATGCTCCAAGCTCCTGATCATTTTCATGACCCTCCTCTGGACCCATTCCATCAGGTCCATGTCCTTCCTATCCTGAGGGCTCCGGAGCTGGAAAGAGTACTCCAGGTGAGGTCTCACCAGAAGATAGCAAAGTGGCAGAATCATTTCTCTAGATCTACTGGCAATGCATTTTTTGATGCAGCCCAGGGTGCCCTTTCTGGGACATATGACTAAACTTTTGGTTGGTTGGCTGGTTTTGGTTGTTGTTTTGTTTTGTTTTCCTCCCTCCCCCCCCCNNNNTTTTTCCTGAAGGGCTTTGCACTAAAACAGGATTTTGGACTCCTCTGTCAGTTTTAAAAAGCTAATGATTTGGTACAGGGGTTGTTCGGCATTCTCAGTACCCTATAGCCCATTGCAATGTTTAGAGCAGTGGGAAACTTTTTAGGCTTTCCCTCCCATTTTCCTGGTTATGATTGGGTCTTCAGGAAGTTCTCCTTGTGGCTGTCTGGGATGATGTCCTTGTACAGTGGATGTAGGTGAGTTCATTAAGCAAACGGCTTTCAGTGAGTGCACCTGAAATTCTACAGTCTGCAGGTGCCATCCTTGTGCCATCTGCTGTATGCCTCAGAATGAGGGCAGCTTACAGGCTCAAATAAGAAGGGCTGGAGGTGGGTTTGTGGCAGACACTGTGATATCCTCCATCAATCAAAAAGAGGTTTCTGTTAAGTGGAGGAAAACCCCTGAAGGGAGAAAGTATGATGTAATTGATATTCAATACCAGCCATACCATTCAATAAATGGTTTCAAATTTTCTCAGCTCTTGGAGCACAGGGCGAAATGAATTTAGCTTCTCTATGCCTGCTGTGGTCTTTCAGTAACAATCACACATGGCTTATTTCCACCAAAGTAGCAGAAACATTCAGGAATAAAGTTTTTCTTCACTGCATAACATTCGGCTCAATAAATCAAATTAAAATGGCCACACTCTCTCTCTGTAAATTAAAGACAAACACAAAATCTGAGACATGTAAGTCTGTCCAGGTCCAAGGTTTTTCACCACCAGTCTGACATTGTCATTTCCCTCCTGTGCTGGATTTCTAAGGGATTTACAAAGAGCACAGGGAGGTTTTACCAAGAACGATATAGGAGGCTGGGGAGGGGGCAGCATCCACAGCAAAGATGCCCAGTAGCTGTGGAGAAGCACAAAGGTTGGAAGACAGCTCAGCAGTCTAGGAGAGCTGGTGGGAGCTTCACATGGAGCTTTTCTTGCACTGATGAAGTCTCAAGAGAGAAGGGAAAAATATATGCCAAAGTGTAGGATCCTGCACTTGATCCTGTTGAATATCATACCATTGGCCTCAGCCCATTGACCCAGCCTGTCCAGGGTCCCTCTGCAGCATCTTCTTACCCTCTAGAAGGTCGACTCTCCCTCCCAACTTGGTGTCACCCGCAAATTCACTCAATCCCCTCATCCAGGTCATTGATAAAGATGTTGAATCATCAATAAAGATGATCCCATCTCTGCAAGGAGGTAGTGAACTACTGCTTAACTCTCCCTCTCCTAGAGCTGGCTTTGCTAAAGCACATAACCCTGCTGCAAAGCATGGTAGTTTCTGCAGGGCCTGCTATGGCTTCGTGCACCACAGCAGTGACACAAGTTCATGCTTCTACCTCTGAGGAGACACTCCAACATTGCAGCTCAGAGCCAGGTCTCACTCTCCCTTGTACTGGAGTGAGAGGAAGAACACTGAGTCTGATATTTGCACTGGTGGCAAAATGCATGCATGTGTACTTGTGTAACTGGAAACACACTGCTCATTTAGTCTTCACAATGTGCATTTGGTAGACAAAATTGTGGCAACTCTTCAATAAGAGGAATAACAGGAATGATTTGCTTTATGCTGGTTCAGGGAGAGGGACAAACTTGTTCTTCCTCACAGCAGAGCAATCCTTCTTTGCCCTCCTGGTGACACACTGATCCAGGCATCCCGGGCATCATGCTGCCACCCTATCCAAACCCCGCACAGCAGTTGGAAAGGTTGCACTCTCCTGAGCATCCCCCGTGTGCTCTGTGGAGAGCATGCCTTTGGTCGGCCCTAGTTGGTTCAGAAATGGTTCCTGGCCAACCTCTTGGTACGACTTGCTGCAAACATTGCACCAGATTAAGCGAGTGGTGTCTGCCATCCCACGTGCAGCTTGTTTGGGTGTCTGCACTGAATAGTCCTCATGGGTTTAAACAGAGGCAGGATGGCAGATGAGACTACCAGGCTTATAAGCTGATATGGATCAGAGCTCATGATAAAAGGGGATAAGCTGGAGAGGAAACAGACCTCTGCTTGGGTCAGGATTCACCTTCACTTCTTTAGCAGCACACAGCTATTTCTCTTGCTCTGTCACTAGGCTGGTGAGTGCTCCTGATACTGCAAAACCAGTGATGGACAGACCATGCCCACAACATGTACCAAATTTAAAACTGAAACTGCAGGACTCCCCAGAGCTGGTGAGCTCAAGCATGAGCACAACAATTTACAACATCTTAGGAGAATAACCTTTCCACAAAACACATTTAACTCTGCATGTTCTGCAGTGATTCCTGTAAGAGCAACAAAGGCTTTGTCACATACTGAAATTCTGTTGAGCAGCTCACTTCAGAAGAGCTTCTGATTATAATGAGTCAATGTTTATCAAAGGAGAAACTACTGATCTGATAACAGACACATGTACATAATAAGCAACTTCAGTGTTAATTTTTTTAACTTCTGATTGTGTATCTTAAGGTATTTGTCAAAGGTAGGCAGCAAAAAGGGCCTGCTCCTCTGCAGGTACAAAGCAGTGTTAGTTACTGTTGCACAAAATCCAACAGGCAGAGAGACCATGGAAGCAAATATAACACTGTCAAACTGGAATAAAATAGGTGTAACTAGGAGTAAACACACCTGCATCACTCCTGTCCTTCCCTGTTCCTTGCAGAAGGGAGTTTCCTAGTATCTCACCACAGTGCTGCTGCAGCTCCATGGCCTTAACGTGGCCAGCAACTTTCCTGGCAGTCAGAGCAAGCCAGCTTCTGCTACTGCTCTACAACAATGGGGACCATTGCTCTTGGCCTCTGGGAAACTATTTACTTTGTGGGGTGGGCTAGGACACCATGGGAGTAGTCTTAGCTTGCTTAGCTCCCTGTCATGACTCGCTATCACCCTTCACAGGGCTCCACTGCTGACACCCTCGAGTAGTGTATATGGTGCCTCCAGCTCTGTGCGGTGTTGCACAGGCACTCTTTGCACTGGGCTAACTTGCACTGACTTGATAAGATCTTGGTTTCTAGGAAATTAATCAGTTCTTCATCTCACCTCCAGCTTCAGCAGCAATGCTTGGTGTTTATTCTTTCTCACCTTCTCTGTGGTGACTCCTCAGCAAAAGACTGAGGCCACTTTTCCTCTTCTCCTAGAAGAGAAGATCTGCTCCCATAGACACTATGACTTGTTTGTCATTTGTAAACCACATGGATGGTATGCTGCTAACAACTTTCAGGAGGAAAACTTGGAAGTTAGAGGGAAAAACTGCTGAAATTCTGATGAATTCTGAGACAAAGTTTCCAAAAAAAGCAGATGGCATTTTTAATAATTATTTTTCTGCTTTGTAAACAGGGACCAATGTTCAGAAAATTGTCTGCAAGTATATCACCCTGCATTTCAAATATCTCCAAAAAATACTGCAAATATGCCTTTAATAGGACAGGCATCCCTTAAAGGGTGGTAACCTGCCCCTTTTTGGCCTCATGTTAATGTCAATGCCTGGCAGCAAAGAGCCATTTCTTGCTGCTGATGCTCCTCTGCTGTGTCACTTGTTCCTGAAATACGTTTGTTTCCTGTGCTCTTGCTCACATTCAGAAGATGGGTGGCCACGCAGAGCCTGCTGTCCTGGAGTACAGATCTGAGGGATTTGAAATCTTTGAGGCGGGCAGCTCGCCTGTAGATTTGCAGAAGGTAGCTTACCGACCTCTAACTGAAGCCAGCCCGTTTACCTCTGCACAGCATCCTGCTTGCCTCTGGGAGCCCAGTTGGGCTCACCAAGAGCAGTCTTCTCTCACCCTACATTACCAAGCATGGAGTTTTGTATGCAAGCCAGCCACTCCAGGGGCCTTTCATAGTTAGTGTGAAGATGTGGGCACTTCCAGGAAAGGACATGGCTCCTCTTCTCCCAAAGCCAGCTGCAGAAGTGGGAAAGCAAGAATGATGTCCTGCAAGTGTCCATGCCTCCCTACTACCCATTAAAGGAACTCAGAGGAGCAACTCCCATGAAGATGATGGTGGTCAGTTTGCCTTAATTTGGGCAGACACCCACTGGAGTGTCGAGTGGTGGCTTTGCCTATGGTGCTGTGGCTGTGCACCAGCCCTGGCCAGGCCTGCCACACTCAGCTGACCCACAGAGCAGGAATTGTTGTGCAGACTGCTGTGGGGCTTGGAGCCCTGGCATTCAAGAGGAAATTTGACAGCTTCCAGAAGCACAAACAGACTTTATCCTCTTCCCATACAAACTTCATAGCAATTACGCCTTTAAATGCTCAAATCCCTCACCTTCATGGGAGCTTTTGTGGGCGACAGAAATTGATAATAAACTCATTCTCATTTTCAGCCCTTCAAGACTGTTCCTTCCCGTCGGTGTTCCGCACCAGCGCTCTTATTCAGCAGTAGTTTGAGAAAGTCATGGTTGCCTTCAGCCAGGTATGTATATCATGTGCCATATACACAGTGCCTTCACAGATGTCTAATGCCTGTGCATAGGTGTTCCCCAGCACAGGAAGGACATTGAAGTGTTGGAGCGGGTCCAAAGGAGGGCCATAATCAGAGGACTGAAACATCTCTGCTATGAAGACAGGCTGAGAGAGTTTGGGCTCTTCAGCCTGGGGAAGAGAAGGCTTCAAGGAGACCTTATAACAGCCTTCCAATATCTGAAGGGGGCCTACAGGAAGACTGGGAAGGGATTATTTACAAGGTCTTGCAATGACAGGACAAGGAGCAATGGGTTTAAACTGGAAGAGGGGAGATTTAAACTGGATGTTAGAAGGAAGTTCTTTACAATGAGGGTGGTGAAACACTGGCACAGGTTGCCCATGGAGGTTGTGGATGCTCCCTGCCTGGAAGTGTTCCAGGCCAGGTTAGATGAGGCCTTGGGTGACCTGTGGGAGGTGTCCCTGCCTGTGGCAGGGGGTTGGAACTAGATGATCTTTGATGTCCCTTCCAACCTTACCATTCTATGATTCTATGATTCTGTATCATGTGGCACTGCTGTCAGTGCCCTGCGCTAAAGGATCCCAGACAAGCTACAGGTGAGGCAGCATGCACACAATGCTCAGGGCAGCTGAGCTGGCAGAGTCGTGCATGTGGAGTGGGGGCTGATATTGTAAAGGAGACAGAGAAGAGACATGGTGGAAACTGCATCTCCTGCCATTGCACCCACCTGCTCATCTTACCATCCCAGCAGGCCTGTGCAAGCCTATTAGGAGCTCAGCATTTTCCTTCCAGACAGCACTGGCTCTCTGTTTATATTAGTTTCTGCCTGTGCTGTTGAGAAGCCTCTATTGGAACTTTCCCCTGCAGACCATTTTGATTCTTTGCTCTCTAACTGTTTTATTTCTTTTGGATAGCAAAGCCTTTAAAACAGGAAGAAGAGTTGGCTGTGATAGACTTTGCTGCTGTATTTTGCTACAAGCCATGGCTTGCTTAGGCAAACCGATGGGAAGAATCACCAGTGCCTCCTTCCTTCATTAAACTGATTTCAGTAAGCAGATGAATGCTATCATTGAAACTGTGGCTACTTCACAGCAATGCCCTGACTTCCCTTCTGCCCTCTAATAAACCCCATCCAGTTAGTCAAAAAGCACTGCTAACTGGGCATGAGGGTGTTGCTGGTAGGCTCATTATGTGTTGGGTTTTTTCAAACAAAAAGCTTAAAGAGGAAGAAAGGGAGGAAGGACAGCAGTATCTTGGGTCTTTGGGCAGAAAATGTCTGTGTTCTTGAGCATTCTTCACTTGGGGAATAGGGTGAGTTGTGTTGAATGGGCACTCACAGTTAATTATTCTTCAGCTATGTCTCTCTTCAGAATGAACACCTTTTTATGCATTTGTTTCTTGACACAAACGTCAGGAGCTGTCAGACTGTGAGAGAGGCTGTTTAGCACATTTTCCTTTCCCTGGAAACATTCCTGATTGAAGTCTGTGCAGCAGCTCTGTGTGACACCTTCTGGTTCACCACACAGCTCCTCAGGTCCCAGAATCATCCTACAGCCTGGGGGTACAGGTGGAACTCAAATATTGAACAAGTGCCCAGGACTTACTGCTCTGTTTTCATTGATGTCCTAGTTTACTAGGTGTTACAAGTGAAAAATACTATCACCACTCCCTACCTGCCCCACAAGCCCTAAAAACTCCAGGAGCTTGCAGGAAAAAAGAACTGTTGATATCTATGGGAAGGAGACAGTAGAATCCCTGTGTTGTCTGGCAATGGGTGACCAGCCAGAAGGGTGCTCATGGCCACCCCCCACCCCCCCCACAGCCCCAAGTGCTTGACTCATTCAGCCTCTGTCTTTGGCTTTCAGATCTGTCTGTAAGAACAGATAGGTGGCCCCAGTGCCTCAACTCCCCTTCATGCACAGTATGGGTCTTCCCTCTCATTTCTACATCATTTCCCAAAAGTGGCATAATCAATATCATTCTGTGGCTATCGGCTGATTTGCAGCTGGTGCCAACAGCTAACCTAAATGAGGTTTGCTCTGGCAGTCTCCCACATTTTACTACCCCTGCAGACAAAGCCAGTTTAACAAGCAAATGACAGGTGCCAATACTGTGCTACCCCTACGAGGGGGAGGGAGGGAGAGGGCAAGTAGCAGAACTGGGAGAAATAGCCCCCGACACCTGGATTTGTCTGGGGCAGGGCAGGGCAGGGCAGGACAGGAGGTGCTGTTCATCCAAGCAGCAGTTCAGCAGTACCTGCTGTCTCCCTTTGCCTTTCCTGTAGCCTGCCTGGCTGTTCAAGGACCACCAGTATCCAAGAAGTGTGGACAGGAGGTCTGTGATGGTCTTCACACTCTTGGCAGCTTGCTTTCCTGGGTGACTGCCTGTTTTGCCTGTGCCTCGAATTGATGCTAATCCTGCTAAACAGCCTGGGAAGAGCCCCCAGGTGTCTCACTGACACCTGTCCCACAGCACTATTGGCCTCAAAGGCCTTCAATAAGCTCTTCTCTCAAAAGGATGTATCATTCCAATGACAGGACAAGGGGCAATGGGTGGAAGCTGAGGCACAGGAAGTTTCATTTAAACATAAGGAGGAATTTTTTTCACTGAGAGGGTGACAGAACACTGAAACAGGCTGCTCAGCAGGGTTGTGGAGTCTCCCTCTCTGGAGATATTCAAAACCCACCTGGATGCATTCTTATGTGATCTGGTATAGGTGATCCTGCTTTGATGGGGGGGTTGGACTAGATGATGTTTCAAGGTCCCTTCCGGCCCCTGACATTCTATGATTCTATGATCCCACTGGATACATATGACTGAACGAATACACAAAGCCTCTGAGGTGCAGAAGAGGCTTATGTGAAAGCCAGGTTAAACCAAGCTTCCTTTGTGCTACAAACACTGTTCCTCCTAGAGACCTTCCAGCCTCATAACCAAGCCACTGGTGGCTTCATCATGACATGAAACAATAGAAAAAGCCCACAAAGTCCTGTGGAAAGAGCTTTTTGTTTGTGACCAGCATGAGCTAATCAGCCTTTAAAGGAAGGATGCCTTTTATATTCCAAAGAGGAGTGACAGGACAAGGGACAATGAGTTCAAGTTTGAGAAGAGAAGATTTAGATTGGATGTTAGGAACAAGTTCTTTACTATGAGGGTGGTGCAGCACTGGAACAGGTTGCCCAGGGATGTGGTTGAAGGTCCTTCCCTGGAGACATTCAAGGTGAGCTGGGTGACCTGGTCTAGTGGAGATGTCCCTGCTGATTGCAGGGGGGCTGGACTAGATGACTTCTAGAGGTCCCTTCCGGCCCAGACCATTCTGTGATTCTATGATTCTTCCAAATCAATTGCTGGTTGCAGTAGCATGCAGGACATGCTGTAATCAAATAGTGTGGTTCCAGACATTCAACAAACAGTTAGCTCACAGAATCACAGAATGGTTTGGGTTGGAAGGAACTTTAAAGGTCATCTAGTTCCAACCGTGCTGCCTTGGGCAGGGACACCTTCCACTAGACAATGTTGCTCAAGGCCTCATCCAAGCTGGCCTTGAACATGCCCAGGAAGAGGGTAAAGTTAATGCAGTGTCTGATTTCTGGTCCTAGTAAGCATTGCCAGTAGCCTTAGAAAACAGTAACAAGCACGCTCCAACACTTTTTTTCTGGTTATTAATCAATGTGCCAATAGGAATACTTTGGATTTTTGTTGAAAAGCTATCTATGACAAATTTCAAGTAGTACATAGGGAAAACTTTTTGTTTTTAAAACTCACGTCCTTCATAGCAAACTGACACCCTGAAGGAACTTAGTACTTGAGGTGTAGTCTAGAGGACATTTACTGACAGCCGATGCTTATTTTTGTTTCAGGCATCTTCTGTACCTCTGAGGCTGAGTTTACATATTGTTTATTAGGTGCCAACTTCATTACCTGCTCCTGGCAGGGAAGACATTAAACAGGGTGCACCCTCTCCCAACATTCATGGGGACAGGATTCCTATCCTTATTCCACTGGGTTTTCCACAGACCCCATTTTGGTGATGTCAGTGGACTCTGAGCAACTCTTGCCACGGCTGCAGATATGATTGCAGAAGACAGGAGCAGTGTAGTGGAGATGACACTCATCTGGGCTTTCAGGAGAGCGAGACAAGCCTGATGTGCAGCTTTTATTGTGACACTGGGAAAGTAATTTAATTAACCACTGTTCTTATTTCCAGCCTGATAGCAACCCTAGCACTTCATTTCCTTGCAGATGTAAACATCTGTTCAGTGGGTATTTACACTGACAGAACAAGGAGTAGGGAACCTTGGGCTCTGTGTGGTGTTTTCTGCATTGCTCTGTCTCCTCTCACTGCACAGGCAGCCAGGTCCAAGCAAGGAGGTACAGCATGTACTGAACTCTCCTATAGAGATACTGGACCCCATCCCAACACTGAAGATCTGATTCCTGTCATCATGCAACCACATTTAGTCACCTACTTTTTTTTATTTCAGTGCTGTGACAGACTTGCCTTACCAAGCTGAGAAGGCTCCAGGAAATATCAGCAGAGGTGCAGAGGGGGCAGATATGCAGAGGAGGTGGAATCATGCGGACTCTAGGGGGCTAATGTCAGAGACCTTTGTGCAGAAGGCTGTGGTTAAAGGAGGTGGGAGGGTTTCTGGCTGGGCACGAGACTGAAGTGGGCAGGTGTAAATGAGTCAAGTAAAGGTCATTGCAAAGCAAGATCTCTGAGTAAAATCATTTGGGTTGCTGGTAACACTACAGAATTTTATGGGTCACATTGAAGCTTTAATTTCCTTCCCATAGCCTCCTACTACTTCTTGGTAGCCATACTGCTCCTGCCCTTCACTTTTTCTCTTCATTCATTTTTGCTCTCTTCTTCCATTTTTTCACCCTTTGTGTGTTTATACTAGCTGAATGCTTTAGCTTGCTTGTTTGACTATAGTACTGTGGATTTTCTTTCACAGACTGACTGATGGGGAAAAAAAGGAGTTTAAAAATAATTCTGTCATAGCACCAGCTGTATGGAAGCATAGTGGGCAGTGTGGTGGATTTCAAGGAAGACTGTATGTACCCCCTGCTCTAGTCTGGATGACCTGTATCATCTTCAGTGTGACATTTCACCTCTTTGCACCATGAGTCCCATCTGTAACACAGGGTTAATAATGCTACCTTTCCTCATAGGAATATGGTGAGGAGTAGTTTACAGCTGCAGGCACTGATGGGGCTGATTCATTTGAAGAAAATCAGGAACTGTAGAGACCTGCAGCAAACCCAGAACATGGAGTTTTTTTCAGGATAGCTTAGCATAACATGACTCTGATCCATATGAGATCCCTCTTTGTTTTCTTTTTTTAGAATAGAAGTAATAAGTGAAAGTAATTCATATTAATTTGGAGCAGTTTACTTGAGAAAGAGTTTTGTGAAAACAGGGCTATTTATAAACACAGAAGTAACATATTCAGCTTCTTCTGCAGGTTGGTTCAAAACAATTTACAGAAATTGTTCTGACGAGGAACTCAAAGACTGGGTGACATTAGAGAAGGTGTCTGCTTTCTTTGGAAATGTTGCATTTTTGTCAAAAGAAACAACACTAAAAATAAAAGAAGGACACTAAAGTCCTTCTCAATGGGAAAAAGATGTCATCATTGTCCATAGAGACCTTAAAACTTTCACTCTACCTGTTTTTTAACTTTCATCTGAGCTGTAGAAACTTGGCCTGCATGGCTCCCCTTTGTGCTTTTGATAAATTAGTCTCATAAAAGCTGCAATCCAAATTTATTCAATGAACACCAAATCCACGGTTTTCACACCAGGAAAACTAAGCATGTTTTGAAGCAGTGTTGTTCCGCCTCTGTCTGGTGTCACCACACATATATCTGTGGTTCCAAGAACAACCATTGGAAGCTACAGTAAGATTAATTCAATAGGGTAAATCAGGAGCTGAGGTGTCCCCTGTGCAGGGACCAGCTTGAAGCAGGATGGCCTGCAGAGCCCGCACTGCTAGTGTGACAAGAGGTGTCAAGGTAGCAGTGTACCAGCTCATCAAGACATACACACAGCTTGAAAGTGACTGAAGGGACTTCAGGTGCTACTGCCATGTTCCTACAAGGCACCATTCCCTCCCTGTATGTTATAGCCAGAAGCAAAGGCTGGTGGGTGGGATCTTACAGCTCTGGTAACATAGGCTGCTACTTCTGTATTGCAGTGCTAAGTGCTGGGGTTTGAAGTTCACTGTAGATTTTCCACTGGAGAAAACCTGGCAGCCCTCACTTGCTCTGTCTGATCTGCAGACTGGTGGGAGCAGGATGGTCATTTGACAAGCAGCATCAGGCTGTTGGGCAGCAAGGAGATGCTCCAGCTCCTCCCAGATGCTGAACTGTACAGTTATTCTACACGAGGTAGAGTCTGTTTCTACCAAAACACCTTATTTAAAGCAGTAGGACTTTTACTGTGCATCCAAGTTGTAACCAACTTCTCTCTAAAGAGCTAATAATGTCAATTTTACTTCTAAATGAAACTCAGGCAAGCCAGAAAAAGTTTTCCTGACCTTTTTGCTTACACACAACTATTCCCATCTATGTGCCACAAGAAATATGGAAAAGCAAGTGCAATGCTGATGTTAGACACCTGTGGGACTTAGCTGAGTACAGCAGTACTGCATACATCTGGATAAGCTTTATCCAGAAACAGCCAGCACGCTACCATACTCACAGAATGCTTTCAGAGTACAGGATAGGATTCTGTGCTTTTTTTGAGAAATGTTGTACCTAGAAAAGAAATCTTGAAAAAACCCTTAGAGGGGTGGGGGCTTTGGTACTGCAGCCCCATCAAAAGACTGGTCTGAGAAGAGATAGCCTCAAAATGAGAGATGCGCTGACAAAAATCAGGAGCATCTCATAGCAGGTCTAGCATAGAAGGCTCATTAACACCCATGACAGCTTGCATCCTGTCTGCTGGTGGAAAGGAAATTTGCTGTAGGCGTCTCAGGGCTGACATTCATGCCTGACATTTCCCCTGTGCTGTTGTCGTGGGGTGAGCAGCAGAGCCTGCAGCATGCCAGCACCCAGACCACTGGCACCCTGGCCTAGTAAAGCTGGCAGGTAGACATCTGGCTGGGTTGGGGGGTTAGGGGAGAAGCATTTCTTTGGTGGAGGTCACATGCTGACTTGAGAGGCGTCTATCTGCTGGCGTTCCTTCCACCTCAGCAGTTTTCCTCACAGTGTTTGCTGTTACACTCAGAAATCCTGGGAAGGCACATGCAGCCCATTAATGTGCAGGAGCCCCTGTGCTCCCAAGCTTGCCAGAACTACTGGTAACTGTGATCATTGCTGATGATGCCTCCAACACCTCCAGCCAGGACCTCCACCGTGCTTGGCAGCATGAGGCAGTCTGCAGAAATCTTCTGCCAACAGAGCATCAGCTCCAGGCATACTGGGGCACCAGCTCTGGTGGCAAATGTGGTACTCTCAGAGACTTCCCTCATCACTGGCAGAGGATCTGCCGTTTCAAGAATGTGTTCAGATGTTCCCAGCACAGCTCCATCTAGGCCAGCCAGCCCTTGCCAGCAGCTCCTTGGCACCATCCAGAAACTGTCATGAGACGGCTGTCTCCAGTGCGTGGCTAAGACGAGTTCTTCCTGCTTGGCAGGGTGACAGCCTTGAACAGCAAAGATATGGGCTACCCCGTGCCAGATTGCCCCAGAGTCGCACATATGTAGTGTGTGAGCACTGCTGTGGCCTGTGTTTGGTGTCTCCTCAGTCACTGGGTGAGGATGTTATGCAAGACCATCCTCTGCCCTTAGCCCAGGACATGGACAGAACCCAGCCATGCTGACAGTGCAGCCTCAGCTTCTTTAGCCATGTTGCCCACCTGGCAAGCCCACTTTTCCACCATTCATTTCATAAATCAGATCTGGATGCAACATTCCTTGGTGCTATGAGAGCATTTGGGAGGCTGTGTCTACAATAACAGTACTGTCTGCCTCTAACTGGGACTGCCCTGCGCAGCACCTCAGCCCTTGAGTGGGTTTCACAGCAGGCTCCCTGGATGGCCCTGGCATGTGGCTGCTTTCAGGGCATACAGGACAATCCTAGCTTCCCCACTGATGCTGAAGACTTTCACCTTGGTGGCCTGCAGACCTGTAGAGGTGGAGGGTTTCTCACCAAGCCAAAGGCAAAGCCATTTATTCTGGGAAGGCACACCACAGGACCTTCATGCTTCCTCTGTGTGCAAAGAACTGCCAGCTGCTGCTTTCCATGGCAGCCGGGCACCCAACCCTGACATATCTTGCCGGCTCTCCTGGCAACAGCTCCTGTTACCTTGGCCAGGCCAAGGAGAAAAAGTCTGGGTGAAGTGCTGGTCGTTGAGCAGAAGAAGACCTGAGTGAAAGAAATTGGGTAGAAAGAGAGGGAGCAAGTAAGAAAACCTCTCTCCAAATCAACCTAGCAACAGGTACCCAGCCCTGTGCTTCAGTGGATTGTCACCATGACTGGGAGAGCAGGGGGACTACTGACACTGACGCAGAAATTGCCTGTTCAGCCCAGGCAGGAGTGCTCCAAAGCTACAAGTTGCACCTGGAAAAAGCACTGGAAAGAAGCAGCAAAAACCCACATCTCTATCCTGCTATTCCCCATGAAGTTTCCTATGAGGCTCCCCAGTACAGGAAGAGAAGAACAAGTTCCAGATGGGAGAAACTATGGCAAAGACAGAATGAATGATCAGTCTGTTGCACCAGTTAGGTGATGCTTACATCCTAAGCACAGGCCCTAGCTGCGTAGATGGATATGCAGATGGTGGCGATGTGCTGGTCTCTGTGCCCTGGGGAGCAGCAGCCCCTCCAGAGGCCCAGACCCTCACACAATTGTCCTCCTTCATTTCTGTGTCTCCTCAGCTCCAGAGTGATGGGCCAAATGATCACAAACACAGAAGTCTCCTTTTCAGAAGCACCTAGAAAGCCTTTTGTAGTTGAGACTTAGTGGTGACAGCCCACAGACTTTTTGGAGAGGATATCCCTGTCCCTCTCCATACTCCTGTTTCCTGGGTTCATCTAGCACTGGTAAGCACAGCCCTGATTTAGCCATGTGTCTCCTAGTCACAGAATCACAGAGTTAACCAGGTTGTAAAAGATCTCTGACATCATCCTTCGGAATCCTCCCAGGGAGCCTCTTTTCTCACCCTCAACCTTTGCACTCGGTTGAGTTCAGGGCAGACCTTGCCGTGGCCTGGGTTGCAGGTGCCCTTCCCAGGCTCAAGAGAGTTCCTGGTTAGAAAAGCAAATCTGTGCCCTGCTGCAGTGGTCTTGATAGTGAGGTCCTCTGATCTGCAGTGGTTTGAGAACTAATCTGCACAGGTCTACTTCAGTGCCCAAAGGTGACCTAAGTGGGACTTCACGCTAAAGCCAGAGCAAAGCCAGGCTAACTATTTCAGGCTTAGGAAAGCTTGGCATTTTCCTTTGCCACCTTCTATTTTCACTTGTGCTGCTGATTTCCTGCATACCCAAAGGAAACTCTCTTTGTCCTCCTTCTCAGCATCCTTCCCCAGGAGGAATACTGAGATTTATGGGTGAATGAAAAACAGCTAAAAGCTGGGTCCTGCTGTTACCCCACTGCAAGTGTACTTGGCATGTACTTGTGCAGCCCACCTGTACCACTGGCAATGGACATGTGTGAGAGCAGGAAAGATGAGCCATAAAGGACTGCAGGGCCACACCAGTGCTATGATAAGATTCAGGGCTGAGCTGAGCCAAGTAACACTGATCTTCCCCTTGCTCAGATGTGCCTGAAGCTGTCCGTTCCCTGATAGCAACCCTTCAGTGCTCACAGATGCTAGAAAAGCTGAGCAAGTCTCGTCTCAGCAGGGCGAGGTGGCTCCAGGTTTGTCTGGAGAACTGTGCCATGGCATCAGCCCATATGGGCTATTTCAGCCACCAGCAACAAAAAGGGCCAGAGGGTTTCCATCCGTGCCCACCTGTGCTCTCACATTTGGCAGCCTTTTAGGGATAGTCATGCTGTTACCCAGTGCCTTTGCAGCCAGGCAGTGTCCTGCTAGCCAGGCCCGGGAGTATTTAGTGCCCAAGTTCAGCCAAGTATGAGTGCCTGCAGTCTTGCATGGCTGCATGGGATGCAGAAGGGCCCTGTCTCTAAGGAAACCAGGGTTGACATTGGTAAGCACTGTCAGACACCTCTTGTTGCATGACACCTACTACTCCTACTCTTTCTCCCACACAAGCATCACCTCCCGAGAACAATTACACTTCAGTTTCCACAAAACTGGTTTATAGTTAAATGTCAAGCAAAGCAGCAAAACCTTTGCAATTCTGCAGCAGCCCTGAGCATCCTGGTACCATGCTGTTGGCACAGCAAGCCAGTGCTTGGAAGGACACAGCACACTGTGTACGTGGGTGTGCTCTCCTCATTGCACAAGGAGGAGGGCATTACTGCAGTATTGCTTGTGTTTCTCATTCCACACGTGATCCTGTCACCTGCTCTGCAGAGGGAAAGCCGTGTGGCAACATCCCTGGGAACAACCAGGTGAAGCTGCTGCTCCCACAAAAACTGCTGCAGGGTTTGAGAAAGCTCTGTGACACAAATCTGAAGGATATCAGCCCAGATAGATTACTACAAGGAAGATTAGGAGGTCACTCAGGGTGTGTGGTTGAATTCATTCATGTAAGAGAAACAGCTGTCACAAGTTGCTCTTGAAAGTAGGAGAAATAGGTATCTGTAGAAGTGGTAGCTGTGCAAGTTGGAAAGAATAAAATGTAAATAAACATTCTGTTAGTAAGTCATTATTAAAAAATGGCCTTGAAAATTTGAACCACAGTGAGAACATATCAAGGTAGATGGTCTCTCTACTAAGATCTCTGGATGAGCCTGGGTACCCATGTTACTTGTTTTCCTATGAGAAAAACATGTCTCTTCTGCTTGACGTTCTCTCATTCTACAGTCCTCACCTGTGCACCTGTTTCCATCAGCCTCATCAAAATGTTGTTCATATGCACCTGAAAGACCAAGATCTCACTTTTGGTCTTTCTCCCAGCTTAGACCACAGCTCTGATGTGCCATGTCTATTGCTCCGTTGCAAAAATAGAAGTCTAATTGCAAGACAGGAAAAGGAGCATCTCTGACTCTGTTCCACATAACATCCTGGCCACCAAACTGGAAAAAAGTTGACTTGATGGGTGGAGCACTGCTGGATAAGGAATTGGCTGGATGGTCACACACAAAAAGTGGTGATCAAGGGCACAATGTCCACCTGCAGACCAGTGCCAAGTGGCGTCTCTAAGGGGTCAGTGCTGGGACCAGTGCTGTTTAACATCTTTGTTGGTGACATGGACAGAGGAATCAGTGCACCCTCAGCAAGTTTACAGATGACACCAAGCTGTGTGGCACAGTCAACTTGCTAGAGGGCAGGGATCCATCCAGAGGGACCTGGACAGGCTGGAGAGGTGGGCCCAGGCCAACCTCATGAAATTCAACAAGGCCAAGTGTAAGGTCCTGCACCTGGGTAGGCACAATCCCAAGCACAAATCCAGGCTGGGTGGTGAATGGCTGGAGAGCAGCCCTGAGGAAAAGGACCTGGGGGTCTGGGTTGATGAAAAGTTCAACAAGTGCCTGCAGTGTGCACATGCAGCCCAGACAGCAACTGAGCCCTGGGCTGCATCAAGAGCAGCATGGCCAGCAGCAAGGGAGGGGATTCTGCCCCTTTACTCTGCTCTTGTTAGACCCCACCTGGAGTATTGTGTGCAGTTCTGGAGCCCTCATCATGGGAAGGACATGGAAGTGTTGGAGCAAGTCCAGAGGAGGGCCACAAGGATGATCAGAGGGTTGGACAGCTCTGCCATAAGGACAGGCTGAGAGAGTTGGGGCTCTTCAGCCTGGAGAGAAGGCGGCTTCGAGGAGACCTTATAATAGCCTTCCAGTATCTGAAGGGGGCCTAGAGGAAGGCTGAGGAGGGACTTTTCACAAAGTCTTGTAGTGACAGGATGAGGATTAATGGGTTTTTATTTAGTGTGGGTGGTGAAACACTGGAACAAGTTGCCCAAGGAGGTTGTGGATGCTCCCTCCCTGGATGTGTTCAAGGCTAGGTTGGATGAGACCTTGAGTGACCTGTTCTGGTGGGAGGTGTCCCTGCCTATGGCGAGGGGTTGGAATTAGATGATCATTGAGGTGCCTTCCAACTTAAACTATTCTATCATTCTATGACCTAAAAGTGATCAAACACATCCAGAGGCATCTAAAGAGACAACTCCTTGCTTTCTTGGGTAAGCAGCAGTATTTAACTATACTCAGTCACACTGTGCTGATACCCACAATTGTAAGGCTGGCCCTGCAGTGACTGTGGATGGCACCTCTCAGAAACCTATCAGTGAGTCTCCATCTCCCCTTGGCTAACGGCATTAACTCTAATTTTACACAAGGAAATGCATTCATTGATTATGTCTTGCAAATGTCATATGAAATAGATTTTCTCAGTTCTTCTCTTTATTTCATGTAATATCTCTAAAAATAATCCCTGAAAGCCCCCTGCTTTTTTTTTTTTTTTTTAAATAACAAAAAAGCCCAAGAAAGTCTCAGTCAGTTATAAACAGAGGATGGGAAAATCCTGCACTTGACTAATTGTAGCACTGCGGCTGGGCTTTGTCTTTGGGGATTTCTCAACTTCTGTGTGAGTGAGCCAAGAGCCAAACCGAAAGCGAAAATTGGGCTGTGCTTGGGAGTCCTGCTGAGCCAACCACAGAGGAGGTGGGTACATCTGTGACTCTGCTTTTGCTGACATACATCAAACAAAACAAACAGGTCTTTTCAGTGTTGTCTTGAAGAAGAAACTTGAAAGGAGCTCAAATTCTTAAGAATAGCTGCTCAAAATCTTATTTTTGGCAGGCTGCTGGGGACTTTCTTGCTGAAAGTGGAAGAAAGGCAAGAAGTTGGTTCACATTTCAGATAGCTGGGTTTCAGATAAGAAAACCTTACTTTTTTTTTTTTCTTTTTCAGTGAAAGCATTTTATAGTCAGTTAAACTTTCCATGATGCAGAATTAATTTCCAAAATAGTTTCGACCTTCCCTTCATTTTGCAGAGAGACAAATCTAACCTATGTTTTCACCAGCAAACTACCTGACAGGGGCTCACTATGGAGCTGGCTGGGGGGAGCAGCATAGTTGAGTGACCACAGCTGCCCCATCTTCAGCCCATTCACTAATCTTGCAAAGGGGCAAGTCACTACCCCCATCCTCACCCCAAGGAAATCTACCCATATCCTAACTTCAGACCTCTCCAGGTGACTGTGCTTAGTTTCTAAAAACATTTCCCAGAGAAGTGGTAGCAGGTCCTTTATCTGAAAAGGACTACCAGATCCTTTCAAACCAGTAAATTCCTCCTTTCATGGACTCCAGGTACCTGCTGTGTCTGAGCTATAACTTGCTCGAGCTATAACTCGCTCAGGCACAAACCTGGTCCCTCTTTGACCCGTGGTCCCCTAATTTGGTTGAGCCCCAGGCACAGTGCTATAATAAGCAAGGTTAATAATAATCGTGCTAATGGCTAGATCAACAACATCATAGTCAGTCAAGCATGCCCAGCCTCAGACCCCATGCCCAGTCTCTCTCTCTGTCTAACATACTGGCACAGTAACCTTCTCCTATCAAAACGACCAATCGACTGTTTATCTAGCATTTAAGTGTGCATCACTGGTTTTCAAATCAGCCATCTGATGTTTCCTGATTTATGTATGAAAGGTACAAGCTTTCATTTCAGGAGACTGACTTACACAAAGCCTGTGCTCACTTTGAGGAAGTCATTGATATCCACCACTCTTCCACACAACGTTTAGGCATGGGCAGCTCTCCACCTATTTCAGCTCCACTTCTCTAGTTGGACTTCCCCATTTGTATCCTAGTAATACAGTGTCTGGATCAGATGATGTATAATGAGCAGATCCTCCAAAATAAGTGAAGGTGAGAGAGCCAGAAGCTCTGTTTATTTTAAAGAAACTCCAAAATGTTTCAGGAGGAGTCATTCAGGAGGATGCTAAAGGCTGAAAGGGAATTTCCATGGACAGGCTTGGTCTGAGGGGGGCTGCTAGCACAGCTACAGGGAAGTCCATGGCACATAAAAATCTAGGTCCAACCCTTAAATACATTTCATCTGATTCACAGATCATAAATATTCCTCTAGATTTTTTGCTGGGTAAAGTGATAATTTCAGGCTCCTGACTCTTACTTTCTCGTAAGCTTCACAGAGGAAAATGGAGGTTAGGCACAATGAGGGTAGTGTTGCTTTCTAAGTAGTTATGTTTTTTAAGCTCTTTATGCTCACAGAAATGCATCAGGTATCTAGTGTTCTGTGTGGGCCATTATTCATAAAATGCTGCCACCCTAAACAGTTGGATGAGCCCCCATTGAGTATATAATGAGAACTGGCCAGCAACTTTTAGCAAGGGTTTTGCCACAGCTCTTTTGTAGTGAAAGAAGGAAAGGTTTCCTGACCTCTGGCAGGCAGAAAATGGGTTATGAAATATGATGATATTCCCTGGTATCTGATATTTGGGTTTTGGTTGTGGGTTTTTGGTGGGGTTTTTTGTTTGTTTGTTTTTGTTTTTGTTTTTTTTCCCCCTGCAACTGTTCTGCATACATGCATCTAAACTCAGCGTGGCTAATACAAGTTATAAAAATGATTTCATTCTTGTCCTGCATCCTGTTCAGATGGTAGTGCCATGCATTTGGAAATTCAGCACAAATTAGGCTAAGGGACTGTGTGCTCTAGGACCCAAAGGATTTGGTTTTGTTCTTAGAAAGACCCTCTCAGAATCACAGAATCATAGAGCTTTAGAGGTTGGAAGGGAACTCCAGAGATCATCAAGTCCAAACGCCCTGCCAAGGCAGGATTCCCTAGGGTAGTCCATATAGAAACACATCCAGGTGGGCTTTGAAGGCCTCCAGAGAAGGAGACTTCACAACTTCTCTGGGCAGCCTGTTCCAGTGCTCTGTCACTCTCACTGTAAAGAAGTTTCTCCTCATGTTGAGGTGAAACCTTCTATATTCCAATTTGTAGCTGTTTCTCCTGAGGAAAAATTGCCAGTCTAAGCCCTGAGTCCTCAGGGGAATAAAAAAGATCAGCTTTTCCAAAGAATCTGCCATAGTCTTAAACCACAAATGCCCATGGACAGCTTTTCTCCTCACACAGACAAACCCTTCACCCCATGCACAGGTCAGCCAGCCCACTGCATTTCAGCAACTTCTCACTTTCCTCCTACATTCAAACAAGTTGATGGTTCTTCATAAAGCCTGTACTTCTTAAATTACTCAGGGGGAGAACTTAATTGATCAGTCTGAAGGGCTGGGAAATAACAGAAGCTACGCCTCCTGTTTCAGTCTCAATTGCAATATTTGCATTACTAATAGACAAAGTGCATCTCATGTTTCCCATCAGTGCTGTTGATTTCTGCTGAGAAGTGACTTATCAGAGAGAGATGACTGAGAAAGAGCAGAAAGATTTAAATTTATTCCCGTCTAAATTCTTTTCAGTCGGCTCAGCTCTAGTTACTAATTTCAATTGTTTGGAGTAATTAAAAAGTTTCAGTTACAGTATTAGAAAAACTTCTAATCAGAAACTTCCCTAGAAGATACCTATAGACACAATTCTTAAGATCTATTTGCAACATCATTTTTGCAATACTATGATATGGCTCTGAGGTTTTTGGGTTTTTTTTGTTTGGTTTGTTTGGGTTTTTTTCTGCTGAGAAGCAGAAGGAAAAGCAACAATCTTTCTTGGTTCTGTCAGATTTTCGCACACACACCCTGGCAGAGCTACTGGAAATTGTAAATCTTGTCTTTGTTTTTCTTGGCCTTTTCTTGGGTGACAGAGGAAGGTGACTGGGACCTTGGCTAATGTATTAAGAGGAAAGGCTGTGTCTTTAATGGAAACATTTTCATCTATGTTCTTTATCAGACAGCACTAAAAAAAAAAAAAGAAAGAAAGAAAAAAAAAGTGTAATTTTAAGGAGCCTTCAAGGAATAAAGAGTAATTAAAGTCAGAATTTTGAGCATAAGCCCATTCAAGCATTTTTTCTCATGTTGCATGAAAAGACTAAAGCAATAGTGGAATGCATTGATTTACTTTGTTAGTAATTCTTTAGCATCACTGTATGCTGCTTTACAGAGAACAATCAAGATAAGGATGCCAATGGATATGTCTGAGAGAACTGTGTGATGTGAAAAGCATAGGCTCCAGCAGAGAGGAAGGCTTCCCTCTCTTCAAGGACAGCAAGCTGAGAGTCCTGCTGCCAAGGCTTAATGCCGATGGGTGGCATATGTGTCAGAGCTTCCATGGATTAGACAAACACTTGTTAATTGATTCTATTTTGGAGAGTAGAAGATGGCTCAGAAGAATGCTCTGGGTCCTTATCTTCAATCTTTCCTTTGAACACTGTGCTCTTCTGCCCACAGGGACAGAAACTGATGTACTGGTAAAACTGATGTTGTTACCAGTGTATTATCATTCCTGCATTTTTAGACAAATACTTTCTAATGAAACAAGGACTTAAAACAGCCTTCTTCTATACTCTTTTGTCAAGAATAAATAAAATTAATAGGCTAGGGGCTTGGAAGAAAGAGCTGCTTTTAAAGGCATCATTGTAACTATTTCTGAAGCAAGTGATACAGTTTGCCATTGGAGAGAAAAATCTGGATTAGGTGGCTTGTGAGCCTGATCCAATCTGCTCACTTCTAAATTCCTATGCTTAATGTATGTTGTTTTTCCCCAATGAGATGGCTCAAGCTGAAATTTCAGCTATGTTCAACATTTCCATGAGTTGCTGAGCAATTAGTCAGTAGGAACTCATGGAAAAGGATCCTTAGGGACAGGTGAGCAGAGCAGAGCTGGCAGATCTTTAAGGACAGTACACAGTGCAAGAGTGCTTGATCCCCATGTGTAAGAAATCAAGCAAGGATGGGAAGAGACCACCACAGCTGAATAGAGACCTGTTGGTCAAAATAAAGAGCAAAAGAGAACTTCACAGACAGTGAAAGAAGGGGCAGATAGCCTGGAAGGAGTATAGGAACACTACCTGGTTGTGATCAGGAAGGTGAAGGCACTGCTAAAACTGAACATGGCAAGGGATGCAAAGGCTAACAAAAAGGGCTTCTATGGGTACATTACTCAGCAAAGAAAAGTTAAAGAAAGTGTACCTTCTCTGAAGGCTGAGAATGGAGAGCTGGTGTCAACAGATGAGGAGAAGACTGAAGTACTAAATAACTTTTTTTTGCCTCAGTCTTCACTGGTAATCTTGCTCTTCCTCTCTCTGAAGTTGATGGACCACTAGGTGTGGACCAGCAGGGTAAAGTCCCTGCCACCACAAGAGAATATCAAGTTGACGACCACCTGAGAAACCTCAACATAGCAAAGCTAATAAGACCCAGTCTGGTGGGTTAGGAACGTCCCCACCACCATTACTGGAATTTACCAGACTAGTTCAGATGTCTTGGAAGTAAGATGAAGCTGTATTTACAGCAAAGCTAAATTTACGAGCATATATACACAATATATTTGCAAGAATTTACAACTATATACAAATAAGTAATAATACAGAAATGCACACTCTCTCCCAGACGAAGAAACTGCTCAGAAGGGCTCAAAGCTGCCCCGCTCTTTCTCCCCCTACTTTCCCAGACAGACAAACAAAACAAACAGAAAAGTTTACATTGTTTTCTGTTAACCGAGATTAATAGAAAGACATTAAAGCAGAGTTAAGAGGAAGTGAATAGATCCAGTATCACAAAGCAGAATAACAGAAATTGTTTACATTTTGGCTTTTTATCTCTATCATCAAACCAATGACTGATATAGACTTCACCATTATTTTCTTTTCACAGCCAATGATCTAATTTCTCTCATTAAAATATTCCAATTAGCCTCAAACCACTGAAGGAGATGCATTCCAGAGTTCTGAAGGAATTAACTGATATAGTTGCAAGACCACTCTCCATGATATTTAAAAAGTCATGTCCCTCAGGTGAAGTCCCTGGAGACAGGAAGAAAGGAAACATTACACTTACCTATAAAAAAAGGTAAAAAAGAGGACTCTGGAAACTACTGACCTGTCACCTTCACCTCTGTGCCTGGGAAGATCATGGAACAGATCCTCTTGAAAGCTATACTGGAACAAATGGAGGACAGGGAGGTGATTCAAAATAGCCAGCATGTTCATCAAGGGCAAGTCCTACCTGACCGACCTAATGGCTTTCTATAGTGGTGTAGCTACATCAGTGGACAAGGGAAGACCAACGGATGCTATCTGGAATTTTGCAAAGCCTTTGACACAGTCCTCCACAACATCCTTCTCTCTAAACTGGAGAGATATGGATTTGATGGGTGGACCATCCACTGGATAAGGAATTAGTTGAGTGATTGTATCCAAAGCATAGTGGTCAATTACTCAATGTCCAGTGGAGACAAATGACAAATGGTGTCCCTCAAGGGTCTGTATTTGAACTGCTGGTGTTCAATATCTTCATCATTGATAATGAGGTTGACTGCAGATTTGCAGACGATACCAAGCTGAGTGGTGCAGTTGATAAGTCTGAAGGACGTGATGCCATCCAGAGAGACTCAACAGGATAGAGAGGTGGGCTGTGGAGTATCTCATGAGGTTAAATAAGGCAAAATTCAAGATCCTGCACTTAGGCTGGGGCAATCCTACATACCAATAAAACCTGGGGATGGTGAAAATAAGAGCAGCCCTGCAGAAAAGGCCCTAGGAGTGCTGATGGATGAGAAACTGGACATGAGCCAACAACATGCACTTGCAATCCAGAAGGCAAATTGCATCCTGGGCTGCATCAAAAGAAGTGTGGCCAGCAGATGGAGAGAGGTGATTCTGCCACTTTGCTCTGCTCTGGTAAAACCTCACCTAGACTACTGCATCTGGCCCTAGAGCCCTCGACACAGAAAGGACATGGACCTGATGGAGTGGGTCTAGAGGAGGGCTTCCTAGGTTGGAACATCTACAAGGACTTGCTGAGGAAGCTGGGGCTGTTCAGTCTGGAGAAGAGAAGGCTTCAGGAAGACCTCTAGTACCTGAAGGGAGACTACAAGGAGGCTGGAGAGGGACTGTTTACAAAGGCTTGTAGGGATAGGTGGATGGAAATAGTTTGAAATTAGAGAAGATCAGATTGGATGTTGGGAATAAGTTCTACACCATGGTGGAACACTGGGAGTTTACCCAGGGAGGTTAGTTGAGTGTCCATCCTTAGAGATCTTCAAGGTCAGGTTTGAAGAGGCTCTGAGCAACCTGATCTAAGGGAGGTTGTCCCTGCTCACCGCAAGGGAGTTGGACTAGATGGCCTTTGGAGGTCATTTCCAACCTAATCCATTCCATGATTCCGTGATTTCGTGATTCCACGTTTCTGTGATTCGGATGCAGAGGTTTCCTGTGATCGTTCGTAGGGGCTTCCCACCACCATGCATCTTGGCAGGTCTTGGTTTCAGTGGCAGTTATAAGCAGAAGTTACAGAACAGCACAAGAAACCACGTTCCCCAAATTGTTTCTAAAATCAGGAAGTAGAAGAAAGCTGGTAGAGCTAGTAAAAATGCCAGACTCATTCAGAAGTTATGCCATTCTTGAGTGCTTTTGCCACCCAGATATTTGGGCTTCCCCATCTTTGAGTATATTTTAAATATAATATAAAGAGACTATGCTTGGCTGCTCAGAGAACCACAAGCCTTCAGAATCAGCCTGCACTACAGAAGCTTTCAGATTGTTTGAACATGTTGCTTGGGGATTTCCTCTGTAGACATCTCAATACAATCAGTGTGGAGGAAGGGCATGGTTAGTCCCATTAAATGGGCACTATATGGCTCAGAACTATTATGGACATGAATTACAAGTGCAGTCTGCAAATCTGCCCTGTGTGTCTCTCTCTCTCTTTTTTTTTTTTTTTCCCCCCAAGCAAAGATGGCAGAACCATGTAGGCTGCCTGTGTATGTGGGTATCTGTCTGTGTAACTATGAGCCTGTTGTCGTTTCTTTACACAATGCATTTTTATAAGGAGAGAAAGATAATAATGCTCAGAGAGCTCTGAGCCTCTAGGCAGCCTCCCTGCAATACAAATAAATGCCTTTGCTCGCTTTGGAATTACTAGATGGAATAAGCCCAGCTTGTGCAGTGAAATATGGTCAGCCACTCCAAGCGCAGAGTCCTGATTTATCACCACCAGCTCAGAGCAGTGGTCAGGAGGTGGTGTCTTGCAGCAGCTGTATATCCAATGTCCTCTGATAGCCCTGGAAGACCTTTCTAATGCTGGGAGCAACGTCTGCACAATTCCAGCTCCTTCTCAGCACGGGCTGAGGGCAGGTGATGTCTGGAGAATCAGATGTCTCTGACCTCCCATCTGGCCATGGGGTTTAGGGTCTGGCTACAACAGCTTCCATACTAGAAAATACTTACAAAAGACACTCAGTCCTGCTAAATTTCATGTTCTGGAAAGGAAATTTGTTTGCCTGACCTTCTTTGGTCTGCCTCTAAGAGTGTCTCATGAGACTCTATGCTAAGATGCCTCATATAGAAGAGACAAGCAGCATGGAGAGTTCTGTGAGGTGACTGGCAGTGCTCCCAGGGACAAGACAGTATTTGAGGAAGCCTGGAGAAGAATGAGGCCACCTTGAGCATGTCTTTTTCCACCTTGTAAAGACCATCTTGTCTGTCTCTCTTTTTTTCCTGAAGTATTCCTCTCAGCTGAGGAAATGCTGAGCACAGCAAGATAGAGAAAAGGTCTCAGTGATGTGGACTGGCAAATGCAAATGGTGTTCAGCATACTTAAAATCCAACTACATGAGTGTCAGCAGCATGCCACAGAAAAGAAGAGATACTTCTGTTTAAGTTGATAGATACAAGTTTTGGTGTGGGTGTGTGTTCTAGTTTCTGAAGATCTGAAAAGGCTTGAAGTAATCCATGGAAGGTTAAAAATACCATGTGAAAAGTGTAAAGACATAGCTTGAAGTTACCCAAAGGTGGTGTTGACACATACCAGTTTTTCAGGGGTCCAGTTTGTGCTGGTTGAATGCTGGTTGATGAAGCATTAATGTGACAATTGAAGACTTCTTTTCTATGTTACCAAATAATCTGAAACTCCACCTCTGTCATTTTCAGTTATACTGTGATTTGTAATTACTAAGCAGTCAATCAGCTACTGTGAGGATGACACGTGATTGTCATCTCAGTGGGGTAGACCTAGTGAGGCAATATGGACCAACATATCAGGCTGAGGAACTTGGGGCTTTTTGGTTTGGAGAAGACTGATGGGGCAATCTTATCAATGCTTATAAATACTTAAAAGGTGGGTGTCAGGAGGATGGGACAGTCTTTCTTTCAGTGGTGCCCAGGAAAGGACAAGAGATAATGGGCACAAACTTTAACATAGGAGTTCCATCTAAGCATGAGAAAGAACTTCTTTACATTGAGAATGGTGGAACACTGGAACAGGCTGCCTGGATAGGTGGTGGAGTCTCCATCTCTGGAGTCATTCAAAACCCACCTGGACACCATCCTGTGCAACCTGTTCTAGGTGAATCTGCTCTGGCAGGGGATGTGGGCTAAATGATCTCCAGAAGTCACTCCAACCCCTATCATTCTGTAACATGTCCCAGCAAACAAAGAATTCTGATGATGGGAATGAGCAATTCAAGGAATTTCTCGAACTGCAAAAGGCACACAGGTGCTTTCAAAAGAGTAACACGGGTTAAGCTAAGTCGTGTGACTGGCAATAAGATGAAAAGGTCATTTAAAGGAAAACAAGCGTATCAGAGTGGTAGAAAACTCATGATTGCACAACAAGCCACTAGGCACTGAGGCAATACATCAAGTAGTTGCCATGGGTCACATGATACTGTCAGTCACAGGAACCAGCTTTGCAGAATAAGTCTGTCTGATGTGCCTTTCAGGCAGTTACTGGATTGGGTGTCACGGCCCTTGCAGAAATGTGTGTCTTCCCCATTATGTGTTCTTACACCCTTGTTCTCAAGACTCCTTAGGAGGCTTAAGGAGAGAGACAGGCAAAGGTCCTCAATCTCTGTGAGATGAGAACAGGCAAACTTTCACCTTTTACAAACTCCACTGCAGCTTGTTACAAGTCTGAAAAGTTTATACTGTGCTAGAATAAAGGGGCTGTTTATTCACTGCTTTTTCCGGACAAGGAAGCAAACCCCACTTCTGAGCCTCCCTCAGGCAAACATAATGTGTAACACCTCAGAAACTGCCAGTTTCTGTCTGAGAAGGAGGAGGAGTGTGTGAAGAAATGTCATCAAGAATTGCCTTCTGAATCCACAGCGAGCTGTAATGTCCTCACACTGGCACCACTATTAAGCAGCCTTTGCAGGAGCCTGTTGTGAACACGTGCAGATCTGCCTCTGCTCTCATTTGTCTCTTGCCTTTCTGCCTTCTGCTTGGTTAAACTGAAGGCACAAACCCACCACCTCTCTGGGCATGGGAGCATTTCTCACTCACTATGTCCTGAATGAACCAGGGGAGAACACAATTTAGGACACCCCCAGTGGCATGACAGGACCCTAAAGCAACTATTACAAAACTATCAGGAAAAATGAGACATGGGAATCCCAGATTTCTTTTGTCATAAGGGAGGCATGAGAGTGGTACAGACCCATACTGCTGAAGGGAATCTAGGCAAGTAAACGAGAAACACCTCAGGGCATACAGAGGCAGAGTGAGAGCTACTGCTGAAGAGAACAGTTTAAGAGCAAGTTGTTACCATTATTTGAGCAATGTGAGATGGAAGGAAAATGGTGGTGTTATTTCCTAAGAGTTGCACAAGTAGAATGTCTTTATCTGGAACCAAAAGAAGTAATTTTCTGTAAAGATGGGCAAGAAGAAGTTTTTATTCCATCACAGTTTATTTCTTCATCTGGAAAATAGAGTCCCTCCAGTTCTCCCCTTAGACTGAAGGACAAAGCATGCTGCCATTCATGTTATTTATGCTGCTCTGCATGTACTGTGTGTTTATCACAGATGTATGGTGTTGTGGGAAATACTGAACAATTGAGCCTGTGGTTTATAGCAAACAGGGAGAAAAAGGGAATTCCAGCTGCAAAAACCCTATGGTTGTCTTCAATTCCTATAATAGGACAAGGTTCCTATGTGTGCAGACATTTCTTGCTCTCTCTGGACTATGAAGAGAGTCTAGATAACTAATTTGAATGAAGAGTGTCAGTTTAGACAGAGGAAGCGGCCAAGGGTGTTACGGTGTTTTGACACTGTTCCTCACAGAATTCTCATGGACAGGCTGGCTACTCATGGCTTGGACAAGCACAGAACTGCTGGATAAAGCACTGGCTGGATGAAAGTGCCCAAAGAGTGGTGGTCAATGGACCTAAATCCAGCTGGCAGATGGTCACAAGTGGTGTTCCTCATGGCTCAGTGTTGGGACCATTTCTGATTGATGATCTTGAAGACATAGAGTGTGTCATAAGTAAGTTTGCAGATGCTATCAAGCTAGGTGACAGTGTTGATCTGCCTGAGGGTAGGAAGGCTCTACAGAGGGACTTGGATAGATTGGATCCATGGGCTAATGTTAATGGCATGAGCTTAAACAAGGACAAATGCCAGGTCCTGAACTTGAGCCACAACAACCTCAAGCAACACTACAGGCTTGGGGAAGTGTGGCTGGAAAGCTGTCTGGCAGAAAGAGATCTGGGGGTTCTAATTGACAAGGAACTCAATAGGAGCAAGCTGTGTGCCCAGGTGGCAAAGAAAGCCAATGGCATCCTGGTTTGGATTAGAAATACTATGTCCAGTAGGAGTAGGGAGGTGATTGTCCCCTTGTACNTTAAACAAGGACAAATGCCAGGTCCTGAACTTGAGCCACAACAACCTCAAGCAACACTACAGGCTTGGGGAAGTGTGGCTGGAAAGCTGTCTGGCAGAAAGAGATCTGGGGGTTCTAATTGACAAGGAACTCAATAGGAGCAAGCTGTGTGCCCAGGTGGCAAAGAAAGCCAATGGCATCCTGGTTTGGATTAGAAATACTATGTCCAGTAGGAGTAGGGAGGTGATTGTCCCCTTGTACTCAGCTCTGGTGAGGCCAAACCTTGAGTATTGTGTTCAGTTTTGGGCAACTCATTACAAGAGAGCTGTGCTGAAGCCAATCCCCATTGTTTAGTCTGCTCATCAGCTCTGCTCCTGGACGGTGACACAGGAGGAGGAGACCAGTGGCCAAAAACAGTCTGGCAGGATTTCTGCCCTGCCAGGACAATAACCATCATCTTAAGAAATGAAAGTATGTGTTTCTTCTGTGATTTCAGTATTGGGAAACCAATGATAGTATAAATAGCAGGATGAAGGGAAAAAATAGACACATATGTCATAGGTTAGAAACCATGGCAGTGCCAGTCAGCATGTCTTCAAAGCTGTGACTGTGGCTGATTTCTGACATCCAGGACTCTGAGCCTTCATTCTCAAGGCTCCTTTTCAGTGAAATGACTCTCCCAGAATGTCCCTAAGAAGGCAACTTAGAGGTGAGTCTCTGTTGCTCTCCTCTGAAGCTGTGGTACAACCTTCTGCCTGAAGTATGGGCTGGGTCTCAGTGGTGTGCAGCAAGAAGGCAGCATTCAGGTGTGAAGAAGTGCAGGAGACATTAATCTTCAGAGACAGTAGGTCTCTTATCCTTTCCTGGCACTCTAGCTTCCCTGTTGCCACTTTCTGCTGAATTTTGGTGACATTTCACACGAGTGTGCTATGTTGTATGGCACAGCATTCATTTGCCATCCTGTCTGGGCTACCTCAGGTTTGTGTCAAAGTGTGGGGTGTGAAAGTAGAAGCACCACTTTATACTTACACAGTGACCACATTATAAACAAACCAGATAATAAGTATGCAGCACTGCAATGCAACACCAAGACCAAATTTGCAGGAGGGAGTGTGCTAACAGATGTGCACATGTAGACAGCTGGAACAAGAAAGGCAGATGTGCAGAGATGCATATTTTGTGTATTCCTATCAGGAGGAAAGTAGTCACTTTTGGTTACAGAAAACCATGGATTTACTTCACCCTAAGAGTTGTCTAAAACCAATTAAATATCATTAAGCACCATTCCTGAATTGCAGGCTGTGACAGCTCTGGAAGAAGTGGACAACCTGTATAAAATCTAGAGAACCAATGAATTCTCTTTATTTCATGGTAGGGCTCACCATAACTACCATCACAAGATGATCTGGGTTTGAAAGGGACTACTGTTTTCTGGATTCATGCACCTTCAGACAAGCATTTAGTCATTTCATGTTTTTCTGCTCTTAATCTGCAAAAGGAGGACAGGAGCACTGCCTTTCTTCTACCTCATCTCCTTTGCTCTTTACAGCTTGTGTGTCCCTGGGTGCACTGACAACCTTTTGTTAGAATTACCCAAGAGCAATGAAGAGCACCTTTTCTGGCCAGGTTCTTTTGGTGCCAGTGGGATGTGGCCTTGGTCCTGGCCTCCAACCTCCCTTCTGGTATGACCAGGGAGATGATTCCCCACTATCTCTGTTCCACGTTTGCTTCAGAATAAGCAAGGGAAATCAGACATCTTGGTCCTCTCAAGCACTATAAGATCAGGGATAAGAGGTATTTCAGGACTTCCCCTACCCTTTAGCCAGCAGGAAGCTGAGAAGACTCTGAAATTTATCTGTGGCTGTCAGAGCAGGGCCCAGGAGACAAACTGACTGTGGCTTGGTGGCAAAACTGTTTTCATTGACGGAAAGTCCCCACAGTGCGGGACAGGACCAGGTGCTGCCATGTAGAACCTGGCAGAGACTGTGCAAGGCCAGTCATGTGGCTATCCTGTCTAGGAGCAAAGCTTCTTCATCCTGGGATAGGATGTGCTACAGTCTGTGCTCTGGGCTAAAGAGGAGCTAGCCCTTGGTGATTGACATCCAAATTCAAACCTCACTGGCCTCCTTGGCTTTTCCTTGAAGAATTCCTGATCTGATACATGATGATAAGCTGGGTTAGAAATATTTTACCCACCCCATTAAAAGTTTCTGAGTCTTACAAATTTTTAGAAGAAAATTCTGTTCAGGTTGCACAGGACTCATTTCCCAAGGTGTTTCCCAAGAAACTGGAAGTTCACTGAAATGAACAGCAGTGGGAAAATCAGGCTAGACACTTAATGTCAGTCACAGACCTACTGACACTGGGCCACTTTCCTACCTTTTGTTGCAAACTAGTGAAACGAAGGTTAAATTCAGTGGGTAGATTTCAATTGCAACATCATTGTTCGTTGTGTCAGTTTATGACTATGTTGAGCCTCTAAGAAAAACACCTCCATAAACTGCAGAAGTAAGTGCCCTATTTTTTCTTGCAAAACATATTCCAGGAAAACAAGAGGGAAATAAATGTCTAGCAAGGAATCCATTTTCAGGAAAAAACCTTTCAGGCTGGGTGGGCCAAATACAAGAGAAATTGAAGAGTGTGGAGAGGAAACACAATTACAGAAAACTGCATGTCTCAATACAGAAATAAAATCATTCTGGAGAAATTGACATGGACTGCAAAGAGATGTGTTCAAAAACTGTGAAAGAAAAGAGAATGTTTTCACGGGTTTTAAGCCCTCTCCTTATGCATTCATCTCAAATCTAGGATGAGACAGGGATGTTATGGATAAAACATCTGTGTAGTAATATGACCAGAGACATTAAGAGAGAACATGGAGTCAAGACAGCTAACAGAGGTTTTGACCATGCAAACAAAGTGAATACTTCTCAGTCACTTCCCAGTTTGAATCAGCAATAAAGATCACTATCTTGCTTCAGTGCAATTTCTCAGCTCTTTATGAAGGGGAAATCAAAGATCCTTTGATTTGTTGTTCTATCCCATGCATCCTTCCACTTCAGATTCTGTTGTTTGAGAGGCTGAGTTTGAAAGCTGGCGCTCCCAAGTCCCTGGCAAGGAGAGTTAGCTATGTTTGTAAACGTGAATGAAGGAAAAGTAACAACCCAGATGAAGCCAAGCTCAGGGAGATGCCATAACTGTATGGCATTCCCACCAAAGTCATAGATTCTCATTACTTTTCTGCTTGGGATACCAGTGCACAAACAGAAGAAAAAAAAAAGAACACCGAGAATTAATAAAAAGCCTATAGATAAATGGTTCAGCAGATCCTTTGCTCCCTATCCTTCTTGTTCAGGGCAAGCATGATGCACACCTTTTTCTCATTAAATTCAGGTGGCTCTACAGAAACCCTCCAAATTCCTTTCAGCCTATCTTCCCTCTTGACAGTGTGCACTGTGGCTTTGGATCTGTCTCCTAAAGGAAGAGTAACTGCAAAAACAGATGTAAAGAGATGAACAGCTGGAGGACAGGTTATTTCTGCTTGTTACTTTTCGTGTCTACATTCCACAGAGGTCTCCGACCTCCATGCTACCACTGCCCTCAGCTGATACACACTGAACTAGCTGGGTAACATGGGAGTGATCGGAGCTCTTTTGTCTACCCAACTTCTGCATTTGTCACTTCCATTAGTATCTGCATTTTTGTGATGGTTTGGGAGTTCCCCGCCCTACACACTTTGTAAAATGACCCAGACTAGAACTCAGCCGGCTGGAAGTTAAGGACTGAAGCTCTATTTACAGCTTAGCACAATGTACAAGCAGATATATACACTATATACAGGAATAGTTACAGAAATATACAAGTTAAAGGTAATACAGAAACACAACACTCCTCCCAGAGATCAGAGACCCCAGGAGGGGCTCCCAACCACCCTTCCACCTTCTCCCCATGCCTGTACCTTACCCCAAGGTTTGCCTTACACACAAGGTGAATTAAGAGGATCAGCCAGGTGGGTTAGAAGAAAAGTAGTTAGTGAAAATTAATCGGCAGAGGAGCCAGAGCCAGAAGCTACTAGACCACCCCAGACGCTGTGCTGTGTCCCCCAAGAGACAGACAGAGAATGCCTTATCTATGTTTTGGGTTCTCTTCCCAAAACAAATCTTAGCAAGCGTATGAGTGAAGTAGACATCATGATGTTTTCCTTTCACAGCCTATAGTGTAATTTTCTCTATTAAAACATTCTAATTAGCCTCAAACCAGCACAGTTTTTTACTCTACTTTGCCATCAGACCATGGTCTGAAAAGAGAAAATGAGAGAGAAAAAGAGAAGGATATCTGCTTAGGTATTAAAAAATTATTTCTCTCTGGTAATAATTACCTGGTATGTTCGTCTCCTTGAAAACATCAGCCAAATGTCCTTGCCATAAGCCCTCAGGTCAGCTGAGGGACTTCAACACATCACTGTCAAAAAACAAGTCACAGTGGCTTGAACCAAGTGAGAGCTGCTATCTCAAAGATGAGGATACATATTTGCATCTGAGGAGTCAGCTGGTTCATCATTCAGCATTTCTGTCAGCTTCTGCCTCCATAGCGTGGATCCGGGAGCAATGCATGCCACAGAACAGGTGGGAGCTGTTTAACTGACTGAACCATCTCTTTTCTCACTGCAACATTGCAGCCCATCCGACAGCTGTCAGATATTTTTAGTGCAGTGTCTTGTGTTGTTGCTGGATTGGTACTGATGACAATGTTTCCTTAAGTGTCCCTCCATTTTATTGTTATTTGGACAGGCCGACAAAGCATTCCTAAGGAAATCCAAGCTTGAAAAGATCTTTCACAAAGTCTGGTACTTTCTACCTTCCCAAAAGCTGAGTAGACTTTAAGAGAATAATGCAAAAGGATTTGTATCACTTTGTAAACTTCCATATGCAGAACAGCAGAGACACTGAGAAGGTTTGTGGGTCCCCCAGATGAATGATTTAAAAATTCGTATAGAGTAAAACCAGAGATCACAATCAATTCCCCTTTAAAATGTCATTTGCCTTCCTCTGGAGAGGAAGATTTGTTACTAGATGTGTTTTAAGTTGAGGTGCAACCATTCCTGGAGATGCTGAGAGAGGTGTGAGCATTCATGCACCCATCCAGAGGGCAGCTGGGCAATAGGAATCAGGTTAGCCAGCATTAATGGGGGGAGGACCACTGATGACTGGGGAGTTTGTGGTAGAAATCAGCTGTGACATAGTCAGTAGATACAATAGTTTCTTGGTTTCCCCTACACTTCTGTTGCTGTTGTGTATTTTATGGGCAGAAGCAAACACCTCCTGGATTCTCACAAGACCTTTGCGGGACTCCTGTATTTTATTTTGCATTACATCACTATTTATTAATAAAAATAATACCTTCCTCATTTTCTGATGGTCATGCATATAACATTTACTGCACCAAGTTTACAGAGAAGGAATGGATTCTGCCCGTGCACAAGATTATTAGCATGTCAAAGTCCTGTTAAAGGTTTATACAGCATGGCACCATGCTGAAGATGTGGCAAAGGATCTCAGTAATCCAGTGCTCACTTACTGTAAAGAAAATTACACTGAAGGAAATGTCTCCCTGTGGCTCCATAAGTTACTCTAAGGCAGAGTTCATTCAGAGTAAAGCTCCACTAGAGACACAATGAAATCTCTTAATTCATGAGATTTTGTCTGGCAGTAGATCTTTGAATAATACTAATTTCTAAAAGAGATGAGTCTTTGACTAAAACTTGATTCAAGCACCATATGGAACAAGTAATCTCTGAATCCCAGCTTTGCAGCATCCCTGTGCAATATTTCTGTGGCAACTCAAATCAAAACCTAGATGCTGATCCCTGTTATTTTTCTCTCTGTGTCCCCAGACCTGGCATTCTAGGTAAGCACTCTCATATCAAATCCCTCCTCTGTAATTATCAGATTGCCCCAACTAAATCAACATGCTCAGTGCAAAACAGCCATGAAGATGAGCAAACTGAAAGGAGTTACACCTCACACTGCCAGAGCCTGCCTGCTGTATGCTTGACACTGGTATCAATCAACATTTGAGCCTGCAGTGTGCGTGCAGCCCAGAGAACCAAGAGAGTCCTGGGCTGCATCAAGAGCAGTGTGGCCAGCAGGGCAAGGGAGGGGATTCTGCCCCTTTACTCTGCTCTCATCAGACTCCACCTGGAGTACTGTGTGCAGTTCTGGACCTCTCAGCACAGGAAGGACATGGAAGTGTTGGAGCAAGTCTAGAGGAGGGCCACAAAGATGATCAGAGAGCTGGAGCAGCTCTCCTATGAGGACAGGCTGAGAGAATTGGGGCTCTTCAGCCTGGAGAAGAGAAGGCTTCGAGGAGACCTTATAGTAGCTTTCCAATATTTGAAGGCGGCCTACAGGAAGGCTGGGGAGGGACTATTTACAAGGTCTTGTAATGAAAGGACGATGGGCAATGGGTTTAAACTGGCAGAGGGAAGATTTAGACTGGATGTTAGGAGGAAGTTCGTTACAGTGAGGGTGGTGAAGCACTGGAACAGGTTTCCCAGGGAGGTTGTGGCTGCTCCCTCCCTGGAGGTGTTCAAGGCCAGGCTGGACGAGGCCTTGAGTGATCTGTACTAGTGGAAGGTGTCCCTGCCTATGGCAGGGGGTTGGAACTAGATAATTCTTGAGGTCCCTTCCAACCTTACCATTCTGTGAAAGGTTCCCAACTACTATTTGAAATCAGGGTGGATAAGTGATTAAAAAGGAAATAGGACTCTTAAGTATCTTTGAGGATCTGGTCCTTGACTCCACTTCCTCACCAAAACCCTCAGTGGTAACTCCCCAGCACAACATTACTGACAACTGCCAAAGCCAGCTCCAGCCTCTTCCTGCCTAGACAATGCAGAAGTCAAAGCAAAGGAAATAAAATCCCACAAGTGGGCAAATGCTGTTTCCATCTCTTCTTCTGTGAAGAACAGAGACTTAGGGTGATATCTTGACTATATGTACAGGAGAGCCATCATGTGTGTGTATAGTTTTGAATGAGCCTGTGTTTTTTCATGGAAATTCCCTGTCTTGAGGACAGGAATTTTTACTGGAGGTGATAGAATATTTCAGGACAACAGGCTTCTATAGGTGCTCTCTCTTAAAGGTACAATCCAACAGCAGAAGTCTGGGACTTTTCCTCCCGTTTTTGTTGTCACTTTTTCCTGACTGATTTTAAACACCACCTAAATCAGAATGGTGGCATTTTGTAGTGGGGTGCCCAGAGAGCCAGACTGCAGGAATCACAGAATGTCAGGGGCTGGAAAGCTCATCCAGTCCAACCCCCCTGCCAGAGCAGGATCACCTAGACTGGATCACACAGGAATGCATCCAGGCAGGTTTTGAATATCTCCAGAGAGGAGGACTCCACAACCCACCTGGGAAGCCTGTTCCAGGGTTCTGTCATCCTTGCAGTGAAAAAATTCCTCCTCGTGTTTCCATGGAACTTCCTATGCCTCAACTTCCACCCATTGCGCCTTGTCCTGTCATCAGGCATCACCAAGCAGAGCCTGGCTCCATCCTTCTGGCACTCACCCTTCACATATTTATAAACATTGATGAGGTCACCTTTCAGTCTCCTCTTCTCCCAGTTAAAGAGCCCCAACTCCCTCAGGCTCTCCTTGTAATGTTCCATTCCCTTAATCATCTTTGTGTCTCTGCTCTGGACTTTCTCAAGCAGTTAAGGAGTCAAGGAGTCAAGCCCTTTTCAGTTATACCTATGTGGAGACAGAAAGAGTCACACAAACCACTGTGAGGGAAGGTAGTTTTGGCGGGAAAATTCATTCCGCAAAACTAGTGCTACCTTACACATCAAGAAAAGGAGAGTCAATGGAACTTGCGTTTTGAGGAACTAAAACTAAGATCTGCTAAGAGAAAAAATAAGAGAAGGAAGGGAAAAAAAACCCCACAGTGTCTGACCATAATTTCCTCTTGGAGAATTACTGCTGTGTGAGAAATTAAGCAACTACTTTCAAGTTGATGAAGGTTGTTTATTTTATTTTTTTTGATCAGTGCAATATAATTCAGTATTTAGAATGATAAAATCATTGAATGGTCTGGGTTGGAAGGGACTTCCAAAGGTCATGCAGTTCAACCATCCTGGCAGTCAAGAGGGATATCCTCAACCAGATCAGGCTGCCCAGAGGCCTGTCCAGCCTCACCTTGAATATCTCCAGGGATGGGGCCCCAAACACCTTCCTGGGCAATCTGTTCCAGTGTTCCATTGCCTTCACAGTAAAGAACTTGTACCTGACATCCAGTCTAAATCTGCTCTTCTCTAGTTTGAAGCCATCGCCCCTTGTCCTGTTGATGCAGGCCTTTGTAAACAGTCTCTCTCCAGCCCTCTTGTAGACCCACTTTGGCTACCTGAAGGCTGCTATTAGGTGTCACCACAGCATCCTCTTCTCCAGGATGAACAACCCCAGCTCCCTCAGCCTGTCTTTGTAGAAGAGGTGCTCCAGCCCTGATCATTTTTGTGGGCCTCTTCTGGACTCACTCCATCAGGTCCATGTCCTTCCTGTATTGAGGGCTCCAGAGCTGGATGCAGTACTTCAGGTGAGGTCACAGGATCACAGGATCACAGGGTGTCAGAGGTTGGAAGGGACCCAAAGAGATCATCAAGTCCAATCCCTCTGCCAGAGCAGGACCATACAATCTATCTCAGGTCACAGAGGAACACATTCAGATAGGTCTTGAAAGTCTCCAGAGAAGCAGACTCCACAACCTCTCTGGGGAGCCTGTTCCAGTGTTCTGTGACCCTTACAGTAAAGAAGTTCCCCCTTGTGTTGAGGTGGAATCTCCTGTGCTGCAGCTTATATCCATTGCTCCTTGTCCTATCACAGGGAGCAAGCGAGAAGAGCCTGTCCCTCCTCTCCTCACACTCAGCCCTCATATATTTATAAACATTTATTAAAACTCCTCTCAGTCTTCTACAGACTAAAAAGCCCCAGGTCACTCAGCCTTTTCTCATAAGGCAGTGCTCCAGTCCCCTTATCATCCTTGCAGCCCCGTGCTGGACTCTCTCAAGCAGATCCCTATCCCTCTTCAACTGGAAGTGGCAGAATCACCTCTATGGATCTGCTGGCAACGCATCTTTTGATGTATCCCAGGATGTGATTTGTCTTCTGAGCTGCAAGCTCACCCTGTCTGCTCACATCCTGGTTCTTCTTGCTTGCAAGAAGCAGCAGAGAGACAGAGCAAGCTTGTACTGAAAAAAATATATGACATTCAGCAGGCCAATGGAACTAGATAAACTTATTATTATTCTATGTCCAATCCCCCAGATTGTTTATCATTTAGGCTAGAATTCTCTGGAAAAACCTATTCTTATTTACAATTAAGACACTAGGCTAGGACACTAGCCCTAAGGTGTAGCAGACACCACATCCTACTATCTGCCTGATGTTTAAAGCATATCCACTTCTGTGACTGCAGTGGAATTCCTATGTCTGATCCCTTCCCACAGGTAAAGCAAAGGGAGGGGAGTTCATGCTCAAAAGCACTTTTATTACAGAATCTAGATAAAACGGTTTGCTCATTTACTATATTGAGTCATTATTTCATTATGACATTGTCATATTTCCTACTGACAATAAATTGCTTGCTTAAAATGAGTATTTGGTCTGGCCAGAAGGTTACTGTCAAGGAACACTAGTAATGCCTAGAAAATCAGATATTGTTCCCATGGATGATGCATTTAACATGCCTTCATTTGTCAAAGATTTGCGACTAAAGCTGAAACGAAGATTTCCCTTTGCTATGTGGCACATGAAGCAAAAGAGGCAACAACTGCCAAATGCTTTATAGGGTTCTCCTGTATGCACTGTTTTATATAGTGCAGTGACTCTTTATTGTTTGCACTTCATTCACAAGAAACAGGCAGAAAGAAGACAAGATACCTTCAAATGTTGTGTAGAAAATCAAAGGGCAAAACAATGCGTCTCCTGGAGTTCACCTGCAAAACCCTGACACGAAGATGCAACTACAGCTTTTGGTTAGTCTGAAAATTCCCTGGTGGGGGGGATTACTGACCAGTGTAGGTTCAATGAATTGTTAAAGCAGCAACTTTTTCCATTTAAGATCAGTACGGGAATGTTATCAGCATTGTTTATTCATGTTGGTCTTACAGTTATGACAGATTTATGTTGCAGCAGACTGTTGTCCAAAGAAAACTGTGGGAATGCTTGGTTCTGGAAGCAAAAAGAAATGTAGCAGGGAGGAGGGGCAGCCACTGGGACATAACACAGGCCTCTCAAATACCTCTTCTAGAACATCTGGTTCTCCTAAAATAGCAGAAAGAAAAGTCAATTACAATAATACATTATATTTCATTGCCTGAGTTCAGCATACATTTTTGCTGAGTATAGCACTGGAGGTAACTAACTTAGAGCAATAATATTTCCAGGGGATTATGTTTGAAAGATGCACTCTAGGGATCTGTATATAATGCAGTAAGAATAGGGACTTTGCCATGTTACCTACCAAATGGAAGTAGGACTCCCTTGGAAATATACCGGTACTTTAGATGTGGCAATACTTACAGGATAAGTGTTCAATTTTTTACTGTCTGAATATTAAATTCAATTAAGTTACACGAGGACAGGACTGGCAATGCTAAAACTGTCTGTAGCAATATAGTTTTTGGTTTATACAAATATAACTGCAGTTGCTGCACTGTACATCTTATGGTGTAGTGTATTTACATCCTGTGGAGTGAGAGGATTCAGTCTCTCTTTGAAAAGACTCTTCTTGAGGTACACCTGGGTCACCTATCTTGTTTCAACAAATAATCATGTAACTGATTAATGTATCTAGCAAAATTTAGAGCATTTATTCACTTAAATTGAAGACAGGTATTTTTTTCCAGACCTGAGGAAGCGTTTTGTTATCAGTTGCCCTGGTTAAAGCTGTATCATCCCTTCACAAACTCTTGTTAATACTAAATAAAGCAGTTTATGACTGTAACACTACACACAACAGCTGTTTTCAGAATGATCCCAAAGAAATACTCATCTGATAAATGGGAGGAAAAGGTAAAGCTCAAACAAACCACAAACAAATCATTAAAGGAAGTGGAAAGGAAGAACAAAATCTGTTCAAGCTTCAGCCACCACTAAACAGTGAAATGGACATGGTGGCATAGAGATACCTTCTTCACATACTCCTTACTGTCATCTCTGTGCTGTGACTGCAGATGTGAAAGCAAAGGCAGGGTTCAGGGCAGGCACACCTAAGTGGAATAAGCAAACACAGCCATAACAGCACCTGGTCTGCCTGGCAGCATCAGTTATAAATGGCCAGTTTTGCAGGAACACATTCCTGAACAGAACAGCCTGGCCTTCAAACCGAGCCCTCTCCAGCACTGAGATGATATAGTTGAACTCAATCTCAAAAGCATTCCTTCTCCCCCTGCCCCCATCTCACTCTCATTAGCAGGCAATCCTAGGTCCTGTTTATTCTGGAAGGTGGGAATTCGTCTCTTATTCCTGGCCTGGAAGAAACACTGTGCTTCGCAAATGTGGAAACCCTGGTTCCCAGTTGGGAAGCTATCAGTCATCCCTAGTTGTGCTGGTTGGTGCTCGTGCCTGTGGTCAGCTTGTCCTGCCCCATGGCAGCTGCAGTACAGTGCACCTCCACTCTTCACGTGTCTCCTCTCTAGCAGAAGCAACAGTCCCATCTACCCAAAGCCCTCTCAGTGCCCTGTGACAGGAGGCAGAGCTCGTGCCATAAGAAGCATCTGCTTTCTGAAATCCTGATAAGGTAGTCATACTTTAAAATGGGACAGCAATACAGAAGTGGAGTGTTTGTTTAAAACACGGCAGCTGTTGCTAGTAGCAACAATATGGCAATCACCAGCTAATATGGAGATGTTTGTTTCAAATTCATCATCCTGAATTTGATGGGTGGCCAAAACTTCACAGAAGAACATTTTATTTTGCTGTGTGTGATGTGCATGCACAAGGACAGGGCATGACAGCAAATAATTCTCCCAGAGCACAGAGTCAAATGTTCTTAGGGAAGTTTAACTGTAGCTAGCAGAGTTGTGCTTGGAAAGATTTGCTTTGCTTGACAATGCTTTAGTCTGGAGGATGGAGTCTGAGTGTGCGGTCGTAAACGGTCTCATTCAGGGTTAATTTAGTGGTGATGAGGATCTGGTTGCTAACAGGTAAAACACAGGAATGACAAACTCACGAGGGCCTCACTGCAATGAAGTTTCAGGATATTCCCATCATACCACTGGAGCTTGGAAAAGGCCATCTGGAGGCAAACAATACAGAAATTCAACTACTTTAAGTTGTCGTTCCTGGGTGCCTTATAGTGACAGCTGTGTTCATGGCCACAGGCAGTTGCTATGCCTGGAGCAGCTCCTGCTCTACCAGAGAAGTTTTAAGATCTTGCCACTCTTGAGCCTGGCTTTCTTTCCTTATTCTGTATCAGTGGGATACACACACAACAACACATTTTTAAATTTGGTTTATTCCAGACTGGCTCCTATGCCATTGGCAGTTTGAAGATCATCTTTTGAGTGAAAGTAAGACGACTTATGCGTGAAAATCTCATGTGAGTTAGAATTCAGGATGAAATACAGGTTTGCTCTGGTTTCTACTGACTCTCATTTTGAGATCTGAGATCATTTTGATTCTGAAATTCAAAGCAAAACACAAAGGTGCAGAAGCAGGAAAAATACAAGCCTAGATTAACTAAAACTGAAAAGAAAACCTCTCTGGATTCAGTAAGAAGTATAATATCTACCTGAGAGCAAGCCAACTTGGCAGAAAAGCACCTGCTGAGTTCCTAATTTGCGAATGGACAGCATAAGGAAGTAGTATGTGAGAAACTTGGAGTAACAAAAACCACAAACAAACAAACAAAACAAGAAAAGAGAAGCATCTTACTTTTCAATACTTTTTGAGTACCTCCAGCCAGAAATGTAGATAAGAATAGAACTCAGACTTAATTAGATACATTCTCTATTATCTTGTTTTTTATTGTAAGCAGGCAAGGATCACCAAGTAAAAATCTTTAGAGTTGCCAACTTAAGTCTTGGAAGGAGCAGCCATGAAAGAATAAACAAACTGTCCTGTGAGGCAAATGCAAGCAGAAGGGTGTAATGGGAATGGCGCAGAGTAAAACTTGCACTGTATCTATAGTATTATTTCTGATTTGTAACTTTTCTCTGTGCAATAGTAACTCAGTGTGTAGAAGGGTGGTGTGATCTAACCCATACTGTAATCTAACCTTGATAGGCAATTAAAGATATAAATCAGCTGAAAAGAGCTGCGAAAAACTGTCAGTGGATTTCACATTCCAAAGAGAAAGTTAGCATGAACCCAAGTCTCACCTGAATAAAACGGCAGAGTTCAGCACCAGCTAAGTTAATGGATGTCCTCCTGGATGTTAGGAGGAAGTTCTTTACAGTGAGGGTAGTGAGGCACTGGCACAGGTTGCCCAGGGAGGTTGTGGCTGCTCCCTCCCTGGAGGTGTTCAAGGCCAGGTTGGACGAGGCCTTGAGTGACCTCTACTAGTGGGAGGTGTCCCTGCCTATGGCAGGGGATTTGAACTAGATGATCCTTGAGGTCCCTTCCAACCTTACCATTCCATGATTCTATGATTATGAAGTGTCACAGGTACAAGGCAGGTACTGGTCTGACCAAAGCTTAGGTCACCCTCTTTTCTGTAATCAAAGCCTGAACTGTGCATATGCAATCCACAATACCCTTTGGAGAGTGGCAGGAAATTAGAGCTGTCTTCAGAAGACATGCAGAAATGTGACCTGTTCCCAGCAACCCACACGCCATCCTGTTCTTTCAGTCCATGGGCAGACCATGCAGAACTTTCCAAAACAACAAACAACCAACAACCATCTGACTTTGGCATAAGTGCTTTCCTTATTTTGGTAAACATTCCTATTGTCCCCTTGGGAGACTGCAGTTGTGCCAGTGAAGACAAAACTGGAATATAACCTTTTTTTCCACATGGAGAGGCACTGATGGGGGTTCTTTCTGCTCTATATGGGCTTGAAAGAGTCACTGCTCCAGGCATGTCCTACTCTACCCTTCTCACAGCTATGCCCCTGCTGTGTCTTTGCTGGTACAACAACGGGGTGAAAGCAGGTCTCTGGATTCATTCTCATACCCCCTCACTTCTAAGAGCCACCAAACCAAACATTTGTGAAATTAGTAGAAATAAACAAAAGTGAGCTTTGTCTGGGATTTTCCCATTTCTGGTTTGATAAGGAGCGAAGAAGTGACCGTGCTGCTGTAATTGGTACTGGTGAGGCCACATCTTGAATAATGTGTTCAGTTCTGGGCCTCTTTCTACAAGAACAACATTGGGTTGCTGGAGCTGGTCCAGAGAATGGCAACAAAGCTGGTGAAGGGTCTGGAGAACAGGTCTTATGGGAAGTGGCTGGGGGAACTGGGATTTTTTAGTCTGGAGAAGAAGAGGCTGAGGAGAGACCTCATTTCTCTCTACAAGGACCTGAAAGGAGGTGGGCTCATACACAGACTAGTCCTTCAAAACCCTCGTAAGTCTATTCCATCTCCCATGCCCGATGTGTCCCATGCATCCTATGACACTGCATCCACCTAGACAGCTTAGGAGAAACACATCATCTGCAAACAGTTCCAGGTGTGCCCAAGCCATTTGCCATCTATTCTGCTCACCCTAGGGCAACCAGTGTGGTACAAAACCCATGTTGTTCTAATGCCCCATGGAACAGGATCTGTACCACATTGAGTTGCAGGCCATAGCAAAGACTGAATTGCAAAAGCAGAGCTGGGTGGTAGAGAGGTAATCCATCTCTTCAGGGAGAGAGGAAGCTGTTGAGGTAAGGGATCTGCATTTGCAAGCATCTCATATGACAGGCCTTTTCTCTTATTACTGAGTGTGGAGAACAGCTTTGGGAGCTACATCTGTTACCCTTTAAATACTGGTGGAGGAAGTTGTGAACTGGTCTGGTTGGTAGGTGTGAAGGCAGCCCATGCTTTGCTGATCCTCCTGTCTTCACCCACCTTGCACAGCAGCTCATCTGACCCTACACACAGCTCTGTGGTGCTTGACAGTAGCCAGCACATGCTCACTTACTGCTTTTCACAAATGGAGCCAAGCTTCATTCTGTGTGGTCATAAAATTACTCCACCAAGCCATAGCTTTTTAGGACGCTTGCTATTCAGATGGGGCACGGTTTTTTTATAATGAAATAAGCTTCTTTAAAGTAATTTTGACACAAATGAAATCTTTTTGATACTGTAAAGGTTTGGGAGTTCCATGTCTCCACATGATTTGTCTCNACACCATAAAAGAGCTATTAAAAAAAAAAAAAAGAAAGAAAAAAAAGAAAAAAACAATTCTATCAGGAGGGTAAAAAAAAATAACAGATTGTTATTTTTTGTTTTCCATATGGGTAGGCAGATCTATACACATACCTTCAGCATACAATGGCCATTTATTACCCAGAGTTGTTAATATACGGGAACCAAGTAGACAGAGATACAGCAGAGTGTGCCAAAAGACAGTCTGGTGATGTGCTATCAATATGCCACTCGTTATCATATCTTTTTCTTGTGAGAAATTCAAAGCATTATGCATTGTGTACAACCGTGCCCTATTCGTAATCTAAGCTTCTGGCCCAGCTAAGCACCCCCCATGAACTCCCCTTTTCCTCACAAGTTGCACAGTTTCCAGATCACACCCTGTGTCTTAATCATGCAACAGGCTGAGATCAGAAATATATCTACATACACTGCTTTGTGTGCAGTTCTGGAACCCTCAGCACAGGAAGGACATGGAAGTGTTGGAGCGGGTCCAGAGGAGGGCCACAAAGATGATCAGAGGGCTGGAGCAGCTCTCCTATGAGGACAGGCTGAGGGAGTTGGGGCTCTTCAGCCTGGAAAAGAGAAGGCTTCGAGGGGAC